>CM068963.1:80731904-80746412 GCA_035128595.1 Eptatretus atami | reverse complement strand
TTTCCGTCGAAAGTTGTACACCGCTGTTCGTATTGAAAGATTTTGGTGCCAAGTACATCAAAGTTTCCCTTTGAGATGCTGATATTCAGCCTTCAACGGACAAGAAATCAGCCTTTGATGTGCTCATGGGGACGGGAAGACGGTACGATCAGATGCCCGCTGAAAAGTAAGAGCAGGTTATGGCTCTGATTGACCGTTTTGAGCGTGTTGACTCCTAGTAGACACCTTTTTTTAATCATATCCAGCACTATGCACTGGTGTGCACGCACACATCTACGACTTGGACAGTAATTTTCTCAGCATTGTTTCCATTTGTTTGATGATGCAACAGGTTTCTGTAAGAAAACCATGCCAGACTATATTGTAAAACAAGTTTTAATCCTTCTTTATTGTTTTTCACATCAGATGATACAGTGAACATGGGCATCCTGCATTTGAATGGTCTTCCATCTTCAATGTTTTCTTAGATCCTCCTGGTCCGGGATTTATATTTATTTCCCCCACCTACCCTTGTCTTTTCCATGGAACATCCAAAAAAAAATCATAAAAATACATAATTTCTTAAAATGAAATATATTTATATTTATATTTCGACCTACCGACCCTACATTTTAGCTGAAGAACTGTGTAAACCAAGTTATTAAATAACTAAGGCCTAATGGCTGAAAATATGGAAGAAAAGTTTTTACTAGTCTGTCAGACAAGTTACCATTTAACCTTAACAAGCCCATCCAAATTTTGTTTGCTTGAGGTTTTGATTAAAAAATAAATGGTTTTCCCGATAATTTGCATAAATGATGCCGTTTCACTTTATTCAGTGTTACATGGTGAGTGCAGTGATAGTCTTGAGATTTCAGACCTGTGTGTTTGTGCCTCTCTTACATTTCTGTAGAAATATGCAGATAAGCGTTATTTTGAATTGGAGAAAGAAAGAGGGGAGTAAAAGCTTTCCTTTATTATTAATGTGGGGCTGAGTTCGAGTATAATTGATGACATGATTGTTCAGTTGATCGCTTTCCGTGTCCGTCATCAGGTTTGCCACCTCTAGCATCTAATTATATGAGTTGTGCAGCAACCTTTCATTGGTGGGCATAGACCAGGTGCGTCAAGCTCCTATTTAAACCTGCTGCTTTACTTAACTGGAGGTATAATTCCGGCTATAATTTTGCCAGGGTGGTACCAGCAATAACTCGCCAAATCCTCTTCAAAAGACACCATGGGATATTTAACATTGGCCAGCTGATGCTGGTAGATGGGACGTCCAGCTTCACATTCATCTGAGGGACTGTGCACTCGCTGATGCAACGCGCTACCCCTGAAACACCAGAGTGACGGTTTGTTGTTGGGAATAAAATAAAAAGGAAATAAAATCCAGACAAGCCAGCTCAATGGCGGTTATGAGTACACTACTTCTTAGCTTTTCTGCCGTTCCAATTCGGTTGATAGTCGGCTCACCTTCATTTCTTGACAGCTTGATATTTATTTCACCAAAACTGCTGTTATGGTAGGGTGCCAACAGAGGGCACTGTATCGTAAAGTTTGCCATTTTTCCCAATGGAAATCCAAAGTTGTCTGCCTCATTTACAATCATTGACGAAAAGATCCAATGGTATTTTTCTCAAAAGTATTCCTTTATTACCTTCGCAAACTTTGTTGCGAAGGTTATGTTTTGATCGCTGTGTATTTATTTATTTATTTGTGAATTGTTGTTTATTTTTTGTTTGTTATTCGCATAACTCCAAAGGTATTGAACTGAATCGCAGCAAATTTGGTGGGATGATTGTTATTATCCGAGGACCATTTGATTAGATTTTGGGAGCGATCGGGTCAAAGGTCAAGGTCAAGGTCATGAAAAGGTCAAAATCGTCTTTTTACCATAGCGCGGTCAATTTGTATCCAATTTGCATGCACTAATGCCAAAATGTTCAGAATTCAATGCCCCATCTTGTGATATGTGACATGACACAATGACGTAATAACCCTTATTAGCGGTTGGGAGTCAAAGGTCAGGGGGGGTCACGACATTGCAAAATGTGCGGTTTTAGTCATAACACGGTCAATTCTTATCCGATTTGCATGAACAACACCAAAATGTTGACTGTTCTGTTCCCCACACTCTAATACCAATTACAAAATTAAGAGTACAAAGGTCAAGGTCGAGGTCATGAAAAGGTCAAAATCATCATTTTGCAAAGTGCGGTCGATTTTTATCCAATTTGCATGCAACCAATGCCAAAATGTTGTGAATTCAATGCCCAATCTTGTGATATACGATATGACACAATGACGTCATTACCTTTGTTAGCGGTTTGGGTCAAAGGTCAGGGGGTCAACGACCTTTATTATCATAACGCGATCAATTCTTATACAATTTGCATGTAAGTAGATTCAAAATGTTTAGAATTCAATTCCCTATCCTGTGATGTGTAATATTTGACAGTGACTTTATTGGTGAGTTTAAAGCATTGGGGGGGGGGGGGGTCACTGAACTTACAAAATGTGCATACCTTAGTGGCACGTACGCACACTAAACAAAAATGTTCCTTTTTATAATTAGGAGCCAGCTGACGTATTACTTTTGGATTGCGCAACCACAACCAGCTGATGTCAACCATTCTGAAAAAAGCACGATCACCTGATGTGTGCTTCAAATGTGTCATTCTTATGTGCCATGATGCTTTCGGCTGCTGGTGCAATTTGAAGATATTAAAAAATAAAAGATATGCACATTTTACAGTTGTAAGGATGCAGGTAATAAAAACGGATTAGCAGGCAAAAACATAGTTTCTCCATGCAAACCAATGGGACTTTGGCACCAGGAGAGGCGTATTTCACAACTTATAGTTCTATTTATCGATAGTACTTCAACCCCCTACCGTGCAACTAGCTAATGTCATACGCTCTACATATAGTACACACAGCTGAATTAGTACTTTCAGATGTCATACTTTCTGAAAATGAATGTTTGTTTGTTCACAATAAATAACTTATTTAGAAAAACAGAAACTCGTGTGTGCTAAATGCCCCTAAAATGCCAGAAAATAATTTCTTATAAGTGACCAGTTGTCATCAGATGGACTTGACACCGACACCAAAAGGTCAGGGATTCATACAGAAATTGTACAATGTACGTGAATCAGTGTCAACAGCAGGAAATTTAATGTTTTTAAGCCATCATAACACATATGAGATGGCAGATGTGGTATGGGATTAAATACCCTCACAATCAACGGTTTCTGGGGGGGGGGCAAAATGTAGCGTTGGCGAAGGTATGCGCTCTACTGAGTGCCCGTTCTAGTTACCTCTGTCACCAAAGGTGTTTGTTTGTTTGTGAGCAGAACTGATGAAATTTGGTGGACAAGTTGGCTGTGTAACAAGGACGAATTGATTAGATTTTGGTGAAGATCTGGATCTAGATACTGGAATTTTAAAAGTGATTTTTCACAATTGAGAGATAGGGCCAAAAACGATATATCGCATGATATTTCAAAAAGTTGTGGATGGATTATGACAACTTGAATGTACTGGGTTGGTGACAAGAACAAGCTGATTAGATTTTCGTTAAGGTCTGGATGCAGATTCATCCTACCAGTGGGATACAAAACATATAAACTGTTCAGTCTGGTTTAGATGCGCGCTCTACCGAGTGACGTTCTAGTTACCCTGCACACGTGAAGCGAAAAGCAGGGTTAAGCAATTGGTTCATGGCCGTCTGTCTGTCTTATCAGTTTATGATTGAGGAACAACTTAATTAAATCAAATGTTATATTTTGAACATGAATCGGCACATGAATAGGAAGACGAGTCTTTTGTTTTACCGAACTTTGTCTCTGAATTAGTCTCGATCGCACATACACAGAAAGGAGTGAGATAATTTTTTTCTCTGTCTGTCTGCCTAGCAATCAAACAAAATTGAAAATCATTCCAAACAGGAAACTTCCTGTTTTTAAGGATGTCATGAAGGACATATACAACAGGCACAAATAATTACTGTAACATGTTAGATCGGGTGGTGTAATCAACATTGAGAAAATGGCGGTGAAACCCGGATTTAAATCATTTTTTATTTATCCTACTTTAAACTTCTGTCAACCTTTATTTAAATTGAATTATTTATTTGAACACCACATAACACAAATTGCCGTCGTAATACTTCCAAGAACCTCCAGTTTTCCAGGGGGCGGGGGGCACATGGCTGGCCCGATCGCCACCAAATTCTGCATACGCGTTGGTAGTAGTACCCAGGGTCAGGTCACAGGCACAAAAAAAAATCCCCCCTCCCCCTGTGAAGGGGTGGGGATGACGACTTGCCAATGCTGCTTAAAGGAGTGGGTGTTTCTAATGGACTAAAAAGGTTAATTGTGTTGCACTCAAAAAAAATCCAGCCATTTCAATTTGAGACTAATTTGCCAAAAATTGCTCACTTTGGCCTCAATTTGCGGCTTCAAAATGGAATCTAAGGCCGCTAACACAAAGCCCCATGTTACTTCCCGCACAAAGTTGTCTCTCTACCCTGAGTATGGCTTTGTAGCTTTGAAGATATGGCTGTGCATAAGGAATAGACACACACACACACACACATATCATTAATTTTGGAATTATTTTATTCGTTGTAAAACTTTGAAAAAGCTGTAAATGTAAAATGGGTGAATGAAGTGATGTTTTTATTTTCGGAGGGATGCATGTGACGAGCTGATCAATAACATTTGAGTTCTGCAGTCGGAATAGTCAGAGAGAGTAGCTGCTACTTCAGGGCAATTATCATAGTCTTAAGTATTTTGACTCCCAGACAATTGTAAACCCTGTATAATGTTGCTAATGCATAGCATTTTAAGTGAGGGAAATCCCACTATATGCTATGTTGCAAACTCGTTCTTGACTTTGTCATCAGCCATTAGGAATTGAAAATGTTTGCACATTCCCAAAGAAACTGGGGTATAGTGTGCAATATTTTGTAATGTGTAACATTGGAGCATTTTAATAGTAATATTAACCATTTTGTGCCAATGTTTATTTCATGGAGCAGGTTAACAGTCTCCATAGTTGCACCAACTAGTTGTATTGACAGGACCAGCCGCTATGGCAAACTTGGATTTTATGTGAACGTTTTTGAGTATGATGAGAATTTGTGAGAAATTGTTTCTTTTTTGCTTGCTTTGGTGGATGGTCATGTCGGCCAACTGGTCCAGATGCCTTCTTGATTTTTGTTTGGAAGCAATGATTGTCCTCATGTAATCCAGATAATCCTTTTTTTGTTTTTCTTTTTGCTAGGACACCAAGGCAGATGTAATTCTCAAGTACAATGCAGACGAGGCTCGAAGCTTAAAGGCATATGGAGAACTGCCGGAGCATGGTGAGAATTGGTTGTTCTCTTTTTCCTTTCTTTTTACTTGTTTGTGTACTTTTTTACTTGTCTTTTTACTTGTTTACACAGAGACAGGCAAGTAATTTGGTGGTTGTGAATTATACTCTCAACCCATTTATAATTTAGTGTTTCCTCTTTGTCTCATGCTCTTTGACCTTTTACCCTTGGCGATGTTCTCTTCCTTTCACTTGCTTATCCTCATGTAATCCAGATAAATTTCTGTTTTAAAAGTTACTATGTCTAAATTCTTGTCCATGACCCACATTTTTTTTCACTACCAAATTTCCCTTCCATCTCTTGATATTTCTCTTTTGCCGCCTCCTCAGCCAAGATCAATGAGACGGACACGTTTGGCCCATGTGATGAGGATGGCATCCTTTTCGATGACATCGGGGATGACGATGAGGACATTGATGACGTGAGGATAATTATATTAGCATTACCATAATGAGATTAATCTTGCATTGATCCTGCAATGTTGGATGATTGTTGAAGTTAATATTTGTAATGATGGCCAACATTTCTCAATTTTTATTGCAATCATAATCTGCATGAGAAACTGCAATAATACCTTGACTTTTGTGTAAAAGGAAATGATCATAGCTCACTTGTGAACTTGAAACGACCACTGTTGTTTCATACCTATGAAGGGGTGGTACAAGACGTGCAAAAAAGTATGGAGGTGTATAGATAAATAAATAAATGTTGATTTTCTTGCTAATTACATATTTTGGTGCCTCTGTATTAAAAAATAAATACCGGTGGTGTATCTTAGGATGTGTCTTAGACAATTGTGAGTATCTTCCCTATAACCTATTGAACACTCCTCATGGTTTGTACTTGGAAGCATTCTGAGAGTTTGACCACCTGTTTCTTTGTATTTGCAGATCTAAAGTTGAACCTTTGCTACAGTCATGGCATTGCTTTTCTTGGTAATTGCAGTGTCAGTACCAACCACAATCGCAGACATTTTCTGTTGCAGAAGAATGAAGAAATCACTGTAGTGAATGACATTGTGAATGAGTGGATACAACAACTGCTTGTATCCATTCTGTTTGTAATGGTTCTAGATTATTTTTTTGATTTTTTTTGTTTTTTTTTTCACTGGGAGAAGAAGATGCAAGCATAAGTGGAAATTAAAGAAGTTATGACTATGTAAAATGATCTACATTATATTTACATCTTAATATTGTTTAACTTTTGCACAATTTTGGAGTTGGTTGTTCAGACAGAAGTTTGAACTTTTAGTTTGAGACAGATCGTCTGCTTGTACTTTTTGCTGCTTTTCAAGATTATGCATTGAAATATGAAGTTGCTGCACAAATCTGGTGTTATTTTACATTCTACTTTTCCATGAATTTGTCTTTATTTGAGCAGATACACTTGAGATTGGATGTTGTTGGTCTTACTCATTTGAGGATGTGACAACAATAACATATTCACCGTGAAGCTTCAGAATTGTTCACAGGATGATCTGTTAAGCTGTCTCCCATTTTGTGGCTGTAAAAGATCCTATGGTACCTTCCGAAGAAAGTAGGCCCTTTTGTAGTGCACTGTAGCCCAATTCTGATTTCCTTCTTTGATCAATGCAGTAAACTGCAATAGCTGTGTTCCCATGCCTCCACAAACGATGTAAACCTCCAGCTCTGTGCTGCTTTATGCATGAATGAAAATTATAATGATCCACCTAAATTATCGACAATGTGGATTTGTCAATTGATGAGGAGAAATGCATATCAAAACATCACACTTTCCACTGCCATTAGCTTTGTAATTGTATAGGCCCCTGGTAGAATTGAATGACAAGTAGAAGAAGGCTCATCAATTGATAAGAAGCCTTGTGGTTTTTTTTTTTAAGGATATATAAACATTAGCAAAAGTGCCCATCTCTCATGATGGAAAAAGTTTAAGTAAATCTATCAAATTATTTCATGCACTTTTAAAAGGCTAATTGTGTTGCATTCAAAAAATCCAGCCTTTTCAATTTGAAACCAATTGCTCATCTTGTTAAATAATTGCTATATTGTTCACTTTCGTCTCAAAACGGCCTCCGAGGCCACGGCCACATAGCCCATGTTACTTCCCTGCAACAAAGAAGTTGTATCTTTATCTCGAGAATGGAGTTTATAGCTTTAAATATGTGGCTTGAGAGACAGACACACACAGAGCACAGACACACACACAGAGGCACAGACACACACACAGAGGCACAGACACACACACCAGAGGCACAGACACACACACACAGAGGCACAGACACACACACACAGAGGCACAGACACACACACAGAGCACGACACAACACACAGAGGCACAGACACACACACAGAGCAGACACACACAGAGGCACAGACACACACACAGAGGCACAGACCACACACACAGAGGCACAGACACACACACAGAGGCACAGACACACACACAGAGGCACAAGACACACACACAGAGGCACAGACAGACAGAGACAGACACACACACAGAGACACACACACACAGAGAGAGACACACATACACACACAGACAGACATACACACAGACAGACATACTGTTGTGGGCCGGGGTTCGGTGGCGATAAACGACCACTAGGTGGAGCAGTGGAGGAGTCTCCCACCGAACCCATTTTTCCCAATGGAAATCCAAAGTTGTCTGCCTCATTTACAATCATTGACGAAAGATCCAATGGTATTTTTCTCAAAAGTATTCCTTTATTACCTTCGCAAAACTTTGTTGCGAAGGTTATGTTTTTGATCGCTGTGTATTTATTTATTTATGTGAATATGTGTGTTTATTTGTTTGTTTGTTATTCGCATAACTCCAAAGGTATTGAACTGAATCGCAGCAAATTTGGTGGGATGATTGGTTATTATCCGAGGACCATTTGATTAGATTTTGGGAGCGATCGGGTCAAAGGTCAAGTCAAGTCATGAAAAGGTCAAAATCGTCTTTTTACCATAGCGCGGTCAATTGTATCCAATTTGCATGCAACTAATGCCAAAATGTTCAGAATTCAATGCCCCATCTTGTGATATGTGACATGACACAATGACGTAATAACCCTTATTAGCGGTTGGGAGTCAAAGGTCAGGGGGGGTCACGACATTGCAAAATGTGCGGTTTTAGTCATAACACGGTCAATTCTTATCCGATTTGCATGAAACCAACACCAAAATGTTGACTGTTCTGTTCCCCACACTCTAATACCAATTACAAAATTAAGAGTACAAAGGTCAAGGTCGAGGTCATGAAAAGGTCAAAATCATCATTTTGCCAAAGTGCGGTCGATTTTTATCCAATTTGCATGCAACCAATGCCAAAATGTTGTGAATTCAATGCCCAATCTTGTGATATACGATATGACACAATGACGTCATTACCTTTGTTAGCGGTTTGGGTCAAAGGTCAGGGGGTCAACGACCTTTATTATCATAACGCGATCAATTCTTATACAATTTGCATGTAAGTAGATTCAAAATGTTTAGAATTCAATTCCCTATCCTGTGATGTGTAATATTTGACAGTGACTTTATTGGTGAGTTTAAAGCATTGGGGGGGGGGGGGTCACTGAACTTACAAAATGTGCATACCTTAGTGGCACGTACGCACACTAAACAAAAAATGTTCCTTTTTATAAATTAGGAGCCAGCTGACGTATTACTTTTGGATTGCGCAACCACAACCAGCTGATGTCAACCATTCTGAAAAAAGCACGATCACCTGATGTGTGCTTCAAATGTGTCATTCTTATGTGCCATGATGCTTTCGGCTGCTGGTGCAATTTGAAGATATTAAAAAATAAAAATATGCACATTTTACAGTTGTAAGGATGCAGGTAATAAAAACGGATTAGCAGGCAAAAACATAGTTCTCTCCATGCAAACCAATGGGACTTTGGCACCAGGAGAGGCGTATTTCACAACTTATAGTTCTATTTATCGATAGTACTTCAACCCCCTACCGTGCAACTAGCTAATGTCATACGCTCTACATATAGTACACACAGCTGAATTAGTACTTTCAGATGTCATACTTTCTGAAAATGAATGTTTGTTTGTTCACAATAAATAACTTATTTAGAAAAACAGAAACTCGTGTGTGCTAAATGCCCCTAAAATGCCAGAAAATAATTTCTATAATGTGACCAGTTGTCATCAGATGGACTTGACACCGACACCAAAAAGGTCAGGGAGTTCATACAGAAATTGTACAATGTACGTGAATCAGTGTCAAACAGCAGGAAATTTAATGTTTTTAAGCCATCATAACACATATGAGATGGCAGATGTGGTATGGATTAAATACCCTCACAATCAACGGTTCTGGGGGGGGGCGGCAAATGTAGCGTTGCGAAGGTATGCGCTCTACTGAGTGCCCGTTCTAGTTACCTCTGTCACCAAAGGTGTTTGTTTGTTTGTGAGCAGAACTGATGAAATTTGGTGGACAAGTTGGCTGTGTAACAAGGACGAATTGATTAGATTTTGGTGAAGATCTGGATCTAGATACTGGAATTTTAAAAGTGATTTTTCACAATTGAGAGATAGGGCCAAAAACGATATATCGCATGATATTTCAAAAAGTTGTGGATGGATTATGACAACTTGAATGTACTGGGTTGGTGACAAGAACAAGCTGATTAGATTTTCGTTAAGGTCTGGATGCAGATTCATCCTACCAGTGGATACAAAACATATAAACTGTTCAGTCTGGTTTAGATGCGCGCTCTACCGAGTGACGTTCTAGTTACCCTGCACACGTGAAGCGAAAAGCAGGGTTAAGCAATTGGTTCATGGCCGTCTGTCTGTCTTATCAGTTTATGATTGAGGAACAACTTAATTAAATCAAATGTATATTTTGAACATGAATCGGCACATGAATAGGAAGACGAGTCTTTTGTTTTACCGAACTTTGTCTCTGAATTAGTCTCGATCGCACATACACAGAAAGGAGTGAGATAATTTTTTTCTCTGTCTGTCTGCCTAGCAATCAAACAAAATTGAAAATCATTCCAAACAGGAAACTTCCTGTTTTTAAGGATGTCATGAAGGACATATACAACAGGCACAAATAATTACTGTAACATGTTAGATCGGTGGTGTAATCAACATTGAGAAAATGGCGGTGAAACCCGGATTTAAATCATTTTTTATTTATCCTACTTTAAACTTCTGTCAACCTTTATTTAAATTGAATTATTTATTTGAACACCACATAACACAAATTGCCGTCGTAATACTTCCAAGAACCTCCAGTTTTCCAGGGGGCGGGGGGCACATGGCTGGCCCGATCGCCACCAAATTCTGCATACGCGTTGGTAGTAGTACCCAGGGTCAGGTCACAGGCACAAAAAAAAATCCCCCCTCCCCCTGTGAAGGGGTGGGGATGACGACTTGCCAATGCTGCTTAAAGGAGGTGTTTCTAATGGACTAAAAAGGTTAATTGTGTTGCACTCAAAAAAAATCCAGCCATTTCAATTTGAGACTAATTTGCCAAAAATTGCTCACTTTGGCCTCAATTTGCGGCTTCAAAATGGAATCTAAGGCCGCTAACACAAAAGCCCCATGTTACTTCCCGCACAAAGTTGTCTCTCTACCCTGAGTATGGCTTTGTAGCTTTGAAGATATGGCTGTGCATAAGGAATAGACACACACACACACACACATATCATTAATTTTGGAATTATTTTATTCGTTGTAAAACTTTGAAAAAGCTGTAAATGTAAAATGGGTGAATGAAGTGATGTTTTTATTTTCGGAGGGATGCATGTGACGAGCTGATCAATAACATTTGAGTTCTGCAGTCGGAATAGTCAGAGAGAGTAGCTGCTACTTCAGGGCAATTATCATAGTCTTAAGTATTTTGACTCCCAGACAATTGTAAACCCTGTATAATGTTGCTAATGCATAGCATTTTAAGTGAGGAAATCCCACTATATGCTATGTTGCAAACTCGTTCTTGACTTTGTCATCAGCCATTAGGAATTGAAAATGTTTGCACATTCCAAAGAAACTGGGTATAGTGTGCAATATTTTGTAATGTGTAACATTGGAGCATTTTAATAGTAATATTAACCATTTTGTGCCAATGTTTATTTTCATGGAGCAGGTTAACAGTCTCCATAGTTGCACCAACTAGTTGTATTGACAGGACCAGCCGCTATGGCAAACTTGGATTTTATGTGAACGTTTTTGAGTATGATGAGAATTTGTGAGAAATTGTTTCTTTTTGCTTGCTTTGGTGGATGGTCATGTCGGCCAACTGGTCCAGATGCCTTCTTGATTTTTGTTTGGAAGCAATGATTGTCCTCATGTAATCCAGATAATCCTTTTTTTGTTTTTCTTTTGCTAGGACACCAAGGCAGATGTAATTCTCAAGTACAATGCAGACGAGGCTCGAAGCTTAAAGGCATATGGAGAACTGCCGGAGCATGGTGAGAATTGGTTGTTCTCTTTTTCCTTTCTTTTTACTTGTTTGTGTACTTTTTTACTTGTCTTTTTACTTGTTTACACAGAGACAGGCAAGTAATTTGGTGGTTTGTAATTATACTCTCAACCCATTTATAATTTAGTGTTTCCTCTTTGTCTCATGCTCTTTGACCTTTTACCCTTTGCGATGTTCTCTTCCTTTCACTTGCTTATCCTCATGTAATCCAGATAAATTTCTGTTTTAAAGTTACTATGTCTAAATTCTTGTCCATGACCCACATTTTTTTTCACTACCAAATTTCCCTTCCATCTCTTGATATTTCTCTTTTGCCGCCTCCTCAGCCAAGATCAATGGACGGACACGTTTGGCCCATGTGATGAGGATGGCATCCTTTTCGATGACATCGGGATGACGATGAGGACATTGATGACGTGAGGATAATTATATTAGCATTACCATAATGAGATTAATCTTGCATTGATCCTGCAATGTTGGATGATTGTTGAAGTTAATATTTGTAATGATGGCCAACATTTCTCAATTTTTATTGCAATCATAATCTGCATGAGAAACTGCAATAATACCTTGACTTTTGTGTAAAAGGAAATGATCATAGCTCACTTGTGAACTTGAAACGACCACTGTTGTTTCATACCTATGAAGGGGTGGTACAAGACGTGCAAAAAAGTATGGAGGTGTATAGATAAATAAATAAATGTTGATTTTCTTGCTAATTACATATTTTGGTGCCTCTGTATTAAAAAATAAATACCGTGGTGTATCTTAGGATGTGTCTTAGACAATTGTGAGTATCTTCCCTATAACCTATTGAACACTCCTCATGGTTTGTACTTGGAAGCATTCTGAGAGTTTGACCACCTGTTTCTTTGTATTTGCAGATCTAAAGTTGAACCTTTGCTACAGTCATGGCATTGCTTTTCTTGGTAATTGCAGTGTCAGTACCAACCACAATCGCAGACATTTTCTGTTGCAGAAGAATGAAGAAATCACTGTAGTGAATGACATTGTGAATGAGTGGATACAACAACTGCTTGTATCCATTCTGTTTGTAATGGTTCTAGATTATTTTTTTGATTTTTTTTTTTTTTTTTTTTCACTGGGAGAAGAAGATGCAAGCATAAGTGGAAATTAAAGAAGTTATGACTATGTAAAATGATCTACATTATATTTACATCTTAATATTGTTTAACTTTTGCACAATTTTGGAGTTGGTTGTTCAGACAGAAGTTTGAACTTTTAGTTTGAGACAGATCGTCTGCTTGTACTTTTTGCTGCTTTTCAAGATTATGCATTGAAATATGAAGTTGCTGCACAAATCTGGTGTTATTTTACATTCTACTTTTCCATGAATTTGTCTTTATTTGAGCAGATACACTTGAGATTGGATGTTGTTGGTCTTACTCATTTGAGGATGTGACAACAATAACATATTCACCGTGAAGCTTCAGAATTGTTCACAGGATGATCTGTTTAAGCTGTCTCCCATTTTGTGGCTGTAAAAGATCCTATGGTACCTTCCGAAGAAAGTAGGCCCTTTTGTAGTGCACTGTAGCCCAATTCTGATTTCCTTCTTTGATCAATGCAGTAAACTGCAATAGCTGTGTTCCCATGCCTCCACAAACGATGTAAACCTCCAGCTCTGTGCTGCTTTATGCATGAATGAAAATTATAATGATCCACCTAAATTATCGACAATGTGGATTTGTCAATTGATGAGGAGAAATGCATATCAAAACATCACACTTTCCACTGCCATTAGCTTTGTAATTGTATAGGCCCCTGGTAGAATTGAATGACAAGTAGAAGAAGGCTCATCAATTGATAAGAAGCCTTGTGGTTTTTTTTTTTAAGGATATATAAACATTAGCAAAAGTGCCCATCTCTCATGATGGAAAAAGTTTAAGTAAATCTATCAAATTATTTCATGCACTTTTAAAAGGCTAATTGTGTTGCATTCAAAAAATCCAGCCTTTTCAATTTGAAACCAATTGCTCATCTTGTTAAATAATTGCTATATTGTTCACTTTCGTCTCAAAACGGCCTCCGAGGCCACGGCCACATAGCCCATGTTACTTCCTGCACAAAGAAGTTGTATCTTTATCTCGAGAATGGAGTTTATAGCTTTAAATATGTGGCTTGAGAGACAGACACACACAGAGCACAGACACACACACAGAGGCACAGACACACACACAGAGGCACAGACACACACACAGAGGCACAGACACACACACACAGAGGCACAGACACACACACACAGAGCACAGACACACACACAGAGCACAGACACACACACAGAGGCACAGACACACACACACAACAGACACACACAGAGGCACAGACACACACACAGAGGCACAGACCACACACACAGAGGCACAGACACACACACAGAGGCACAGACACACACACAGAGGCACAAGACACACACACAGAGGCACAGACAGACAGAGACAGACACACACACACACAGAGACACACACACACAAGAGAGAGACACACATACACACACAGACAGACATACACACAGACAGACATACTGTTGTGGGCCGGGGTTCGGTGGCGATAAACGACCACTAGGTGGAGCAGTGGAGGAGTCTCCCACCGAACACCCGGAATTTAGGTCGTGACTCTCGGATAAGTCTGAGAGTTCACGGGTCCCTTAGAGGACCGTGGTCGCTAATATTTCGACGGACGGAAGG
>CM068963.1:80709205-80719788 GCA_035128595.1 Eptatretus atami | reverse complement strand
AACCATGTTGAAAAAAGAACGTCAACCGAGATTCCCGTTTTCCTTGTTTGCTGCCTATGAATGAGAAGGACCAGGTAAAAGTGGCGCCGTGTTTGACTCATTCTATCTGTACCGTGTTGGTCTCGCGTGGTCTTTCTGTCGGTCTCGAGCTGGGTCCCGATTCTGTCGGCGTGATCTCTGATCTCGTTGCGCTTCTTTGAATGTAACTTTGAGTTTACTGGTGCTGTCTGTGGCCGATGATTTCTGTTGGTTGGAGTTGTTGTTTCACGTTTCAAATTGTGACGTACTGCTGTAGTTTCCAACCTTCCTCGTTTCATATGTTGAATGTTACAAGTTGAGTAAGGATTGCACAGAGAACACCTCCCTTGTTGTGCGTTCTGTTTTTGTATGTTTGTACCAGCAAGAATCATTTCCATCAACGCTGCCAATGATGGTGGTGAGTTGTTATATGATTCGTTAACTAGGGATCCATTGAATTGGTATTGCTTTTGCAAAATATCTTTGCGCACAATCTGGGCAGCTCTCATGAGAATGACGCGTCGTTGTCAGAGAGCTTGTCTACAAGCATGCAATAAAGTTCACCAATGTCTCTTTGAATGACAGTACCACTTCATGGTTGCTCTTATGTGCCTCAAGTTCGGAAGGTGTCTGAGAAGCTTGCCTTAAGGTGAGTTGAATTAATCCTCTTTGAGATATCGCTCCCAGTGTGCCAGACGTTCTGTATAAAGCTTTGTGAGATCGGCTAACTTGAAAGTGTAACTGTCATCTGTACACTTCATTTCTTCCAAATAGGATATCAATTCGGCCAAAGCTACTGATTCTGGTGGCATATTTTGACTTGAACTGGCTTCTCATCTCTCATTCTTACTAAAGATCTGTATCGAGTGTGGAGAACAGTCATGCACTTCTTGTGATAAACAGCATCTGATGCCGTCATATCACCTACAGACAATCTAGCCAGGAGTTTGTATCCCTCAATTCTGTTGCCATCAATCGAACATTGGAATCTACATTTTGTTTGCCGCTCTGTGGACTATTTCTTCATTACTGATAATGCTATCACAAAAAGAACATGTGCTAGCGGTACTCTGTTCAACGGATGGAGATTTGAAACTTGTTCTGAGTCTTTTCTTAACAGGCGAGTAAGTTTCTCACCAAGTTTAAGGTCTGAACTTTGCTTTCTTTCCCTTGATTCAGCCCTGGCCACACGAGAGCTGCTGCACTGCACATAACAGTTTTTGTGCCATTTGGGCAGCATGCCAGCTAGGGTTTCTGCAATACCCAACCATCATCTAGTCGGGAAATGTTTATCCCGCAAGGCAAGGCACCTAAATCATTCAATGCCTTGAGATTTTGAGCAAGATTCTCGTAGACGTCTAGACACGACTGATTGCTGCCCTTACGTGCATCTCTAGTGGTTCATTTTCAGAACGTTTCTGGCAAAGAGCGCAAATGTTCCAGTCTGTTGGCATTGGAATTGTTGACGATGTTTCTTTGATTCGACATTGGATCTGAAAGAGAAAAAAATAAAATAAAAAAAATTATTGGAATGTCATGTGAATGTCAGTTCCGGCAGAAAGTGTTAAATTTCGCATACAGGGACGTTAGTTTGCGGGGCGCTGAATTTCCCAAATTTCTACTGCCTTCGACAAAATTACAAACCCATCAGTATATTTAAGATGCGACAATTTTCCAGTTATCATAATAATGCTCAAATGATTTAACATTTTGACATTACCGTACACTGTGCTATTAAAGCAATGACAACATCGATGTTTGTCTTGGCGGCCATATTGGAATTTAAAATGGCGGCCATACCGTTTGTCAGACATTCAAATTATTGCATTATTGAACTCAGCATGTCAACATACCCTTGTGTACCAAATTTCAGCGCCACAGGTCATTTAGAACCCAAGATAGGGATTTTCAACATTTCGTCTTGGCGCCATATTGGAATTCAAGATGGCGGCGGTCCATTGGTTAGATCTCTTGGATCCGCCAATTTTTGAAATCAGCGCCCCAAAATACCCCTGTATGCGAAATTTCACACTTTCTGCCGGAAATGAACATCTTTTTCACATATCTGCCCACTATAACATCTGTGACAAGTTATAGGTAAACGTCATAGGAATGTAAGAAGAATTCCAGCGTTCGCTTCTAGGCTTTGCCTATTCCATATTATTCATACATATATGTTATATGCACCGCACACACTCTGGTCAAATATCATAATCGTCAATCCCCCACCCCCACCCCCGCATTTCCCAAATCTCATCAATGACATACCCTGTGGGCGCCACTCTTTGAACAGGTAAATCCTGTTTTCCTTTTCATGGTAAACCATCTATGTCTATTATATTTTCCTGATTTATCAGGTCATAATGAAGGCATGCTTCAGCAAAAAGGCGCCGTGGGACGTTTTACATGAATGTTTGGCGATTCAGCGCCACGTGTTGTAGTTCAGCACATACCGGTGCACCAGCGCCTGGCACTGTTTATTACAATCCAGTTTGCTGCCAGATCGCCATAACTCGGAAATCTGACATGAATTATAACCACACTCGACAATAACATTGAGATGGTTATACTTTTATTGAGCTGTTCACGTTGTTTCCTAATTTTTCCTTTGCACGGAACAGGAAATTTATTCATCGTAATCCTTGGACGGTGTATAGGCAAAATTATTTTCACGGAAATCTGTTTTTTTTTTCTCTCAAATACACATATCGTGAGCAAGAAATTATTCAAATTATATGTGGATAAGTTATGGATTAAAAAAAAATTGCAATATTATTTCGGTCGTCGAGGAAAAGAGAGCAAAAAAAAAAAGTTTTACTTCAGACGTGCGAAGAAGAAGAGGCGGAGTTACGTTTGCGGAAAGACGCTGCGTGAAGTTAAGTGAAGTGAAGTGAAGCAGCGAACGTACTTCGCAACTCTTGCTCGGTTCAGTTTGGTCAGTTCTTCCTGTTTTGACTCTTTGTGAGCTGTTCAATATTGTACCATTTGACCTTCGGAGTTGGTTTGAATTTGATGTTCTATGTTGTTTGATATATCAGTATATATTTTTTTTTTTTCTTCATGCCAGCTCGTTGTTGTTCTGTATAATTCGTATGATGGTTAATATGGAATAGGCAAAGCCTAGAAGCGAACGTAGAATTCTTCTTACATTCGATGCTGCAATTTCCGGTTACTTCGGCCTGGATTCGGGATCAGCGATCAAATAATGTAAATCACGATTAAAAATTATTTTTTGATGATGCGGGAGATATCTTTATTATAAAATTAGGTAGACTTAAAACTGCTAGAGTATTTACTCTCTAGTTTGTTGTTAATTTTTTAGTCATAAAGGTGTGATTGGTATACTATACATCAAATTAATTATTTGTGCATTTCTATAACCGTGATAACACTCCTGCATATAACCTCAACATTACCTTCACAACAACAACTACACCGCCTAGAACAGGATGTCATCTGAAAAAATATATATTACCTCAACATTACCTTCACAACGACAACTACACCGCCTAGAACAGGATCTCATCTGAAAAATATATATTACCTCAACATACCTTCACAACTACAATACACCGCCTAGAACAGGATCTCATCTGAAAAATAAATATTACCTTCACAACGACAACTACACCGCCTAGAACAGGATCTCATCTGAAAAATATATATTACCTCAACATTACCTTCACAACTACAACTAACCGCCTAGAACAGGATCTCATCTGAAAAAATAATATTACCTCAACATTACCTTCACAACGACAACTACACCGCCTAGAACAGGATCTCATCTGAAAAAATATATATTACCTCACATTACCTTCACAACGACAACTACACCGCCTAGAACAGGATCTCATCTGAAAAAATATATATTACCTCAACATTACCTTCACAACTACAACTACACCGCCTAGAACAGGATCTCATCTAAAAAAATTAATATTACTCAACATTATACCTCAACATTACCTTCAGAAACACAACTACACCGCCTAGAACAGGATCTCATCTAAAAAATTAATATTACCTCAACATTACCTTTCAGAACAACATACAACCGCCTAGAACAGGATCTCATCTGAAAAAAAAAAAATCCTCAACATTACCTTCACAATGACAACTACACGCTAGAACAGGATCTCATCTAATAAATAAATACTAGAAGCGAACGTAGAATTCTTCTTGCATTCGCTTTCTGACTTTACCTAGAACTTGTTCACAACTGTATATGCAATTTCCGGTTACTTCGCCTGGATTCGGGATCAGCGATCAATATGTAAATCACGATTAAAAATTATTTTTGATGATTCGGAAGATATCTTTATTACAATCAGTGGAGGAATATACACCATGTCTGATATTTGGGTCTTTCATGTCTCCGACGATGTCTTTATCTCCCGGCATGCATCATTCCCATGCCAAAAACCAGAAGCAAAAAAAACCGGGAAGCAAAAAAAAAACCGGAAGCAAAAGGTCATAGCCAACGACAGCGGATTCAAATTGCCAGGGTATTGTGTTGTTGTTTCCTATTCTCTCATGTGCATGCGTTAAGTATGAAGCTCTCTACGTTCGCTATCACTACGTTCGCTTTTAACATAGTTTTGCGGATGATACTTTAATTTTAAATAAATTATGAGTATATAAAGGGAAACGCAGGAAGTATTTTTGCTTTGAAAGTTATTCGATTACAATAAATGTTCTCACAGGTAAGTTTTTAGCATGCACGTGTGGCGTGTGCTGTATAAATATTGTAACTGGTAGAGTTCCCATCTTATTCCAAGAATGCAACATTATTCTTCTGAAATATACCTTTTACTTGAGCGGTGTATAGGTAACTGACAGCTCTGTATAGGCAAAAAAACAAAAACCTGGGTTTAATACGTGCATTAAGCAAAAACATACCGATTGCTTGTAATTCAAAACACCTCACTGCACTGGAAAACGTGGGGACAAGAATATTGTACTGTAAATGGTGGAGACTTGTAATGCCCTCCACCACCTGGAGGTGGCGCTACACAATACTCATTTACATGGAGAATTTGTGTTCCCTCACCATTCCCCCCAACCACCCCCCCCAAGACCACTGGCAAAAATAAATAGAGCCGTATATATTAATTAGGGTCATGCTGATCCTATATAGCAAGTCTGGATGTGATCAGCTCAGGACTGTAGGAGTAGCGCGACAAACACCGGTCTGAATTATTGTAAGGATTGCACATTGTGGATGTTTCAACTGTCTGGGTAATAATTGTTTCAGATTTGTGAAAACTATTTGGACGAGCAAGTGAGCAAGCAAGCACAATGATTCCTCTGTGGCAGACTTTGTGCATGTCTTTCCTTTTATCCTACTCCACTGTGTTTGCAGGTAAAGTAATGGAGGATGACAAATTGTATTGATAAATTGTTATTATTTTTTTTCTATCACTCTAAGCTGTGCAACTTCCATCTGCATGTTTACCTGTTTTCCTTGCACTGCTGAAATGGCACTTTGCTTTCTCATTGCATGCCATCTGCATGAATGTGTCAGTGGCTCAAGAGAAATGCTCTATCTTTGGGCGAGTTTGGTTTTTGGAATACGAACATGTTGTTTCATATCTTGGGTTGTCCTCTTTAGCGTTATTATCTGGAGCGATTGCTCCCGCAGAAAGGCCGGAGCGATGGCTCTTGATGTTTAAATCCCTTTTATTTATACATACACATTTGTCCATTCATTTTCTGCCATTGTCCTTAATACTTCACATTAAATTACACATGTTTGTTGATATTCGTGTGTGAAGTCGAGAACATGTGCATTTTGGAAGTCCTGAATCTAATGCACGTAGAAACTACAGTGTGCGCCCTGGATCAATGTAAAAATTACCGTGATTTTCCGAATGCAATGGTACGCATCCCCAAATTTGTTGTGCAATACAGTGTATGGAATTTGTTTATTACTGTGTGAAATACACACCGAGACTTTTGCAATACTGTGCTGAAAGTAACCCTTCGATGACAAAAATGTCTATGTCCATTAAAATTCTAATTGTGCGTTCGCATTTGCACTTTAGCATGTTCGAAATCGTGGCCGGCAAATAAACGTTCTCAAAAACCCATTGTAACATTTCTTCACTGCACGTACACAAAGATTGATGCTTGGATTTTACAAGACCAATTTTATAATACATTATGAAAATAAAGCCACGTTTGCTGTTTAAGGCTAAGTACTGACAGTTCAGTGCTTTGAGGGTGGGGCCCTGTTTTGATTTTTGTAAGGCCGATTTAAAAATACACGGAACATCTCATGACTTAAATGTGACTTCTTTATAAATATGCATTATCGTTCACGACACCTGTTGGAAATGATGGTATGGAATGGCTGCAAATAAAAATAAAAAAATTCATTTTTTGCCATGTATAATACGCACTCCAACTTCGACATCAAATTTTAGTGAAGAAAATGACGGTACTTCTTATTTTAATAATGGGTATGTAATGGAGTACCTTTATGCCAGTATGAATAATGTAAGTAATTTGTAGTGGTGTGTAGTTAGGCTGACATCACACCAACTGATTTCCTCTGACGTGACGCAACTGGGACGATTGTGGAATAATCAGTGGCAAATCCAGGGGGGTTTCCTGGTTGCCTGGAACCCCCCCCCCCAACAAAAAAATATTACCATTACAGTGGCAACCCAGGGATTCCCTGGTCACCCAGAACTCCTTCTCCCACGAAAGTGTGCCACAAAAAGGCCAGAAGCCTCAGAAAAACTATATACAGTACCTAATAAACAATAAACCACTAACAGCTCACAGTAATTTATTTGGAAATTTTATAATTTTCTGTTATTTGGAAACCCCCCCTACCCAATTCCTGGATTTGCCCCTGATAATCGTGAAAGTTGATGCGCTGGGATGCACCAAACGAGATGGCAATGGACCAATGGTCGTAACTTGCACCTTGGGGAAAAAACCCCCCAAAAAACAAAGGTGAGCGATGACCGGTTCCTCTGCCACACGTCGAAGCTAAGAAAGGCAATTGGTCCATCTGCCGCATCTCTAAGGTACAGTAGCGTGCACCAAAAGGAGAGTACCATAATAAGAGAACAAGATGGTACGGTTGAAATCTCTGTATAAATTCTTGGAATTTTGACTGTTTTCCTCCTCCGGAGGTGGTGAAGTCTAAGTTTTTATCCCCCGCCGTGTGGCGGAAGGGGGATATTGTTTTTATTTATTGGGGGAAGCTGTGGATATGGCTGTAGCTTCTGCGGCATGAATGCCAAGGTGCTTTCGATAATTGATGCCAGGAACTGGAGGCAGAAGATGTACTCTCATTTTCACCTCAGGCCTTATTTTTTAGAAATACGATTAGAATATCCTTTTGACATAACAGGTTGTTTTTTTTCTGTCATAGCTAAATGTGAGCCTAATCCTCACATTATTCAGTCCAGAAGTTCTCCATTTTGGCTCTGGAAGAAAGCATGAGGCAGTGTTGCTCCCTCTGGCTCAGCGAGAGCACATTCGTCCAGTCACGTCATGGGGCTGTCCACACCAATGGACGAATAGCAAGTACGTCCAACGGGGCTGGATTTACACGACCAGCTATCCACACCAACCAATTTTTCTATGACGAGACAATGCAGTTGCTGCGTTGGAGGGAATCGTTGGGTGTGACGCAGCCCTTATTTTAATCCTTTAAAGTGAATATCAGGGGTGAGTCTTCTATTCCCATGACCTTGGGGAATGCACCCAGCATTGAGGAAAAATGTTACTGTACAAAAGACAAGAAACAACGTATTGGACACAAATCAATTGGATGATCAAATTACTCATCCTATGTGTGTGATTCATTCCCCACGCGCTTTAAACTGGCATTTAAAAAACATATATTTTGTATACACGTGTACATCCACTCCCTATGGGAGTGATAGGAGGGGTCATGTTGTTATCCTCTCTGGGGTGTATAGATGACAGTAGATCTAGTCTTGGGTCCCTCATTCTGTGGTGGACATGATAAGCAGAGAATGCCTCAAGGATGTCGGGATTCCTCCAGATTTCTTTCAATTTCATGTTAAACAGCAGCATATGCGACTGTTCAAAAAGGTAATCGTATGTGTTTGTAGTTCATAATTTTGTTTTTTTACTTCTGGGAGTCGTCTTTTTTTCCTCATTTTGAAGCCCCATAAAACACCACGATAAGCTATTTATACACGTTAGCACGGCGTTTGTTCAAGGAGGAAAAACTCCTTGGGGAGAGGGGGATACTATTAATGTTAATATTGTTTTGTAACCACATTAATATTATGTTATTATCGTTGGTAGTCGTGTTGGTTCTGTTATTAGACGCTTCCTTGGAAAAACACCACGATTGGCTATCTTAACACGGACTTCACCCAAGGTGGAAGACATTGGGGAGGGGGGGAATTAAGTCACTACAACTTCCATTGTGTGACCCTTGGTCTTTCTGGCAAGTTTGGTTTTGAGATTGGATAAGTAACGACAATGTAAAGTTGTCAAAAGACCATCAGATAGACAGCCACCAAATGGTGTATTTTAGTATGATGGTTTAGGGTCATGGAAGAGCTAGAATTGGTATACTGAATGGATAAGCACAAATGGGACAGTTGAAGAACACAACAGGGGGGAAGGGAAACACCAACAGCAGAGGGAAAATCATATATGCATGCCCGCAGCATAAAAAACCTGAATGGGATTGGCTTTTTTACATTAACGGCGCATTAACACAAGCGTTCAGTGAAACACAGTAACCAAGAAGGAGAAAGGGTCAAGTTTAAAAAAAAAATTAACATATTGTACAGGGTACAAGTCAGGCATAATGAATGAAGGCCTATGTTTGCAGGGTTTTTTTTTCTTTTCTTTCTTTCTTTGTTCTTTTCTTTCTTTCTTTCTTTGTTCTTTTCTTGCTAATTCACCTGACTAAAAACAATGTGGACCTTTGTGATTTGGGGTGGGGTGATGCGTACGCCTCAGCCCTCTCTCCCCCCCCCCAGACTAATTGCTGTGCCTGACCATTTGCTAAATATCACTTTATTGTTTGAGGGATGCTTTTGGAATGCAACTCATTAAATGTCGTTAGATTATCATGATAATGGAGAAGTATGTACTTGACTAAATTCCACGATACATTAATTGTTTGGATGACTAATGGTTGCCGAGTACTATTTATCAAACGTGACAGTTCAGTTCTTTACCCAGTGGTGAAGTAAGTTATCTCAAAAGGCTGGTGTGTTAACTTTAATCTTTTAAATGGATGACTGTCTTGCAATTTTTTTTTTTGTGCATCACATACTCAATTTCTTTGCTTCAGATAATGGAATCCTTGTTTTAGAAACCTTTTCTCAGAAATTCATTATGTTTTACAAATTCTGTTGTTTTTGTTACCTAAATAGGGAACAAGAGAGAATGCACAGCTGGTGTTACTTTGAGTTTTCTTTTGTTTTGATGTTTTCCTTGTAGACTTGTTTGACAGGTTGGTGCTTTGTTGTGTCTATTTTCTTGAGTTTGTTGAATATTTGTGACATTGTAATTATGATTTTTTTTTTATTTTTTTTTTTTTGCTTGTTTGGTTAGGCCAACAAATATTCATTTTTACCCCGCACACCCAAAGCGAAAAGCAGGGTGAACCAATTGGTTCATGTCCATCCGTCTGTCTACAAACATCAGTTTATGATCGAGGAACAACTTCTTTAAATTTAATGTGATATTTTGAACATGAATCAGAAAACAAACCTACCATTCAGCAATACTTTGTCTGAATTCGTCCCGATCGCACATGCTCAGAGAGGAGTGAGATAATTATATTTTGCCTGCCTGCCTTGCAGTCAAAGAAAATTGAAAATCATTCCAAATAGGAAACTTGATGTTTTTAAGGATGTTAGAAACGACACAAACGGACACGAATAACTAATGTAACATGATAGGGTGGTGTAATATATCAAGCCAGATTAGATCTGTGGCTTGTCAGGTTAGGCCAGATTAGATCTGTGACTTGCTACAGGTACCATGTAAACCTGTACTAACCTGTTGCATGGTCGGGTTGTTGGTGACTAAACCATCTCCCCCACCAGGTTTTCTGGTGAAGAGGGTGTATGGATATGGACACCCAGCAGGATTAAAACCAAAACCTGTCAAAGGGCGGAGGAGCTCCTTGTGAGCCAACTGCCATCCATATCTAATGCCCAACTGTGTCTGCACACGTCCTCCTCCAGTTTGGTTACTTTTTTTAGGAGGTTGGTGGCAGGATTTACACTCCGGCCACTGTAAAACCTTTCACCCTGCAAAACATACGAAACACGTAAGGAAAACTGAAAACCGACTCCATGGGAGTACCTCCTGTTCAACTGCCCTTCACAGGGCAGTTCACCGGATGATGGGATTGGGGAAAAGCCTTCGGGATCCACACTCTTTTATGATGGGAGGAAAAACACGGGGTAACCTTCCCGGTTGGATTGCGGTAGTGGGCGACATGGTGGTGCCGTGGTGTTGTCCACCAGACGGCGGTCTAGTTGGGTTAACCTGAGGCGGTCCCTTCGGGTGGGTGCCTGGAATGTCCTATCCCTAAGAGAGGA
>CM068963.1:80659476-80671135 GCA_035128595.1 Eptatretus atami | reverse complement strand
GTCAGTAATGACATACTTGCTTTGGAGTTGAGCTGTGGGGATTTTTGTTTCATCTTTCACTAAATTGGCCTTTTCTGCTGCATGGTAACCAGAGTTTTGGCCCCACTATCCCATCTCCAATTTTGTGAACCCAAGTGTAGCCTTTGTGCCAGGAGCTTTGCCATATAACCTCACTGAGGAGTTGAAAGTAATGACACAAGTTGACTATCAGGCCCTTGTTTTCCTGAGCGTTGAACTTCAATGGCTCAGATTTTTATCGCATAAAAATCAACATGGTTCTTATTTTTGATAAATCGAAAGATTAAGAATGCAAATTCTTGCTTTTTTGAAATGGTCTAATAAATTGCCACTCAATTTCATGTTCATTTGTACTGTGAAGCCAAGGCCTGTGAGACGGTCTATTGCAAATCCTAGATAGATGTCGAACTTTTATAATCATTGTTCCACGTTCAATAAATTCTCTCAAAACTTTACCCACAGGTGGTTCCACATTTGATGCTCCCAGCTTCATTGGGGGCATTGTTCTGGCTCTTGCCGTGGTCGCCATCGCTGCTCTCATTTATAAACTGTGCAAAGACAGCAAGCAGTACAATTCACTCTGAGGTGAAAGCGAAGAAGAGGCAAAACAAGGGGCTTGGGATATTTGAGAAAGGAGCACAGAATGAGGTTGAGAGAACAAAGAACGTATTGTATGTGCTGTAATTTTCACAATTTTTCCAACATCCATCCCACCTTCCATCGTCTGTTTTTACCCTTTGTTTTGTGGTAATTGTAGTTTATGCTCCATTTCATGTCATACCATCTTTTGACCTTTTTGCTTCACGTTTCTTTGTTTATTCTTCATCCTTCATGCGTATTTTTGGGGCGGTTTGTTTTGCTGCTTTGATTGTTGAGGTAAACATTGAGATAGTCCAAAGCACTAGGTCGGCCAGGCAATCTCTTATTTTCCATATGCGATCACATATTAGACTTGTTTGCGAGTCAGAGTTTGCTTATTGGATTTTATTTTAGTTTATTTTTTTGTGGGGGGACAAGGTGATAGATTTAAGAATAAAACACTGGTTTACCTTTGAAGGAAATGAACAGCTGGGAATATAATTACTATTGAATGTTTCTGTTGTACATAATAAAGGGTTTTGCTGAATGTTTTTGATTTCATAATTTCATACCTACACAGTATTTTTCTTTATGGAAGTATTTTTCTCTCATCACTTGCCAGTTTGTACTTTTAATTTATTTGGCTTTTTTATGAGTAACTATTTGGTAGTCAGTCAATGCCTTCTTAATTCTAGAATTATTTAAAGTGCTCCTGATACCGTGCAGATTTGGAGCACTGAATCGGCCAGGCGTTACGCTAATTAATACCACTGTTGTTGTTCGTCTTTCGGCTGCTCCCGTTAGGGGTCGCCACAGCGGATCATCCGTTATGATCCGCATACTGATTTGGCATAGGTTTTACGCCGGATGCCCTTCCTGACGCAACCCTGGTCGCCTCTTACAACACAGGGATAAGGATTGGGTTTCGCCATGATTCCGGGCTGCCCTACACCCTCTCATAGCGCGGCCCAGCACAGAGCTCCCATCCTCAAGCGATCCTCAAACCCAAGCCTCCGAGTAGCCGGATTACAGGCGCACGCCACTACGCCCAGTATTAATTAATACCACTGTCTCTTTTCAAATTAGGCTGAGCGAGCCTGACGTGCGTGACACTGTCTTTAAATGTGGCTATAACCGCCACCACCAATTTTCCCTCAATGGGCTTTCCTTAATTTCCAGAGGAACCGTGACAACCTGAATTCACCCCTCAACCAGGTTTATTGAATAATGCAATAAGTGGTCATGGGGAAGGAAATAGAAGGAAGCATGCAATAATATATGACTATTATAAACCCAAAGCCACTACCAAACATATGCGTCCAAGAAACTATGAACGATCGGGACCTTGAAATAACTATGCCTTATTTGGGCTAACAGACACACCACAGGAGATATACCAGTGGGACACAGCTGGAACAGGTGCAGGGTGACAAATTGGTAGTCATGTTCTTTGCAGAGAACAGCCTGCTCCAGGAAGGAGCCTGGTGAGAAGGATGAGAGGGGCGGCATTTCTGACTGGGTGGGGGGCATGGCATCACGTGGCAGCTCTGCAGATCTTGTGCAGCCTCTCCACAGACGGTCCCAGACATCTGCTTATCCCCTCCCACCCCCCGCTGCATGGGCTTTTATTGCCTCTGGCCCCAACCTCATGCCATGACGTCCGGTACCCTTCCCCTTTCACTCAACATTGGCCCATATGTCTGTTTGATGGGTAGAGGAGAGCTGCTGGAGGATCTGTTAATTTTTAGGTCATCTCTACCGAGATGACCTAATAAAGCCGGACCAAATGTCCGTACGTCCGTCAACATTTTTTCTTTCCGATCTTGATGAAACTTAGTATGTGGGTAGAGTCGATGAGTGTTGCACAATGATATAACTTTTGTCCGGGTTCAAGGTCAGGGACGAGGTCACGTAAGTTATAAAAATCGCCATTTCAAACCTATCTCGTCTGCCATTCTACAAGATATTCGGCAACTGTTTATTGATTATGATAGTAAAAAATATTATCTTGTATCTAACCGGACAGATTTTTGAATTTCCTTCCCGTTTGATCGTCACGTGATCTGGAAGATGGCCAAAAACGCCGATGCGATTCGCAAAGAAGGAAGGAAGGAGAAATGAAATATAAATATAAAAACACATTTTTAGCCTTTATATTTATACATTTTCCGCCGAAGGTGCAAACTTTCAAAACCCGAAATGTAAACGTCGGCATTTATTTCAAAATATAATTTCGTGCGCGTGGCAAAAATGCCGAGTCATCTTTAAACCAAACTGCGTAGTAGAACTGCGCAGTAGTCCGGTCATGGCGTCTGAGCAGTGGCCAGCGTGGTTCAGATTGACTGTGGTTTCTGGGGCGAAGGTGATTGTTAAGAAGTATGTCGGCGTATAAATTCGAGTGACTGTATTGGTGATTTAATCACGCAACATCTTGACAACGAATATTCTGGCCGAACGATTGCATCAATTCAGTGCATCAGCAGGATATTCGCAGGCTACTCTCGATCGTGCGATATCTAACATAATCACCGGCGACATAGGGCTGCAGGCTGTGGGGCGAGGCCACAGATCCAGATGAGGGGATAAGTGATAAATTATGCTACATGCTTCGGGCTTTCTGATTAATATATAAAATGAGTACATTCCATAATTAATGAATTAACATTAATGAATCTGGCATACAAAATGTTTTTTCATACCTGACATGTTACTTTGTGCAGTGTCACGAAACTTCTGTGGAATTAATAATTAATGAATTTGCTCGCTCTAAACGATTTTTCAAACCTCAATATCTCTATAATACTTGACCAATTTTCATTCTGAAAGTTGCATTATAATCGTGAAGAATAATCTACAGGATTATCATAATCTCCGAGAGCTAAGCCTATTTTTTCGTTTTTTTTCTACACCGGAAGTGAAATGTCCCCAGAGAATGGACGGACCGGAAAAACATGTATTGCACTTACTGGTGATTCTGATGTGTTACTCGGGTACTAAATGAACAATACATATTATTATTATGTCATTAGTAGTATTATCCTAGTGTATCTCTGTGAACTATTTCAATCTAAACGGTTAGTTTGGACTGTTTCGCGGTTACCTGAACTGAACATTGAGAACTTGTGGTATTATAGAGATGACCGTCACCCCCACACGGGGTAATTTATAAATTGAAACGGCTGGGCCAATCTCCACCAAATTTTGCATATGTGCTCAGGGTACCCAGGGTCAGGTCGTGGCAGCAAAATAATTACACCATTACCCCTCCCTTACTGTGAGAATGTGGAGTTGACTTGCAATTTTTGCCGGTACATGGACAATAGTGTAAGTGGTTTAACCACTGACCTCCCGTGCCGGAGGGATGGGAAACTATGCCAATTCTAAAAACAATTCCTCTCACCCTGGAGGGAGCAGTTATTACAAGTGATTGAAATGGCTTTCTTCTGTTTGTAACACTATTAATTTGGTGACCGAATGGTCAGAAGGCTTCAACTGGTTTGGGACTAAAGGCTGTTTGAAGGGTTGAACTTTCTTTGGAATCTCCAGCATGCATCCACAAGTCGAGAGAAAGTAAGGGTTTTCTCTTCTGCCATCAACCAACCCAATTTACTGTCAATATCCATTTATTTACAAGGAATTGATGCACAGGAGGAGGCCATTCGGCCCATCATGCCTGCGCCACACCAATACCAGATTTTAATAAATCCGTCAATACCCCTACCCTTCATGTGCAGCCTTTTGGCTGCGACACTGGTACTCATTTTACCAACCTTGGAAGGATGACAGGCTGAGTCAACCCCCCCCCCCCCCCCCCCTGGTGTTAATTCAGCGGCAAACGGGACTTTTGAACTCAGGACCCTAGGATCGCAAGCCACCACCCTAACCGCTAAGCCAACACCATTTATTCAAGCTATTCCAGGAGAGTTAAATGTTCATGTACTCTTTAGTCTCATCCCAAAGGGGATGTGAGAGAGTCTTAAGTCACATGGTATGGCAGTCATGTTGGATTAAAGGGGAAAAAAAATTGGACATTTTCTCTAAGAAACCACTCAAAAAAAATTGAAACTTGACATATGTCATCAACTCCATGTGTGGTATATCGTGAGATAATGATAACATCATTGGTGAAGTGGTATTCCAGCCATAATTGGTTGAATTGAAATCCTAATCCAAATATCTGAAACTTCATATGTCTGATCTATGACCTGATTGGAGTGAGTGAGTAAATTTATGACGTTCATAACCCATGCCAAGAAACTATGACATGGGGTACGTGGATGATACGGGCCATACTCTACCGGTCAAAAGTTTTAGAACACCCCCATTTTTCCAGTTTTTACTGAAATTTAAGCAGTTCATTGCCCAAGTTATGCACATTTATTTACCAACCAATGACAAGGAACCGTTGTGCGTAGCCGTGGTCGATGGCTGAAGAGAACCAGCCAGCGTTCGCCATTAGGGTTTTTTTTCTCTCCTCTCCCTCCTCTCCTTGTTTTTCACTTGCGAAAAAGGCAAAAATTACGTTGGCGCTAATTGAATAATTGGCCATTAAAACTAAATTGCGAATAATTCATACTGCGATATGCGAACTTCCGGATAATGGACGAGTACTGTATTCTTTCTCGATTTTTTTCTCGATTTATCGACTTACTGTATTCTTTCTCGATTTTCATAACACAATACCCCAACACAGTCAGTGCACGATTACTGTATTCTTTCCTCGATTTTTTTCTTGATTTATCGACTGACAGAAAGAATACATTCTCGATTTCTTAAACACAATGCCCAATCCAGTCGTCGCGTTACGACAGCGAAGGAACGGCCTGTCTGGTTGTTGAGGTTTTTTTTCACATACAGCCACCACGTAACGGGCACCGAGAGCGAAGGAACGGGTCCGTGTGGTTGTTGTTTCTGGCACCGGTTTGAAAGTTTTTGTTTTGTTTGTTTGCACGTACGGCCACGCATGTACGGGCACGCACCTACGGGCTTGCATAGTTTTAAAAAAACATCTTTTTCTTTCGGAAAATTACCACATCTGTGTGTGATTTGTGCAACAACCCATCAATATGAAACTGACACAAAAACATTGAAATACTTGGATACTTGGCCAAATGCAATATTTTTTATGGGGGGGAAGGTAGAACAGGTCAGTAATGACATACTTGCTTTGGAGTCGAGCTGTGGGGATTTTTTGTTCATCTTTCACTAAATTGGCCTTTTCTGCTGCATGGTAACCAGAGTTTGCCCCACTATCCCATCTCCAATTTTGTGAACCCAAGTGTAGCCTTTGTGCCAGAGAGCTTTGCCATATAACCCACTGAGGAGTTGAAAGTAATGACACAAGTTGACTATCAGGCCCTTGTTTCCTGACGTTAAACTTCAATGGCTCAGATTTTTATCGCATAAAAATCAACATTGTTCTTATTTTTGATAAATCGAAAGATTAAGAATGCAAATTTCTGCTTTTTGAAATGGTCTAATACAAATTGCCACTCACATCAATCATGTTCCATGTACTGTGAAGCCAAGGCCTGTGAGACCGTCTATTTGCAATCCTAGATAGACTGTCAACTTATATAATCATTGTTCCACGTTCAATAAATTCTCTCAAACTTTACCCACAGGTGGCTTCCACATTTGATGCCCACTCATGGGGGCATTGTTCTGGCTCTTGCCGTGGTCGCCATCGCTGCTCTCATTTATAAACTGCTGCAAGGACACAAGCAGTACATATCACTCTGAGGTGAAAAAAGCGAAAGAAGAGGCAAAACAGGGGCTTGGGATATTTGAGACAAGGAGCACAGAATGAGGTTGACGAGAACAAAGAACGTATGTATTGCTGTAATTTTCACATTTTTCCAACATCACATCCACCTTCCATCGTCTTTTACCACTTTGTTTTGGTAATTGTAGTTTATGCTCCATTTCATGTACTATACCATCTTTTGACCTTTTTTGCTTCACGTTTCTTTGTTTATTCTTCATCCTTCATGCGTATTTTTGAGGGCGTTTTGTTTTGCTGCTTTGATTGTTGAGGTAAACATTGAGTAGTCAAAGCACATGGTCGCCAGGCAATCTCTTATTTTCTCATATGCGATCACAATTAGACTTGTTTGCGAGTCAGAGTTTTGCTTATGGATTTTATTTAGTTTATTTTTTGTGGGGGACAAGTGATAATTTAAGATAAAACACTGGTTTACCTTTGTGGAAGGAAATGAACAGTCTGGGAATATAATTACTAATGAATGTTTGTTGTACATAATAAAGGGGTTTTGCTGATGTTTTTGATTCATAATTTCATACCTACACAGTATTTTCTTTAGGGAAGTATTTTTCTCTCATCACTTGCCAGTTATGTACTTTTAATTTTTTGGCTTTTTTATAGTAACTATTTGGTAGTCAGTCAATGCCTTCTTAATTCTAGAATTATTAAAGGCTCCTGATACCGTGCAGATTTGGAGCACTGAATCGGCCGGCGTTACGCTAATTAATGACCACTGTTGTTGTTCGTCTTTCGGCTGCTCCCGTTAGCGGGTCGCCACAGCGGATCATCCGTATGATCCGCATACTGATTTGGCATAGGTTTTACGCGGATGCCCTTCCTGACGCAAACCTGGTCGCCTCTTACAACACAGGGATAAGGATTGGGTTCGCCATGATTCCGGGCTGCCCTACACCCCTCTCATAGCGCGGCCCAGCACGAGCTCCCATCCTCAGCGATCCTCAACCCAAGCCTCCGAGTAGCCGGATTACAGGCCGCACGCCACTACGCCCAGTATTAATTAATTACCACTGCTCTTTTCAAATTAGGCTGAGCGAGCCTGACGTGCGTGACACTGTCTTTAAATGTGCTATAACCGCCACCACCAATTTTCCCTCAATGGGCTTTCCTTAATTCCAGAGGAACCGTGACAACCTGAATTCACCTTCAACCAGGTTTTATTGAAAATGCAATAATGTGGTCATGGGGAAGGAAATAGAAGAAGCATGCAATAATATACTGACTATTATAAACCCAAAGCCACTACCAAACATATGCGTCCAAGAAACTATGAACGATAGGACCTTGAAATAACTATGCCTTATTTGGGCTAACAGACACACCACAGAGATATTACCAGTGGGACACAGCTGGAACAGTGTGCGAGGGTGACAAATTGGTAGTCATGTTCTTTGCAGAGAACAGCCTGCTCCAGGAAGGAGCCTGTGAGCAAGGATGAGAGGCGGGCATTTCTGACTGGGTGGGGGGCATGGCATCACGTGCAGCTCTGCAGATCTTGTGAAGCCTCTCACAGACGGTCCCAGAACATCTGCTTATCCCCTGCCACCCCCCGCTGCATGGCTTTTATTGCCTCTGGCCCCAACCATCATGCATGACGTCCGTACCTCCCTTTCACTCAACATTGGCCCATATGTCTGTTTGATGGGTAGAGGAAGAGCTGCTGGAGGACTGTTAATTTTTAGGTCATCTCTACGAGATGACCTAATAAAGCGGACCAAATGTCCTTACGTCGTCAACAATTTTTCTTTCCGATCTTGATGAAACTTAGTATGTGGGTAAGAGGTCGATGAGTGTTGCACAATGATATAACTTTTGTCCGGGTCTCAAGGTCAGGGACGAGGTCACGTAAGTTATAAAAATCGCCATTTTCAAAACCTATCTCGTCTGCCATTCTACAAGATATTGGCAACGTTTATTGATTATGATAGTAAAAAATATTATCTTGTATCTAACCGGACAGATTTTTGAATTTCCTTCCCGTGTTAGATCGTCACGTGATCTGGAAGATGGCCAAAAACGCCGATGCGATTCGCAAGAGAGGAAGGAAGGAGAATGAAATATAATATATAAAAACACTTTTTAGCCTTTATATTTATACATTTTCCGCCGAGGTGCAAAACTTTCAAAACCCGAAATGTAACCGTCGGCATATTTATTCAAAAATAATTTCGTGCGCGGTTGTGCCAAAAATGCCGAGTCATCTTTAACCAAATGCGTAGTAGAACTGCGCAGTAGTCCGTCATGGCGTCTGAAAGGCAGTGGCCAGCGTGGTTCAGATGCGTGGTTTCTGGGGCGAAAGGTGATTGTTAAGAAGTATGTCGGCGGTATAAATTCGAGTGACTGTATTGGTGATTTAATCACGCAACATCTTGACAACGAATATTTGGCCGAACGATTGCATCGAATTCAGTGCATCAGCAGGATAGATCGTCATGGCTACTCTCGATCGTGCGCGATATCTAACATAATCACCGCGGACATAGGGCTGCAGGCTGTGGGGCGAGGGCCACAGATCCCAGATGAGGGGATAAGTGATAAAATTATGCTACATGCTTCGGGCTTTCTGATTAATAATCAATGAGTACATTCCATAATTAATGATAATCATTAATGAATCTGGCATACAAAATGTTTTTTCATACCTGACATGTTACTTTGTGCAGTGTCACGAAACTTCTGTGGACATTAATAATTAATGAATTGCTCGCTAACGACGATTTTTCAAACCTCAATATCTCTATAAATACTTGACCAATTTTCATTCTGAAGTTTGCATTATAATCGTGAAGAATAATCTACAGGATTATCATAATCTCCGAGAGCTAAGCCTATTTTTTCGTTTTTTTTCTACACCGGAGTGAATGTCCCCAGAGAATGGACGGACGCGGAGAAAAACCATGTAGTTCACTTACTGGTGATTTGATGTGTAATCCGGTACTAATGAAAACATATTTTAATTATGTCATTAGTAGTATTACCTAGTGTATCTCTGTGAACTATTTCAATCTAAACGTTTAGTTTGGACTGTTTCGCGGTTACTAACTGAACATTGAGAACTTGTGGTATTATAGAGATGACGTCACCCCCACACTGGGGGTAATTTTATTAAATTGAAAACGGCTGGGCCAATCTCCACCAAATTTTGCATATGTGCTCAGGGTACCAGGGTCAGGTCGTGGCAGCAAAATAATTACACCATTACCCCCCTCCTTACTTGTGAGAATGGGGTTGACTTGCATTTTGCCGTACATGGACAATAGTGTAATGGTTTAACACTGACCTCCGTGCCAGGAGATGGGAAAACTATGCCAATTCTAAAAACAATTCCTTCACCCTGGAGGGAGCAGTTATACACAGTGATTGAAATGGCTTCTTCTGTTGGTAACACTATTAATTTGGTGACCGAATGGTCAGAAGGCTTCAACTGTCTTGGAACTAAAGGCTGTTTGAAGGGTTTAACTTTCTTTGGAATCTCCAGCATGCATCCACAAGTCGAGAGAAAGTAAGGGTTTCTCTTCTCCACAACCAACCCAAATTACATGTCAATATCCATTTATTTACAAGGAATTGATGCGACAGGAGGAGGCCATTCGGCCCATCATGCCTCGCCACACCAATACCAGATTTTAATAAATCCGTCAATACCCCTACCCTTCATGTGCACGCTTTTGGCTGCGACACTGGTACTCATTTACCGACCTGGAAGGATGACAGGCTGAGTCAACCCCCCCCCCCGGTGTTAATCACGGCCAACGGACTTGAACTCAGGACCTAGAGATCGCAAGCCACCCCCTAACCGCTAAGCAACACCATTTTATCAAGCTATTCCAGGAGAGTTAAATGTCATGTACTCTTTATGTCTATCCCAAGGGGAGTGTAGAGAGTCTTAAGTCACATGGTATGGCATCATGTTGATTAAAGGGGAAAAAAATTGGACATTTTCTCTAAGAAACCACTCAAAAAAAATTGAAACTTGACATATTGTCATCAACTCCATCGTTGGTATATCGTGAGGATAATGAACATCATTGGTGAAGTGGTATCCAGCCATAATTGTGAATTGAAATCCTTAATCAAATATCTGAAACTTCATATGTCTGATCTATGACCTGATTGGAGTGAGTGAGTAAATTTATGACGTTCATAACCCATGCCAAGAAACTATGAATGGGTACGTGGATGATACGGGCCATCTCTACCGGTCAAAGTTTTAGAACACCCATTTTTCCAGTTTCTTACTGAAATTTAAGCAGTTCAAGTCCAGTGAATAACTGAAATGGTACAAAGCTAAGCGTAAACTGCCAGAGATTAAAAAAAAAAAAGTTTAGGTTACCAAAAAATGAAAAAATAATGTGAATTAGTTGTTAAAAAAGGCCCTTTTCAGGAACAACTAATGGTTTAGCAACTACAGCTGTTCTGTAGCAATGGAAGTAAATTAAGTTTGAAAGTTGATGCAAACAATCCTGCAGGTGTCCCACTTTTGTTGGATTAGTTACAAACCTCTGTCTGAAAAAAACAGTGTCTGTAACAGACTGTTGCTACACCCTCTGAAGCATTATGTGGAAAATATTGCACTGCAGGAAGTAGTATATTGCTATCATGGTGAGAAAAAGACAATTAACAAAGTAAGACATACAGACATTATACCCTTAAAAGTGAAAGTTTTTCCTTTAGAGAAATTGCAAAGAAGCCAAGGTGTCAGTGAGTTCAGTTTCCTAGACCATCAAAAGGCACTTGGAAACTGGAGGAAACTGACAGGAAGAGTCTGACAGACCCAAAGCCACACACATCAGAAGACAAGTTCTGAGAGTCAAGCTGCATGATAGGTGGTCACAGGACAGCAGCTTCAAGCACAGCTTAACACTGGTCGAAGTAAGGAAGTCTCAGTTTCAACTGTGAGAGAAGACTTCGAGTTGCAGGTTTGACAGGTCGAGTGGCAGTAAGAAAGCCATTGCTAAGATGGCAAAATAAGAAAAGAGGCTTGCCTGGGCCATGAAGCACACCAGTGGACTTCTGAAAACGGAAGAAGGTCTTATGGACCATGAATCAAAAATTTGAAAATCTTCCATTCATCACGCAAGGTTTTTGTATACTGTCGAATAGTGAAAGGATGGTTCCTCAGTGTGACACCAACTGTCAAACATGGAGGAAGCGTGATGATCTGGGACTGTTTTGCTGGATCCAGAGTCGCGACTTGCACAGAGTGACTGGGCACCCTGAACCAAAGGGCTACCACAGCAATTTTGCAGAGCGCCACATTTGCCCTCTCGGTCTCGCTTT
>CM068963.1:80647818-80659451 GCA_035128595.1 Eptatretus atami | reverse complement strand
AGTCCAGTGAATAACCTGAAATGGTACAAAGCTAAGCGGTAAACTGCCAGAGATTTAAAAAAAAAAAAAGTTTAGGTTACCAAAAAATGAAAAATAATGTGAATTTCAGTGTTTAAAAAAGGCCCTTTTCAGGGAACAACTAATGTTTAGCAACTACAGCTGTTCTGTAGCAATGGAAGTAAATTAGTCTTGAAAGTTGATGCAAACAATTCCTGCAGGTGTCCCACTTTTGTTGATTAGTTACAAACCTCTGTCTGTATAAAAGCAGTGTTGTAACAGACTGTTGCTACACCCTCTGAAGCATTATGTGGAAAATATTGCACTGCAGGAAGTAGTATATTGCTATCATGGTGAGAAAAAGACAATTAACAAAGTAAGACATACAGACATTATACCCTTAAAAGTGAAGGTTTTTCCTTTAGAGAAATTGCAAAGAAGCCAGAATGTGCAGTGAGTTCAGTTTCCTAGACCATCAAAAGGCACTTGGAAACTGGAGGAAACTGACAGGAAGAGGTCTGACAGACCCAAAGCCACACACAATCAGAAGACAAGTTTCTGAGAGTCAACAGCTTGCATGATAGGTGGCTCACAGGACAGCAGCTTCAAGCACAGCTTAACACTGGTCGAAGTAAGGAAGTCTCAGTTTCAACTGTGAGAGAGACTTCGAGTTGCAGGTTTGACAGGTCGAGTGGCAGTAAGAAAGCCATTGCTAAGATTGCAAAATAAGAAAAGAGGCTTGCCTGGGCCATGAAGCACCACCAGTGGACTTCTGAAAACTGGAGAGGTCTTATGGACGATGAATCAAAATTTGAAATCTTCCATTCATCACGCAAGGTTTTTGTATACTGTCGAATAGTGAAAGGATGGTTCTCAGTGGTGACACCAAATGCTTCAAACATGGAGGAAGCGTGATGATCTGGGACTGTTTTGCTGGATCCAGATCGCGCGGACTTGCACAGAGTGACTGGCACCCTGAACCAAAGGGCTACCACAGCATTTTGCAGCGCCATGCAATACCCTCTGGTCTCGCTTAGTTGGTCAGGGGTTCATCCACAGCAAGATAACGACCCAAATATATATCCAGGCTATGTCAGACTACCTTAGACGAAAGACAAGACGTAAGCTTCAAATCATTAGAATGGCCAGCACGGTCTCCAGACTTAAACCCATCAAGCTGGCTTGGGATGAACTGGACAGAAAGGGTGAAAGCAAAGCAACTACAAGATGCAACACATTTGTGGGAACTTCTGCAGTGTTTGGAAGAACTTCTTAACAATATTTGATTCCATTGCAGAAAGAATGCCACCGAGTATGTTCAGCTGTTATATCTGCAAAAGGTGGCTACTTTGATGAGTCAAAATTTAGATTAAATTTGTTCAACAAAAGGATTCCATGATTTATTTTTCAACTACAATTGTTTATTTGTTCTCTGCTCTAATTTCAGAGTACATTGAAACATTAACTGCTTAATTTTAGTAAAAACTGGGAAAAAATGGGGTTGTTCTAAAACTTTCACCTGAAGGGTAATAGTTGCGTGTTCATTTAACAATGTGTGAGGCAAGACGATGCACCTCTACAAGTGTTGTTCTCATTTGTAATGTACTTAAAAAAAAATTCTCATAAAGTTGAATCTTCAAAATGAAATGGATTGTATAAGCAGTGAAGATGCTGTTTATCGCGCAGAGCAGAAATGAGATGACCTTCAGAAAGTGGATATTGCTTCTCTTTAAAATAAATGACAAAGCACCAGTGAATGAGGATCTAAGAGTGGCATGTGAAGAATCCTTGCCAAACATACTCATTATTTCACACGTTGCTCCATTTGGCTTTTTCGCATTTTAAAATAAAATGATTATTTGTTTCTCAGGGCAAAAATGTGTGCTTTTTTTAAAGATCACTTAAAATTGTTTTAAAATATGTGACGGTTCTGGGAACAAAGCCCCCAAGGCAATGACACAACATACAGCAATTCCTGAGCCAGTTATTTCATTTTTACATGTACCAGGTAGGATCCTCCCTTGTTTGTGTTTAATGTGTTACGAAGTGAATATGCGTTTCTGAGGGATCAGTTCGGTTTCCCTACTTCCCCCCCTCCCCCCCCCATCTACTATGCACATGATCGAGCTGGCGTCTACATTGCAGATGCATGCCAAAACCACATTCAAATCTGCACATCAGAATAAAACTGCCACTTCACCACAATAGCCTATTCATAGCAATTCTCTCTCGATGCCAGCGATAACCCCCTGCCTGCTTCAAACATAGATTTATTTCCATCTCACCCAAAACCCACCATCAAGCTCGCCTTTCCAGCCTTCACCACAGCACGTGTCGCCGTTAACCTGACAGCCCCACTTCAACGCGACAATGATTACACAACTCCACCTCGGATCATATCTTGTTCTTGCGAAGGACGTCGGATCACACTCGCACCCAGGCACCAGTGCCAATACGAACAGAGCCTTCACACATGGGAGCAAGTGCTAACGCTCCACCATCGATTACGTTCTCTCCCAGCGAAGACCACCATCTCTCTTTATTTTTTTTCCGTCTCCGTCTCCGTCTCCGTCCTCCGTCTCCCTCTCCTCTCCCTCTCCCTCCCCTCTCCCTCTCTCTCCCTCTCCCTCTCCCTCTGTGTCATTTAATCTCTCTCTCTCTCCTCTCTCTCTCTCTCTCTCTCATCTCTCTCTCTCTCTCTCTTCTCTTGAGGGTGAATCTTGCAAATAGTTTTTGTAAGGTTCACTTGGCTGTGCTGGATTGGCTTGGGGTAGAGGTGTGGCAGACGCGAACCCGAATCCTGTCCAGTTTCTCTTGATGATTCCATCCTTTTTTTATTTTTTTTTTGTATACCATGTCGAGGCTCGTATGAGAGCTAAACCAAAACGCACAGCAAGGGGGCATGAGACAAGAGGGGGGAGTGGAAGGACAAAACAGTGGGAAACGCACATTAGTGATCTGTGAGGGATGGGATGGACGGGAACATGGGGAAGAGAAGATGACACTTAAGGGACTTTCAGGAGGAAAGCGGGGAATTGAAGGAAGTGGGCTTGGGTGGATTATCGGGGTAAAAAAGTCGAGGATTGGATGGGGGATGATAAGAGGTGGTGGTGAACAGCGTTTTTGAAGCCTGGAGAAGAATGGGAAAGAATAGAGTGAGGGAGTTTATTCCAAAGGCGCGGAAAAAGAGGAATGAAGGAGTGAAGAGTGAGCAGTGGTCGTGATTTTGGTAGTTTTACCAGAAGGGGGTTGTTGGCGGACCTTGAGCCCCGTGCAAATGTGGTGGGACAAATGGGCAGAGAGAGCAGGGGGGCAAGGCTGGAGAGGAGTCGGTAGAAGACAGAAAGACCACCGACCAACCTGTGGTGATTGAGTGAGAGCCAAAGACTCAGCTTCATTGCGGGAGATGCCGATGATCCTTAATGCCTGGTTTCGACAGCGTGAAGCGAGAAAGGTGGTGGGAGGCAGGAGCACCAGCCCAGAGGGGAGAGCAGTACTCCATCAGGCTACGGACAAAAAGCTTGTAAGTGGTCAGGAGCTCAAGAGGGCCGAGGAAGGACTTTGCACGACGGAGGATTCCCAGTCGGCGACTGGCTTTTGAGGCGAGGTTGGAAATGTGACTTTCCAGGAAAGGTCATGGCAGATAGTGAGACCCAGAAGCTTGAAAGAAAAGATTCTTCCAGAGGATTGTTGAGAAAGTGGATGGGGGGTTTCTAAACGTCCTTTCGAAGAGACATAGTGAGAGTGTGAGATTTGTCTGGATTGAAAGACATGTTCCATGTGTTGACCATTTGTGTATGCCAGATCTGCAGTGAGCGAAGAAGCTGCTGCTTGCTGGTCTGAGGGATGACAGATGGTACGGCAGAGGGTGGAGTCATCGGCAAAGAGATATAGAGGTTTTCCAGAGAGTCGGAGAGATCATTGATGGAAAACCAGAAAAGAACAGGCCCAGAAACGCTACCTTGAGGAACTCCAGCCTGCACAGGAAGAGGGATGAAAGAACTCCATTTAGGGCCACACGTTGACTGCGACAGGAGAGGAAGTCTGCGAGCCATGAGTGGAGATGGCCTTGGGATACCATAGGAAGAGAGTTTGCGTGAGTAGTGCAGGGTGCCAGACTGTGTCAAAAGCACGTGATATGTCCAGGGATACGGCTCGGATTTCCTGTCTTGGCATTGAGACCTCCATCCATTGATGGAGAGCAGAAGCAGCATATCCAGGGTAGAGTGACCTGGTCTGAAACCAAATTTATGATCGGAAATCAAGCCATGGAGAAGAGGAAGGATTTCATGTCTGAAAGCGATGATGGATTCCATAACCTTGCTGATGATTGGGAGAAGGCTGATGGTCTGTAGTTACAGGGATCTGTTTTTCACCTTTTATGCAGGCAGTGATGTTAGCAGATTCCAAGCAGATGGCAGATGACCTTAAGCAAATGAGAGGGTGAATAGACAGAGAGAGGGTGAGCAAGGGCAGAAGAGCAGGCTTTGAGGACACGTGGCTGATGCCGTCTGGACGTCTGGATCTTTGTCTTTTCCCACCTGATACTCCAGCACTGTATTTATTGTTATTTGATTGTTATCCGGTATGCCATCTGCACCCTTCCTAGCTGTTCGCGTGGCAAATGGGCGACCACTACACGTCGGCCTCATGTTAAGTCGGGAATTCGTTCGTGTGGCACGTACCGAAGGTAGTGATGGCAATTCCAAACCACCAAAGACTTGCGGAGAGAGATGACATCACAGCAAAGGGAGGCACATGACCTTGCTCCCGGCAACCATGCCTGCAAAGAGGCGGGGAATCAACTTTAGCCACTGCCAAACCATCCACCCCTCCCAAGGTAGCTAAATAGCAAAGGTGGTTAGCTCTGGTGTCCGACGGTCTGTAGTTTTACTGGCCTGTTGCTGGTGAGAGGAATGGAGAGGAACGCTGTTGGAGCACGTGGTCGGAGCACCATCCAGTCTGGGGCCACAATGTTGGAGGCAGACCGGACCAGCAATGCACTCATTAGGAAAATGCTATTTCTCACACGTTCTTTCTCTTGTCTGATTGTCCACTAGTGGGCGCACAAGAGTAATCAGCGAGGGCAACGCCCAACCAAACGTATCTTTCAGAGCGACTCCTGACTTTCACTTGTCCATTCTTAATCTAAGCACTGCGCACTGCAACCCGCTCGCACCGATTCGCTCACGCATCTCGACACCCCTTCATTCCTCAACTCTTCCCGCACTTTGACCAGAGGTCGCTAGTCGTGCTGTTCGTGCTGGGTAAGCTCGGAGGTCGCCGATGTCTCGCCTTTTTCTCACTCCCTGAGCTGACCTTCCGGCAGAAATGAACATTATGGCACTGTATGTTAAATATAAGTAGATTGTATTAGCTTGATAGATCAGGCTATTCTGCTCTGTCCCTTTGCTTCATAATAGGTGTTATCTTCTGCAGCCACAACACAAATACTGTATGTCCCTAATGTACGGATGCCCGTGTGAATAACCCGTCTCACCTCGCAACATGCATTTCTCGCCTCCCACCTTGGTGAATAAATCCCATGTAAAATATCGGTCCCATCTCCACTGCTCCCATAGTGGCCTCCTTTCCTCCATGCTGGTCCAGACGCAGGTCCAGCCAATTGTTGTTAGCGGGAAGTTTATCCTCTCTATTAAAAGTTGGTCAGGGGTTCATCCCACAGCAAGATAACGACCCAAAATATATATCCAGGCTATGTCAGAACTACCTTAGACGGAAAGAACAAGACGGTAAGCTTCAAATCATAGAATGGCCAGCACGGTCTCCAGACTTAAACCCCATCAAGCTGGCTTGGGATGAACTGGACAGAAGGGTGAAAGCAAAGCAACCTACAAGTGCAACACATTTGTGGGAACTTCTGCAACAGTGTTGGGAAGAACTTTCTTAACAATATTTGATTTCCATTGCAGAAAGAATGCCACGAGTATGTTCAGCTGTTATATCTGCAAAAGGTGGCTACTTTGATGAGTCAAAATTTAGATTAAATTTTGTTCAACAAAAGGATTCCATGATTTATTTTTCAACTACAATTGTTTATTTGTTCTCTGCTCTAATTTCAGAGTACATTGAAACATTAAACTGCTTAAATTTCAGTAAAAACTGGAAAAATGGGGTTGTTCTAAAACTTTTCACCTGAAGGGTAATAGTAGCGTGTTCATTTAACAATGTGTGAGGCAAGACGATGCACTCTTCAACTGTTGTTCTCATTTGTAATGTACTTTAAAAAAAAAATTCTCATAAAGTTGAATCTTCAAAATGAAATGGATTGTATAAGCAGTGAAGATGCTGTTTATCGGCACGAGCAGAAATGAGATGGACCTTCAGAAAGTGGATATTGCTTCTTCTTAAAATAAAATGACAAGCACCAGTGAATGAGATCTAAGAGTGGCATGTGAAGAATTCCTTGCCAAACATACTCATTATTTCACACGTTGCTCCATTTGGCTTTTTCGCATTTTAAAAATAAAATGATTATTTGTTTCTCAGGGCAAAAATGTGTGCTTTTTTTAAAAGTCACTTAAAATTGTTTTAAAATATTGTGACGGTTCTGGGAACAAAGACCCCCAAGGCAATGACACAACATACAGCAGTTCCTGAGCCAGTTATTTCATTTTTACATGTACCAGGTAGGATCCTCCCTTGTTTGTGTTTAATGTGTTACGAAGTGAATATGCGTTCTGAGGGATCAGTTCGGTTTCCCTACTTCCCCCCCCCTCCCCCCCCCATCTACTATGCACATGATCGAGCTGGCGTCTACATTTGCAGATGCATGCCAAAACCACATTCAAATCTGCACATCAGAATAAAACTGCCACTTCAACCACAATAGCCTATTCATAGCAATTCTCTCTCGATGCCAGCGATAACCACCCTGCCTGCTTCAAACACATCAGATTTTATTTCCATCTCACCCAAAACCCACCATTCAAGCTCGCCTTTCCAGCCTTCACCCACAGCACGTGTCGCCGTTACCTGACAGCCCCACTTCAACGCGACAATGATTACACCAACCTCCACCTCCGGATCATCATCTTGTCTTGCCGAAGGACGTCTGGATCACACTCGCACCCAGGCCCAGTGCCAATACGAACAGAGCCTTTTACACATGGGAGCAAGTGTACGCTCACCATTCGATTACGTTCCTCTCCCAGCGAAGACCACCATCTCTCTTTATTTTTTTTTCCGTCTCCGTCTCCGGTCTCCGTCTCCGTCTCGCCTCTCTCTCCCTCTCCTCTCCCTCTCCCTCTCCCTCTCCCTCTCTCCTCTGTCTGTCTATCTTAATTCTCTCTCTCTCTCTCTCTCTCTCTCTCTCTTCTCTCTCTCTCTCTCTCTCTCTTGAGGGTGAATCTTGCAAATAGTTTTTGTAAGGTTCACTTGGCTGTGCTGGATTGGCTTGAGGGTAGAGGTGTGGCAGCCGAACCCGAATCCTGTCCAGTTTCTCTTGATGATTCCATCTTTTTTTATTTTTTTTTTGTATCCATGTCGAGGCTCGTATGAGAGCTAACACACAACGCACAGCAAGGGGCATGAGACAAGAGGGGCGGGAGTGGAGGGACAAACAGTGGGACAGACACATTAGGTGATCTGTTGGAGGATGGGATGGGACGGGAACATGGGAAAGAGAAGATGGACATTACAGGGACTTTCAGGAAGGAAAGCAGGGGAATTGAAGGAGTGGGCTTGGGTGGATTATCGGGGTAGAAAAGATCGAGGATTTGGATGGGGGATGATAAGAGGGGTGGTGACAGCTGTTTTGAAAGCCTGGAGGGGAAGATGGAAAGAATAGAGTGAGGGAGTTTATTCCAAAGGCGGGAAAAAGAGGAATGAGAGTGAAGGTGAGCAGTGGTTCGTGATTTTGTAGTTTTACCAGAAGGGGTTGTTGCGGACCTTGAGCGCCCTGTGCAAATGTGGTGGGACAAATGGCAGAGAGAGCAGGGGGCAAGGCTGGAGAGGATCGGTAGAAGACAGAAAGACCACCGACCAACCTGTGGTGATTGAGTGAGAGGCCAAAGACTCAGCTTCATTGCGGGAGATGCCGATGATCCTAAATGCCCTGGTTTCGACAGCGTGAAGCCGAGAAAGGTGGTGGGAGGCAGGAGCACCAGCCCAGAGGGGAGAGCAGTACTCCATCAGGCTACGGACAAAAGCTTTGTAAGTGGTCAGGAGCTCAAGAGGGCGAGGAGGACTTTGCACGACGGAGGATTCCCAGTCGGCGACTGGCTTTTGAGGCGAGGTTGGAAATGTGACTTTCCAGGAAGGTCATGGCAGATAGTGAGACCAGAAGCTTGAAAGAAAAGACTTCTTCCAGAGATTGTTGAGAAAGTGGATGGGGGTTTTCTAAACGGTCCTTTCGAAGAGACATAGTGAGAGTGTGAGATTTGTCTGGATTGAAAGACATGTTCCATGTGTTGGACCAGTTTGTGATTTTATCCAGATCTGCAGTGAGCGAAGAAGCTGCTGCTTGCTGTCTGAGGGATGACAGATGGTACGGCAGAGGGTGGAGTCATCGGCAAAGAGATATAGAGGATTTTCCAGAGAGTCGGAGAATCATTGATGAAACAGAAAAAGAACAGGGCCGAACGCTACCTTGAGGAACTCCAGCCTGCACAGGAAGAGGGATGAAAGAACTCCATTTAGGCCCACGTTGACTGCGACAGGAGAGGAAGTCTGCGAGCCATGAGTGGAGATGGCTTGGATACCATAGGAAGAGAGTTTGGTGATAGTGCAGGGTGCCAGACTGTGTCAAAGCACGTGATATGTCCAGGGATACGGCTCGGATTTCCTGTCTGCATTGAGGACCTCCATCCATTGATGGAGAGCAGAAGCAGCATATCCAGGGTAGAGTGACCTGGTCTGAAACCAAATTTATGATCGAAATCAAGCCATTGAGAAGAGAAGGATTTCATGTCTGAAGCGATGATGGATTCCATAACCTTGCTGAGATTGGGAGAAGGCTGATTGTCTGTAGTTACAGGGATCTGTTTTTGCACCTTTTTATGCAGGCAGTGATGTTAGCAGATTTCCAAGCAGATGGCAGATGACCTTAAGCAAATGAGAGGGTGAATAGAACAGAGAGAGGGTGAGCAAGGGCAGAAGAGCAGGCTTTGAGGACACGTGTGGCTTGCCGTCTGACCGTCTGGATCTTTGTCTTCTTTCTAATTCCCCTGATTACTCAGCACTGTATTTATTTTGTTATTTGATTGTTATCCAGTATGCCATCTGCACCCTTCCTAGCTGTTCGCGTGGCAAATGGGGACCACTACACGTCGGCCTCATGTTAAGTCGGGAATTCGTTCGTGTGGCACGTACCGAGAGGTAGTGATGGCAATTCCAAACCACAAAACTTGCGGAGAGGATGACATCACAGCAAAGGAGGAGGCACATGACCCTTGCTCCCGGCAACCATGCCTGCAAGAGGCGGGGAATCAACTTTAGCCACTGCCAAACTCCACCCCTCCCAAGGTGCTAAAATAGCAAAGGTGGTTAGCTGGGTGTTCACGGGTCTGTGAGTTTACTGCTGGTTGCTGGTGAGAGGAATGGAGAGGAACGCTGTTGGAGCAAGTGGTCGGAGCACCATCCAGTCTGGGCACAATGTGGAGCAAGACCGGACCAGCAATGCCACTCATTAGAAAATGCTATTTCTCACACGTTCTTTCTCTTGTCTGACTTGTCCACTGTGGGCGCACAGAGTAATCAGCGAGGGCAACGCCCAACCAAACGTTCTTTTCAGAGCGACTCCTGACTTGCACCTTGTCCATTCTTAATCTAAGCACTGCCACTGCAACCCGCTCGCACCGATTCGCCACGCATCTCGACACCCCTTCATTCCTCACTCTTCCCCGCACTTTGGACCAGCACGTGCTCGTGTGTTCGTGTCGGGTAAGCTCGGAGGTCGCCGATGTCTCGCCTTTTTTCTCACTCCCTGATGTACCCTTCCGCAGAATGAACATTATGGCACCTGTAATGTTAATATAAGTAAGATTGTATTAGCTTGATAGATCAGGATAATTCTGCTCTTTGTCCCTTTGCTATAATATGTATTTTGCCGCACCACACAAATACTGTATGTCCCTAATGTACGGATGCCCCTGTGAATAAACCCGTCTTCACCTCGCAACATGCATTTCCTCGCTCTCCACCTTGTGAATAAACCCATGTAAATTGGTCATCTCCACCTGCTCATAGTGTCCTTTCCTCCATTGGTCCAGCGCAGTCCACATTGTTGTTAGACGGGAAGTTTTACCTCACTTGATTTCCTCTCGTTTGTCAGTGCATACCCGTGGTTCTCGCTCGGCCGTACTTAAAAAGATAGACTGGTATGTACTGATGGCACAGACCTCAATTGATCGAATCAACTCACCAGGTAAATGGTATCAGACAGGAAATCCTGTTTGAGATGGCAAGGTAATTGACATTCATGGTTGCTTTGCAACCCACCGGGCTATCTGTGGCACATCAGCCTACAGGGCTGGGCGTTTGAGAGAAACCTGAGTGCTTCCTCTTGGGGTAATCCCTGAATCCTGAGTCCACAACAATATATTGTTGTGGAATTTGCTCCATGGGGTTAATGCTTGGAGTAGAACAGCATTCAGTGGAGTGCATACCTCCACCAAGCTGAACAGTTTAAGTTTTGTATCGCACTGATAGGACGGATCTACATCCAGACCATTCGTTCTTGTCACACACCAAAATCTAATTGGCTTGTTCTTGTCACCGACCCAAGTCGTCTTCCAAGGTTTGTCAATCTGTGTGTGTGCAGTACATGTGCGTGCATATCCAGGGATAAATGTGCTGGTCCACCTTGGGTGCTGTCTTGCTTTTCACCCTTTAATCCTCTGGATACATCACACATTGCTCACTACAGCCTCCGTTGGGATTCTATCATTGTACCAGCCAGTTGAGTACTGGAAAGATTTTGCCAATTGCTTGGAACAATATTTCATCGCTTACAAGATGGTAGCAGCAGAAGAAGCTGATCAGCGCAGGGCTGTGTTGCTCACCGTGTGTGGCAACTCGGTGTATGTCCTGATGATGGACCTCGTTTTCTCCCGATAAATTGAGGAACACAACCTATGATGAACTTGTCGAGATCATGGAAAAACACTCCATGCCGAAACTCGGGAAAATTGTCCCAGTCGGTACAAGTTCTACACGCACCACTGAAGGAAGGTCAGTGGGTGGCTGAATTTATTGCTGACCTCCACCGGCTTGCTGAACATTGTGAATTTGGTCCCACATTGGATGATATGTCTGTATAACTACTGATGCCTGCGTGTTATCACCAGCAGGAAGCAGAACTTCCAGTTGAGTTCATTTAATGTGAACAAACTGAACTCATTATCGTCAGCTGAAAAGTCTTGCAAACCTCAGTGTGACCAATCTGCTCAACACAACACCTCAATTCAGAGGATGAGAGCTCTTGTGTGCCGAAGTGTAGTCACAGATCGTCAAATTTTCCAACAGGTGAATCAGGCTGGCATTGTGGTGGCAGTCACTTACCCCACCTGTGTCATTTCAAACATTGTTTTTGTCATAACTGTGGTAAATCTGGGCATCTCTGCAAGATGTGTCTGATTGAGACATCATGGTATGACTCAACACATATCGATTTG
>CM068963.1:80635837-80647793 GCA_035128595.1 Eptatretus atami | reverse complement strand
ATCATCAGGAGTACTCCCACATACTCAATAAACTGCCTAACAACATACAGGAAGAAATGGGGACGATGCATGCGTCCAGCTACAAAAAAGAAAATAATTGTGGTGTTTCCTCCTTTCATGTGTTTGCTGAGTTATCACGCCTTCAGGTACGCATTTGATCCTAGTTTTGCGTACGAAAAGTAATGCCGCACAGAAGCAGCAGGTCAGAGTGGATATAGACAGTCCAGGCTAAACAAAACATTCCTGCACCTCGCACCCTCTTCTCAAGAAGAAGAAGACATTCAGCCAAATTGTCCTTTGCACCAATACTGCACGATAACCTCAACGACTTGTCGTGCGTTCAAATTGAAGTCACTGCTCGAAAAAAGGGGACTTTCTGCAGGAAAATAAGATATGTTTCCGGTGCTGTGATTCAACTAACCACGTTGCAAAGACATGTAATGTAAATTTTATCCTGTCTTGTGTGTAAGGGCAACTAGGCCATGTTACCAGCATTGCATTACGACAGCGGCAGCCCCTTAAAGAGCCCCGGTGATGATCCCAACAGAGCCCGCCACGCCAGGCCCAAAGGCTTCGCCGATAACGGCGGGGAGTACCCGTCAACGTTCCGAACTCAAATGCACACCCAATTTGTGGTGATTGTGTCCCCGGGTAAATTCATGCAGTAAAACAATCTGACCAAAGTTTACCACCGTGACAATCCAAACAAAGTATATCCATTGCCTACTTAATCCTCGACGACCGAGCAACGTCACGGCTCGCCCAAATCAGATTTTTTCAAATCGTTTGATGAATCGCGGGGAAAATATTCCCTAAACCTTACGTCATGCTCGCGGGTCAGCGCAAATGGTTGGAAAACGTGCACATGCTACACAATAGAGTCCATAGACGTAACCACAAAATACAAGTTCCTACGTTATTCGGAGTGCGATGAAATTCAAATGCCCGTCACGAAATAGCACGCCCGATGTCGCCATTTCATCATGCCCACCTGTCTGATATTGCTTGCAGAACATCCCCGAGATTGACCAGCGACGCCGAGATATTAATTTGACGGCCGTGGACTTCCAGAAAGCGCCATCTATTTGGAACACGGACGGCCCCGAGAGGATCTCCATTCGCCCCAGAACAACTCTTGGCTGGGCGATAATCGGTTGTGAAACTTGTATCGGCAAGTTCATAAACCAGGTGTTCCTGTTGGTGGAATAAAATTAACTTTTTGCGGACGGTCGGTCCGTCAATTTCCCACCATGTGACAGAAAGCTGTTTGTTGAGAAATTTGTTACCTGCAAAAAATGACAATTTTTTCAGACATTTCCAAGTGAATAAATTGACAAACAAATCTGGCTGTTCCACTGAAGACAGACAATTCAGTTCAGTAATGGAAGATGAGATGGCATCGGTCCCTCGCGGTAATTGGTGCACCGCTGCCGTTTAAGGGCAGACAGGACAGCGGCTACCTTAACAATAAAACCGGAAGCCATCAAAAGACCTAAGTTCTTTGCACCACAGCACTCATTAAAAACCCAGAAAAGAACAACACATGGCGAGTTTATGAAGCAGGTTATCGATAGAACCACGCAAAATCGCCCACCCCTTCGAGAAGATGAGGAATGCTGGTATCTACCACTTTTCGGGGTTACACCACTAAGCCACCAGATACGGGGCGTTTTCGACTCCTCCTCCAAGACAACGATTGTCAGCTGGTAACACGCCACTTTGGATTATCCTGGCAAAAACAAGTGGCCCCAAAGCCACGGGCAATACAATCCACGCCTTGGAATTGTGTGCGGCTATGCTCGGTGGTGCAAAATCGCAGAGACATTTCTGAACAGCTCGATGTTGACATTGCTGAAAAAACTGTCTTCAAGACAGTGTAAAGTGGTATGGGTTATCTGTATAACCATTACCAGAAGATTCTATTGTTATGTGGCAAATCGTGTCGAGCGCATTACAAAAATTCTTCCACATGTAACAATGGAAATGAGATGCCTTTCACATTATGAACCAGCAGACGTTTGCTACAAGACCCATCGCAGCTGTCAGACCTCACTCTAGTAGCTGGCTTCAGGGGCCGTCACAGCGACACGACACAGACGTCAACGCACACGGAACAGTTCCCGCTGTCAAAACCGACCAAAGATAAAGAAATTCGGCCGTTCTGCAATGTCAAATTCGACGGAACATTTCTTATCCCAAGCCTTGGTCAGAACGTTTTAACGGTTTTCCGAGCTGGAAGAGGACTTGTCGGCGCTGTGATCCGTTACGACCATATCCTCCACTTCGTTATAGAGGCCAAAAACGAATGCAAAGGGTGGCACGCGCGTGGAAGTAAAGGAGAACAACAGCAGAAACAAGGAAACATGATGTAACTTCCAGTTACATCGGAAGCACTACGCAACGCAGTTACAGGTTTGAAGATCAAACAACCCTGCAAAAGAACCAGGCCCCATACTTCGGCTAGATCCGACGTGAATGCAGACGGGCTGTTGGTTGTCGGGTGGGAAGACTAAGGGGATGACTTCCGGCTCAGGCAAAAAAAACCCCGTCATAGTCCTGGAACATCACGTCGCTGTACTTGCTGATACGTCACCACCACCAACTTGTTCAACACCAAGGCCGACTACTGACAGAGGGAAGCTGTCCGCGCTAGCGGTTTTTTGGATCACAGGCTGTAAAAGGTTTTGTTAACTCCCCTCATCACCACTGCGTTCCACATGCCGCCAAAGCTGCGTGGACGCCCACTCCAGCAAGAAGATGTCAGACCTCCCGCTTGATTCGCGGACGCCCGGCGCCGCCCTTACGTATGTTAAGCTACCGACGCCTTCGGCCCGTGGAATGTCCTGACCAGAAAAACAAGAGGTGTTCAGCCAGGAGCAAGCTGGGCTATACTGTTACCGTGCTTAACCAGCAGAGCCATACATGTTGAAATTGTGAAGGGATTGTCCTCTTCTTCTTTCATAAATGCTCTCAGGGATTCCAAGCCATACGCGGAAAAGTGGTACAGTACAGGTCAGATCGTTTGAGCAAAATTTTCTCGGCGCAACAGACCCTCACACATGTGCTATTTAACGTGGAGGAGGCCGGTAAAAGGAAGATTCCTGTACAAAACAGTGGTGTTTTGAATGGCTGTTTAATTCCACCCCATTTCTTCCACATGGGGAAGTTGGGACGGCTAATTCGGGTTTGTCGTTAGAGTGTTTTTGAATCTATGATGGCACAGTTTGCTGGAAGGATCTAACCCACGAAGTTGCTGACAACACTTCATGATGGAGTAATTGGCCATTGTGAACAACCGACCACTGGTTCCCGTGTTCTACCGATCCAGATTCTCCTTTCGTGTTATTCTCCCACTGCTTTAACACAGAAAACGGCGGTCGCCTGTTGAACCTTTCTTACGACGCGGCATCAAAACATATACGGTATTCCAGTGAAAAGAGTTCAAAACTCCTCGCAGAAGAGTCTAGGCGCAGATGGCGCCACGAGTACGTCACTCACTCCTAAGTTCGACGGAAGGTTGGAATGCAAGACAACAAGAAGTGAAGGACGGGGACTCTATAATCCCAAGGAAAAGGAAATTCGTCCCGCAATGACTGGCCCCTGCCTGTCGGTGATTAAGCTCCACAGTCATCACTCAAGTCTGCCTCGGCTCATTTACGGCAGGACATTCGCAAAGCCGTCATCCGCGTGTGCAAGGCAAGGAAGCGATTTGTGTCATTCACACGACCTATAGTGAATTGGTTCGTGTGCTTCCTGTGTGTGTTAAATGAATAGTGCCGTGTTCATTTGTGATATGTTCGTAACGAATCAGTGATCCATTTTATTGATTGTTTTTTCTATATAATTTGTGTTGTGTGTACGTCTCTAAGACACATGGCGGGAGTTGCGCGCTATCACTGTGCCGGTGATATAGTCATGCTGTTGAGCATTGTTGTTGCTTCCTGTGGCTCCGCTACCGTGAGCCATGACACGCCGTGTTGAAAAGGCGTAGTGAGCAATGACCACGCTTGTTGAGAAGGAAAATGTCGCCTTGCTTGTGCTTTTTTGCCCGCTGCGATGAAAAGCCGTTTTTATTGCCAGACTGTGGCAAACAAACAGTGTGAGTTGATGCATTTTGTTTATCGGTTCAACACCAGAATTTGTACTGTGATTATATGTCTACATGAAAACAGTTTCGATGCTCTCGTTTTACCGACGACTTCGACATTGTGTTACAACAACACCTTATAGGAAAAGAACTTGCAACTTTGATGTGTAGGAAAATGTAAGCTCTGCGTCCAAACATTCTGAGTGACTCTAATTTGCTTATTGAACCTCGTTATCTGATCAGTGATCTCTGTACCATGTATAACCGTCACCGTAATATCTGTGCTCAACTTACTATAACATGTTTATTTTTTGTTTTTGTTCGAGCGATTACCACATAACTCATACCCAACGTCAAGAAAGTAAAGGAACTCTAAGGCCTCATCATGGTTGTTAGACTTATAGTTCATTGCGGTGGGGTTAGCTGTATGCTATCCGAATTCCCATCGGAGAGGTCGAACAGGCACCCTCAGCCATGATGCTTCCCCACAGCCACCTTGATGGTTTCATACGAAACGAAGAAGAAGACCCCAGGTTAAGAAAATCTAAAACTCTCAATGTACCAAAGCTACATATTTACAATACTTATGATGTGGCTGTAATCGTGGGGTGATAAAAAACATCAAGGACTGTCGTTAATTTGTCAGAATACATATAGTTTGAATCACACTAACCTTTTAATATGAGTTCCTGTGAGTGAGAACCTATTGCATCATTTGGGCAACAATTGTTCTTACAATCACTTCACAATGGCAGGACACAGATCATCCATGCTTCGTTGTCTTTTTGTATTCGGACTCGTCAGGGAATAAAGCATAGCCTAATATGAAGCCAACATCTTCAATGGAAAGGTCAGGTTCCTTTCATCAGTCAGTCAACTTTTACGGGCAGCTGACATCGCCACCGCACCCTTGGCAACAACACACAAACACACAGGCGTGTGGTTGAGGACATGTGGTTTATTTACAAACTCCACAGCTTGCCACGTTCCTCTGGCGAGCTCCATGTCCTATGTATCCACAGGCAGCAAGCTCCCCCAATTTCATGCCCCACTGTCTCGTGATCTGTCCATCTTTGCTCCTATCGAATGGTCCTCAGTAAAATGAAGCACAACACAGTGCGAACAATCCGCTTATGAGCTTTTCGACCAAGGAAAACACATTTCTTAATCCAGCCAGATTCTACTCCCATGGCCTCGGGACCTGTGGATCTGATTTCACTTGGAGACCATGAGTTCAAGATACATGTGCTGTACATGGAGGTACCATTCAAGATAAACACTTGCTCTTCTTACCAAAACTGTGTGGCCGCGACCGCTCTCAAAACCATCACTGTCAAGCGTTGGTATGCATAGGTGAGTCCTACTTCACAGTCCATGGGATCAAAACTATGTCAATGGTTAATGCGGCTTCACTGATCGAAGGATGGAGTGATAGTGGGTTGATGGAGGGAGGGTAGTAGAACAGGGGCTGGGTAGGGGTGGGGTGAGGGTCAGGCTGGGGAGAGGTGGGGTTATGGGTAAGCTGAGAAGACCAGGTCGTGAACGATGCGAAGTCGAGGTTCGAGTGATGATGGATGGTAGGCTGGGGATGATGATGGTGGGGATGATGGTGGGGATGATGGTGGGGATGGTGGTGGGGGTGATGGAGAGGGTGATGAAAATGGAGACGGTGATGATGGGGTGATGGTAAGGGGTGGGCAGGTAGGAAACGTGAGGGTAGGGTGAGAGTAGGAGGTTCAGAAGTAAAAGGAATAGTGCAGGAGTGGGGAAAAGAACAACAAGGCAGCCCGGGTGAGGATGAAATACGCGGTAGGAAGAAAGCCCCGTTGCCTGGGTACGCGCCATAAACGAGTTAATTCACGGTGAGGACGTGAAATAAAAGGAAGAAAAGGGGAAAGAAGCAAGCGGTCCAAGTAATGACAAAAGACAGTGACAGATCGAGAACGGAGAGAGAACCAAAACAGGAAGGATTAAGGAAGTATGACAAAAGGAAAATAGTACCAAAAAATGGGCACCAACAAAAAAAGAACTCAGCAGTTGTTTAGATAAGGGTAGACGGGGTAAGACGAGGACCTGTTGCAGGCACATAAAAAAGACAGAATCCACTTACTGTGCCCAGAAGTGAAAGGTTGATACATGAGAGTGAGAGTACTAAGCAGAAAGAGATAGCGAAAGTTGCCTGAAATAAGCGTGGGCTAGAAACAAATTAAAAAAAAACAAAAAAAAAATCAGGCAATGCTGTTTGAAGAATAAACAAAAGAGCCAATGGTGGACGATGCGGGTGCGGGCAGATCATAAGGGTCGTGAGGTGAGGTAACAAAAAAAGAGTAAGAGGATGGTAAGGGTGAGCGCTACCCAGAACCACGAAGACACGATGAAACACAAAAGTGAGGTCTACGGCGCGTCGTGCGAAAAGTGCGAAAAGGAAAACAGTTACTGAACACAAAGCAGGTCGTGCGTGATCGTAAACTGAGATCTGAAATCAACCTTTCTCAGCTCGCTGACCCATCGGTGAGAGTATGCGGCGAGCGGATCGCGGCTGATAAACTCACTCTAACACGCGGTGATCGGAGGGCTCACCCGGGGTTCATGATCGCACGTTCAGATATATTCAACATAGCCACCTGCTGCCTGACAAACGTACACCAGTTGAAAAAGACATAACGAACAGAAAAATCCGATGCAGAACCACTGAATAAGATGCTAGGCGCAGCAGGTGATTTCGGAGGCCAGTAGGGTGAGGCGTATCATGCAGCACGCGTGGGCGGGCGTTGCGGAGTGCCAGCCCACCATGACAAGAAATTGCTTGGTGGGAACAGAAACAATGAGGTGTCTATAGCCGAGAACCAAATCAATCGGGCGGATTAGCGGGGACTTTGCAAGCCAACAGAAGTGAAGGATTAGGAGTAACACGAGGCTGCATGTTGAGGATAATGAATAATGGAGGTGAGGATTGCGAGAGTGAGGATTAGGGTGAGAGGAAGAAGTGTGGATTAATGGTGGGTGAGGATGGTTGAGGATAGGAAGGAAGAGGTATGAGGATAGGGAGTGAGAGAGATGCGGAGAGTGAGGCTAGGGTGTTGCAGAGAGTAAAGGGTGCATGTAGGATAATGGTACGGGAAAAACAGGGTGAGAGAATCAGGGCTGTGAGGAATAGGGGTCTTCAGAAGGGCATGGAGATAACTAAGGTAGGCGACGAAAGCGTGGAGGATGCGTGCAGATAAACGGATGAGGATAGGTGGCTGAGTGGGTGTGGATAATGGTGGAAGGTGAGGATGCGGGTGAGGTAGGGGTGAGGGTGTGGATAATCGGTGGGGGTGAGGATAGGGGTCAGGTGTGGATAATGGTGTGGGGTGAGAGATGCGGGTGAGGATAGGGGTGAGGATAGGATGGTGAGGGATGGGAGTGAGATAGGGCGTGAGGCGTGTGGATAATGGTGGGGGCGTGAGATGCGGGTGAGGATGGGGTGAGGCGTGTGGATAATGGTGGGGTGAGGATGCGGGTGAGGATAGGGTGAGGGTGTGGATTAATGGTGGGAGTGTGAGGATGGGGTCAGGGTGTGGATATGGTGGGGGTGAGGGATCGGCGGGTGGAGGTAGGGCGGTGAAGGGTGTGGTAATGGTGGGTGTGAGGATGCGGGTGAGGATTAGGGGTGAGGGTGTGGATATTGGTGGGGTGAGGATGCGGGTGAGAGATAGGGTGAGGGTGTGGATAATGGTGGGGGTGAGGAATAGGGGTCAGGGTGTGGATAAATGGTGGGGTGAGGATGCGGGTTGAGGATAGGGGAGGTTAGGTGTGGATAATGGTGGGTTGAGGATGCGGGTGAGGATAGGGGTGAGGGATGTGGATAATGTGGGGTGAGGATGCGGTGCAAAAATCTACGGTCTAAACCACAATCAAAATGGTGAGTGTTTAGAAATACAACAAATAAAAAACCCAAATGGACAACCACTTGACTCGGCATATTCTAATTTAAATTTCTTATAAATTCTCGATCAGGTTACCTCCCGTTCGATCGATCTATCCAACGAATTAATCCCTAAATTCCTCATGTGCACACTGCTGGTTTGCACAGCATTGTCCCAAACGTAAACGAGAACCACAGTATCACGACTCACCATATCCGTGACCTTCCCACGTTCGACCAGTGTCATGCACGGTTCATTCAAATGAACAGAAAACTGAAGAGAAAATAAATTCAGGAAATGGTCACATAAAGCGGGTGGGTGGCGGTTAAAGGAACTGTCGTGATTTGACTAAATTTACGTCGATAACGAAATAACCTACGCCGCCTCTTTACTTCATCATGGCCGTCATGTACTGCACAAAGACCTGATACAATTGTGTGTCTTCTCTTTCCATTTCTCTCTCCTTCTCTTTCTTTCACCTCTCTGTAATATTCTGCTTCTTTCAGTATAAAAGTCTCATTGACAACTTGTCGGGTTACACGACGTGGAGCAACCTTCATGAGCCGTACACACCGCACGACAAGATGGCGCTCGATCCCCGACCACTGCTGAGCCACGTGGCCGCCATATGGGACTCACTACCGACTAAAAGTTCCACAGTAAACAACGTGGAATTAAAAAAAAATCAGATTATCAGGGTTTTAAATAAACTGAATTATATTATTTTATAGGGTTTTTTCATGATGTGGTGTAGTACCAAGATGGGCGCCCCCCCCCCCCCCAATCAGCTGTATAATGTTCAAGACTGTCATCATGGTCATCAGCACCAGATTTCAGGAGCAAGAAGTGTTCACGGATTTACCACACACCAAAATCTTTGCCCTTCTGAGGCTCAACGATCTCACGTCCACGTGGAATACGTCCGTGCTGCTGGACTCGTGCTTGTTGCAGTGTTTGTGGGTTACCGACCACCATTGTTCTGGCCACCTGAGTGGTGCCGGCTGGTTGTGGGTTACCGACACCATTGTTCATGGCCACCTGAGTGGGCAGCTGTTGTGGGTTACCGACACCATTGTTCATGGCCACCTGAGTGGTGCCGCTGGTTGTGGGTTAACCGACACCATTGTTCATGGCCACCTGAGTGGTGCCGCTGGTTGTGGGTTACCGACACATTGTTCATGGCCACCTGAGTGGTGCGCTGGTTGTGGGTACCGACACCATTGTTCATGGCCACCTGAGTGGTGCAGCTGGTTGTGGGTTACCGACACCATTGTTCATGGCCACCTGAGTGGTGCAGCTGGTTGTGGGTTACCGACACCATTGTTCATGGCCACCTGAGTGGTGCAGCTGGTTGTGGGTTACCGACACCATTGTTCATGGCCACCTGAGTGGTGCAGCTGGTTGTGGGTTACCGACACATTGTTCATGGCCACCTGAGTGGTGCAGCTGGTTGTGGGTTTCCGACACCATTGTTCATGGCCACCTGAGTGGTGCGATGTGGGTTACGACACCATTGTTCATGGCACCTGAGTGGTGCGTACTGTAGAAAGCTACCTTCCCTTTGAAAATTTCACCTTTTATTGCCTTATAGCCTGGAATTAAACTGCATTAACTCAGACTTTTCCCACCATTATCTACATATAGTAAGTAGTAACCCACAAGTACAAGTGAAAACACATTTCAGAAATTAATTAAAAACTACAAACGAGAATTCTTCTCTTTTTTGTATACCTTGTCTAGGCTCGTGTGAGAGCTAACACACAATGCACAGCAAGAGGGGCGGGGGTGGGAAGGACAAAACAGTGGGGAACAGAGACATTAGGAGATCTGTGGAAGGGAGAGGGATGGGGTGGGGAACACGGGGTATACAAGATGGACATTACAGGGTAATTCAGGAAGGAAAGCAGGAATTGAAGGAGGTGGGTTTTGGTGGATTAACGGGGTAGAAAAAAAAATCATGGTTTTGGATGGGGGGATGATAAGAGCTGGTGGTGAACAGCTGTTTTGAAGACCTGAAGGGAAGAGTGGGATTTAAGAGTGTGTGGGAGTTTGTTCCAAAGGTGGGAAAAAGAGAGGAATGAAAGACGAAGGTGAGCAGTGATTCTTGATTTTGGTAGTTAAACCAGAATGGGTCTCCCTGGAAAGGTAGTGGCAGCTGAAACAGTAGATAAGTTTAAGTTGGAATTACATATGTATCTGGACGTATTGGAGATCGAGGAGTATGGGGATGTGGCAGGACTTTGAAGTAGCTTGAGCATTGATGGGTGATTGTGTGCATCTGTGCGGAGTGTTGTCTGTGGGGTCTCATCAAGGGTGGTGTGTGGTTGATGTTGGTGTTTCTCACCTTAGAACAGCCTTCACAATTCCTCCACCGAAAGAACGACACTACCAAAAAATATATTGCATTTTTTTCTTTTTTTAGGTCATCTACCGAGATGACCTAATAAAGCCGGACCAGATGTCCGCTCCGTCCGTCCGTACGTCAACAATTTTTCTTTCCGATCTTGATGAAACTTAGTATGTGGGTAGAGGTCGATGAGTGTTGCACAACGATATAACTTTTGTCCGGTTCAAGGTCAGGGTCAAGGTCACGAGTCACGTAAGTTATAAAAATCGCCATTTTCAAACTATCTAGTCTGCCATTCTACAAGATATTCGGCAACTGTTTATTGATTATGATAGTAAAAAATATTATCTGTATCTAACTGGACAGATTTTTGAATTTCCGTCCCGTTTGGCCACCACGTAACCTGGAAGATGGTCAAAACACCTCCCGGTACAAAGAAAACTTTTTACTTCGATCTTGATGAAATTTGGTATGGGGGTAGAGGTCAGATGTGATAACCAACGACATATTTTTTCCCGGATTCGAGGTCGGGTCAAGGTCACGAGTCACGAAAGTTGTGAAAGTCGCCATTTTCAAAACCTATCTGTCTGTCATTTTAGGAGATATCTGGCAACGGTTCATCGATTATGATAGTAAAAAACATTATAGAGATGACCGTCACCCACAGGGGGTAATTTTTTTAATATATATTATTGGTGTTGATGCGGCGCAGGCTTGATGGGCCGAATGGCTCCTGCGTCTGGTAACTACTCAAGGCGCACACAGAAATTCTCACTGATCCTTATAGAATAGTCAGCAGCTGCCAAATTCTCAACCCAATGCTATATGGATGCAGAGGTCTCATTCAGCTTAAAATCGAGTACAATGGTTTGCTTTTGCCTGACAAACTGAGCAAATCATACACCTCAGAAGCAGGAGGTGTTGCTTCATCACAGTCAACTGGATGCATAGCCGAAAATCGCTACCAAAATCAAGAATCACTGCTCACCTTCGTTCTTTCATTCCTCTCTTTTTCCCCACCTTTGGAACAAACTCCCACACACTCTTAAATCCCACTCTTCCCTTCAGGTCTTCAAAACAGCTGTTCACCACCAGCTCTTATCATCCCCCCATCCAAAACCATGATTTTTTTTTCTACCCCCGTTAATCCACCAAAACCCACCTCCTTCAAATTCCCTGCTTTCCTTCCTGAAAAATTCCCATGTAAGTGCTTCATCTATGATCATATCCCCGTGCTGCTCCCCACCCCATCCCTCTCCCTGCCACAGATCTCCCTAGAATGTACTCTGTTCCCCACTGTTTTGTCATTCCCACCCCCGCCCCTCTTGCTGTGCATTGTGTGTTAGCTCTCACACGAGCCTAGACAAGGTATACAAAAAAAGAGAAGATATTCTCGTTTTGTAGTTTTTAATTAATTTTCTGAAATTTGTTTTTCACTTGGTACTTGTGGGTTACTACTTACTATATGTAGATAATGGTGGGAAAAGTCTGAGTTAATGCAGTTTAATTCCAGGCTATAAGGCAATAAAAGGTGAAAATTTTCAAAGGGAAGGTAGACTTTCTACAGGCACTGCACCACTCAGGTGGCCATGAACAATGGTGTCGGTAACCCAC
>CM068963.1:80621257-80631598 GCA_035128595.1 Eptatretus atami | reverse complement strand
TATCCACACCCTCACCCCTATCCTCACCCGCATCCTCACCCCCACCATTATCCACACCCTGACCCCTATCCTCCACCCCCACCATTATCCACACCCTCACCCCTATCTCACCCGCATCCTCACCCCACCATTTCCACACCCTCACCCCTATCTCACCCGCATCCTCACCCCCACCATATCCACACCTCACCCCTATCCTCACCCGCACCTCACCCCCACCATTATCCACACCCTGACCCCTATCCTCACCCCCACCATTATCACCCCTCACCCCTATCCCTCAACCCGCATCCTCACCCCACCAATTATCCACACCCTCACCCCTATCCTCACCCGCACCTCACCCCCACCATTATCCACACGCCTCACCCCTATCCTCACCCCATCTCACACCCTATCCTCACCCCTATCCCACCCGCATCCTCACCCCCCACCATTATCCACCCTACCCCCTATCCTCACCCCCACCATTATCCACACCCTCACCCTATCCTCACCCGCATCCTCACCCCACCATTTCCACACCCTCACCCCATCCTCACCCGCATCCTCACCCCACCATTATCCACGCCCTCACCCTATCCTCACCCGCATTCCTCACCCCCACATTATCCACACCCTCACCCCTATCCTCACCCGCATCCTTCACCCTATCCTCACCCTATCCTCACCCACATCCTCACCCCCACCATTATCCACACCCTCACCCCTATCCTCACCCGCTCCTCACCCCCACCATTATCCAACCCTCACCCCTATCCTCACCCCTATCCTCACCCGCATCCTCACCCCACCCATCACCTCACCCCCACCCTCACCCTACCTCACCCCCACCCCTACCCCTTCCATCACCCCATCCCCACCCCATCCCCACCCTCACCCCTACCCCCACCCTCACCCCTACCCCCACCCTCACCCCTACCCCCCCCATCACCTCACCCCCACCCATCACCTCACCCCCACCCATCACCTCACCTCCACCCTCACCCCTACCCCCACCCTACCCCTTCCATCACCCCCACCCTCACCCCTACCCATCATCCTCACCCCCACCCTCACCCCTACCCTAACCCCTACCCTCACCCCTACCCTCACCCCTACCCCCACCCCTACCATCACCCCCATCATCACCCCCATCATCACCCCCACCATCACCCCCACCATCATCCCACCATCATCCCCACCATCATCCCCACCATCATCCCCACCATCATCCTCACCCTCACCCATCACTCACCCCTACCCCCACCCCCACCCCTACCCTCACCCCCACCCCTACCCCACCCCACCCCTACCCCCTCCATCACCCCCACCATTTCACATCCATCCTCATCCCCATTCCATTGACATAGTTTTGATTCCCATGACTGTGAAGTAGGCCTAACCAATGACAGTGATGGTTTTGAGAGCGTCGGCGCCACAGTTTGGTAAAGAAGACAAGTGTCTTATCTATGAATGTACACTCCATCCACATGTTATCTTGCACTCGATCCAAGTCCCGAGGCCATGGTAGATCTGGATTAAAAGTGTGTTTCTGGTCGAACTGTGTGTGCTTCATTTACTAGGACACGATGGAAGATCAGAGATGGGAGAAATTGGGAGCTTGCTGCCTGTGGATACAAGGACATGAGCCTCCAGAGGAACTGTGGCAAGCTGTGGGAGTTTGGGTAAATAAACCACATGTCCTCAACCACCGCCTGTGTGGTTGTGTGGTTGTTGCCAAGGGTGCGGTGGCGAGTCAAGCTGCCCTAAAAAGTTGGCTGACTGATGAAAGGAACCTGACCTTGTCCATTGAAGATGTTGGCTTCATATTGGCTGCTTTATCCCCTGACGAGTCGAATACAAAAGACAAGAAGATGGATGACTCTTGTCCCTTGCCATTGTTTGAAGTGATTGTAAGAACATTGTTGCCCAAAGATGCTAATAGGTTTTCTCGATCACAGGAACTCATTATAAAAGGTTAGTTGTGATTCAAACATATGTATCTTGACAAATTAACGACAGTCCTGATGTTTTTATCCCCCACGATTACAGCCACATCATAAGGTATTGTAATATGTAGCTTTGGTTACATTGAGAGTTTTAATTTTCTTAACCTGGGGATCTTCTTCTTCGTTTGTATGAACCACAAGGTGGCTGTGGGGAAGCATCATTGGCTGAGGGTGCCTGTTCTGCCGCTCGATGTGGACCGGATAGCATACAGCTAACCCCCAACCGCCAATGAACTTAACGTCTAACAACCATGCTGAGGCTTAGAGTTCTTATTCTTGACGTTGGGTATGAGTTTTGGTAATCGCTGTAACAAAAACAAAAATAAAATGTTATAGTAAGTTGACACAGATATTACGGTGATCGTTATACATGTACAAGATCACTGATCAGAGTAACGGTTCAATAACAAATTAGAGTCACCTAGAATAGACCGCAGAGCTTACATTTGTCTACACATCAAAGTTGCAAGTTCTTTCCTATAGGTTGTTGTTGTAACACAATTGTCGAAGTTCGTCGGTAAAACGAGAGATCGAACTGTTTCATGTCGACATAAAGTCACAGTACAAAATTCTGGTGTTGAACGATAAACAAAATGCATCACTCACACTGTTGTTCCACAGTCTGGCAAAACGCATTTTTCATCGCAGCGGGCAAAAAAGCACAAAGCAAGGCGACATTTTCTTTCTCAACAAGCGGTGTCATGGCTCACCGCCGTTTTTCAACAAGCGTGGTCATGGCTCACGGTAGGCGGAGCCACAGGGAAGCAACAACAATGCTCAACAAGCATGACTAGTCAACCGGCACAGTGTGGCGGCACACTCCCGCCTGATGTCTTTAGAGACGTCACACACAAACACAAATATATTAGAAAAACAAGCAATCAAAAAAATGGCATCACTGATTCGTTGGAACATATCACAAATGAACACGCACATATTCATTTAACACCACAGGGAAGCAACACGACCAATTCACTAATAGGTCGTTGTGAATGACACAATCTTCCCTTCCTTGGCAACGCGGATGACGGCTTTGCGAATCCTGTCCGTCTGAGCCGGCAAGACTTGAGTGATGACTCCGACAGGCCAGTCATTGCGGACAGAATCCTTTCCTTGAGGATTATAACGTCCCCGTCCTTCACTTCTTGTTTGTCTTGCATCCACTTCCGTCGAACTTGGAGTGAGTGACGTACTCGTGGCGCCATCTGCGCCAGAACTCTTCTGCGAGGAGTTGAACTCTTTTCACTGGATACCGTATATGTCTTTGATGTCCGCGTCGTAGAAAGGTTCAACAGGCGACCCCGTTTTCTGTGTTAATAGCATGTTGGGAGATAACACGAAAGGAGAATCTGGATCGGTAGACACGGGAACCAGTGGTCGGTTGTTCACAATGGCCATTACTTCCATCATGAATGTTGTCAGCACTTCGTGGGTTAGATCCTTCGAAGCAAACTGTGCCATCATAGATTCAAGAACACGTCTAACGACACCGATTAGCCGTTCCCAACTTCCCCCCATGTGTGAAGAATGGGGTGGATTAAACAGCCATTTCACACCACTGTTGTACAGGAATTCTTTTACCGGCCTTCCTCACGTTAATAGCATCAATGTGTAGAGGGTCTGTTGCGCCGAGAAAATTTGTGCCACGATCTGACCTGTACTGTACCACTTTTCCGCGTATGGCTTGGAATCTCCTGAGAGCATTTATGAAAGAAGAAGAGGACATCCCTTCCACAATTTCAACATGTATGGCTCTGCTGGTTAAGCACGTAAACAGTATAGCCCAGCGCTTGCTCCTGGCTGAACCACCTCTTGTTTTTTCTGGTCAGGACATTCCACGGGCCGAAGGCGTCGGTAGCTAACACGTGAAGGGCGGCGCGGGCGTCACGCGATCCGCGGGGAGGTCTGACATCTTCTGCTGGAGTGGGCGTCCACGCAGCTTGCGGCATGTGACGCAGTGGTGAATGAGGGAATTAACAACCTTTTACAGCCTGTGATCCAAAACCTGCTGCGCGGACAGCTCCCTCTGTCAGTAGTCGGCCTTGGTGTTGAACAAGTTGGTGGTGGTGACGTATCAGCAAGACAGCGACGTGATGTTTTTCCAGGACTATGACGGGGTTTTTGCCGAGCCGGTAAGTCACTGCGCCTTAGTCTTCCCCGACAACCAACAGCCCGTCTGCATTCAACGTCGGATCTAGCCGAAGTATGGGGCTGTCTTTTGCAGAGGTTTTTGATTTCAAACACTGTAACTCCGTTGCGTAGGCTTCCGATTGTACTTGTTGAAGTACAAATGTTTCTGCTTGTTTCTGTTGTTCTACACTTTTACCTTCCACGCAGGCGTGCACCCTTTGCATTCGTTTTGGCCTTTATACGAATGGAGGATATGTCGTAAACGGACAACAGCGCCGACAAGTCTCTTCCAGTCGGAAAACCGTTTAAAACGTTCTGTACCAAGGCTTGTGGATGAGAAATGTTCGTCGATTTGACATTGGCAGACGGCCGAATTTCTTTATCTTTGTCGGGTTTTGACAGCGGGAACTGTTCCGTGTCGTTGACGTCTGTGTCGTGTCGCTGTGACGGCCCCTGAAGCCAGCTACTAGAGGTGAGGTCTGACGCTGCGATGGGTCTTGTAGCAACGTCTGCTGGGTTCATATGTGAAGGCACATATTTCCATTGTTGACATGTGGAAGATTTTTGTATGCGCTCGACACGATTTGCCACATACACGTAGAATCTTCTGGTATGGTTATACAGATAACCCAATACCACTTTACTGTCTGTGAAGAAGTTTATTTCAGCAATGTCAACATCGAGCTGTTCAGAAACTGTCTCTGCGATTTGCACCACGAGCATAGCCGCACACAATTCCAGGCGTGGAATTGTATTGCCGTGCTTGGGGCAACTTTGTTTTTGCCCAGGATGAATCCAAAGTGCGTGTTACCGCTGACGTCCGTTGTCTTGGAGGAGAGTCGAAACGCCCCGTATCTTGGTCGGCTTATGTGGATGGTAAACCCGAAAAGTGGTAGATACCAGCATTCCTCATCTTCTCGAAGGGTGGGGCGATTTCTGCGTGTTCTATCGATAACCTGCTTCATAAACTCGACCATGTGTTGTTTCTTTTCTGGGTTTTTAATGAGGCTGTGGTGCAAAGAACTAGCTCTTTTGATGGCTTCCGGTTATTGTTAGGTAGCCGCTGTCTGTCTGCCTTAAACGGCAGCGGTGCCACCCAATTACCTTCAGGTGACCGATGCATCTCATCTTCCATTACTGAAATGAATTGTCTGTCTTCAGTGGACAGGCCAGATTTGTTGTCATATTTATTCACTTGGAAAATGTCTGAAAAATTGTCATTTTTGCAGGTAACAATTTCTTCAACAAACAGCTTATTGTCACATGGTGGGAAAATTGACGGACGACCGTCCGGCAAAAAGTTAATTTTATTCACCACAGGAACACCTGTTTTATGAACTTTGCCGATACAAGTTTCACCGATTATCGCCAGCCAAGAGTTGTTTTCTGGGCGAATGGAGATCCTCTCGGGCCCGTCCGTTGTTCCAAAATATGATGCGCTTCTGGAATGTCACGGCCGATCAAAATTAATATCTCGGCGTCGCTGTCAATCTCGGGATTTCTGCAGCAATATCAGACAGGTGGGCATGATGAATGGCGACATCGGGCGTGGCTATTTCGTGACGGCATTTGGAATTTCATCGCACTCGATTAACGTAGGAACTTGTATTTTGTGGTTACCGTCTATGGACTCTATTGTGTAGCCATGTGCACGTTTCCCAACCATTTGCGCTGACCCGGAGCATGACGTAAGGTTGTAGGGAATATTTTCCCCGATTCATCAAACGATTTGAAAAATCTTGATTTGGCGAGCGTGACGTTGCTCTGGTCGTCGAGGATTACGTAGGCATGGATATACTTGTTTGGATTGTCACTGTGGTAAACTTTGGTCAGAATTGTTTTACTGCATGATTTACCCGGGGACACATCACCACAAATTTGTGTGCATTTTGAGTTCGGAACGTTGACGGGTAGCTCCCCGCCGTTATCGGCGAACGCCTTATTGGCTGGCGTGGCGGCTCTGTTGGGATCACCGTGGGCTCTTTAAGGGCTGCCGCTTGTCGTAATGCATTGCTGTAACATGCTTGTTGCCTTTACACACAGACAGGATAAATTTACATTACATGTCTTTGCAACGTGGTCAGTTGAATCACAGCACCGGAAACATATCTTATTTTCCTGCAGAAAGTCCCTTTTTTCGACAAGTGACTTCAATTTGAACGCACGACAGTCGTTGAGGTTATGTGCAGTATTGTGCAAAGGACAATTTGGCTGAATGTCTGTCTTCTTGGAGAAGAGGGTGCGATGTGCAGGAAGTTTGTTTACCTGTGACTGTCTATATCCACTCTGACTGCTGCTCTGTGCGGCATTACTTTCGTACGCAAAACTAGGATCATTGCGTACCTGACCGAGTTCTTGATAAACTCAGCAAACACATAGAAAAGAGGAAACACCACATTATTTTCTTTTTTGTACCTGGACGCATGCATCGTCCATTTCTCCTGTATGTTGTAAGGCAGTTTATTGAGTATGGGAGTACTCCTGATGAAGAGTCAAAATAGCTTAAAAGAGTGGCGTACTTTTGATCTTCTTTGAGGGAAAGCACTTCATACAATGTATCTGACAGTTCATACAGTTGCTTGTTGTCTTTGTTTGACAGCCGCGGAAAGGAAGCAAGTTTATGTTTGATTGAGGCTTCCACCATTTCCGGACTGCCAAATCGCTCCTCTAAGCGCTCCCATATTCGTTGAAGCGCGAGAAATGGATTGTTGCATTTGACATTTTTAAGCTGACGGCGTGTTTCTTTAATTGTGGACCTAACCACTTAATCAGAGGTCAATCTCTTCATTAACACTGGCACCAACATCGTTCACAACGCTGCGAAAGTCTGCCTTCCACACTGTGTATGCTTCTGGGGTGTCGTTGAATGTACACAAGCGTGTTAACAGCAAATCTCTTTTCAGCAGATATTGTGAAAAGTCAGTGATCATAGGCATTGTATTATTTTCTGTGTATACCGGCACAAATGAAGGCAAATTCGGGTCTAATGTCACACGAGGGTTTGAACTGTGATTTAAATGTCTGTTACTCGTGGAACAGATGTAGCGTTAATAGCTCGGTTATTTTAAATCAGGAAAGAAGGGGTGATCAGGGTGTCTGGTTGTTGCTTGGTATAAATTACTGGCGATATTGGGCGTAAGAGCGGTGGTTGCAAATTTTGCATATTGTCAGTAGCGATAAAGTCAGCAGTTGGTAACACTGGCGGATAACTGTGATCTTCCACATACTGTTCTGTGCGCTTTGCTGATGTCTCCTGAGGTAGGTTGATATCGGGCGGGCCATTTCCACCCTCAAGTTCGCTAATACATTGTTTCAATGGCTTGTAACTCCGCCTCCGTCTCGGCGACTTGTTTTTCAGATTGTAGTAGGGTTAAATCAGCCTCCATTGTTGCTGAATTCGTGCTGATTCTGCTTGAATTCGTGCTGATTCTGCGGCGGCCAAGGCTTGCTTTTTGCGTAGTTCAGACCTTGTCTCTCGTACTGCAGGCCAGCTTTAGCAGCAACGGCTTTAGCACGTTTTTGTGCTAACATAGAACTTATGTTAGACAGTTCTGAAGATTTTGAACCAGCCTGAAATGATCGTGCTGATCGGTTACTTCTGATTGACTTCTCTGACATGTTGATTGTCTGGACGATGGCGTCGAGTGACACTGCGGACACTGTGTTTGGATATGGACTGGATTCCCCTGAGCCGGGCGGACCGACGTTTCTCGCTTGCTGGTGCTGTGCTTGGCCTAGTCGATTACTGTTCTGCCTCTCCGATGTGGACCGGATAGCATACAGCTAACCCCCAACCGCCAATGAACTTAACGTCTAACAACCATGCTGAGGCTTAGAGTTCTTTATTCTTGACGTTGGGTATGAGTTATGTGGTAATCGCTGTAACAAAAACAAAAATAAAATGTTATAGTAAGTTGACACAGATATTACGGTGATCGTTATACATGTACAAGATCACTGATCAGAGTAACGGTTCAATAACAAATTAGAGTCACTAGAATAGACCGCAGAGCTTACATTTGTCTACACATCAAAGTTGCAAGTTCTTTCCTATAGGTTGTTGTTGTAACACAATTGTCGAAGTTCGTCGGTAAAACGAGAGCATCGAACTGTTTCATGTCGACATAAAGTCACAGTACAAAATTCTGGTGTTGAACGATAAACAAAATGCATCACTCACACTGTTGTGGCCACAGTCTGCATAAAACGCATTTTTCATCGCAGCGGGCAAAAAAGCACAAAGCAAGCGACATTTTCTTTCTCAACAAGCGTGGTCATGGCTCACCGCCGTTTTTCAACAAGCGTGGTCATGGCTCACGGTAGGCGGAGCCACAGGGAAGCAACAACAATGCTCAACAAGCATGACTAGTCAACCGGCACAGTGTGGCGGCACAGTGCCGCTGATGCAGTGCCTTCTGCTGGTTTGGGCAGGAATTTGTAATTTGGCCGTGGTGCTGGTGATGGCTCGCCTACTCTCCGTAAAGGGCGCCTTGAGATTTTTAACATCCACCAACGAATGCTGGCAGGTGGAGCTCCCAGTTTAACGTCCGTGTGAGAGACAACACACACATTGATGAATCATCCTGCTTATGTAACACCAGGATGGCAGTTTATAGCTGGGTCAGGATTTGAGCCCAGGCTAGACAGCTTACAAGTGAGTGTGCGTTCCTCCAGGCCATTCTGCCAGCTCAACCTGGGGATGATTTTGTTGTAAAAGCACGTCATTGTTCTATTTGAGGGTGCTTCGTGGTTGACGTGGACTTTTAATTCGTGTGTACGACGTTAAAACAAAGAAGTTTGATGCTGCAACTTTGTGTAATTACAATTGTTTACCCCGATCAAGTTAAGCAGGAAGTGATGTCAATGCTGGTGAAAGCATTCTGGGTATAACAAGGTTGCTTGCCATCTCAACATGATGTGCTGCTGTCATTAAGTTGCTGGTGAAGTGGAAAGTCGATTCAGCAGAAGTAAATTTTGCGACATCTGCAGAATCTGTTGATACATGCCTTTCACTTGATTGGGTTTTTTTTAACGGTGCATTGGATTCAAAGATTGCTCAAAATTTGTGAGTAATCTTGAGATTTCTTGCATGCGACCAACTGCTGTCACTCAACCAAGACTTGGTGTTGAACAACTTTCTTCTATTTTTTTTTACCACGTGGGTAAGCACCGCTCATGTTCTCTCTTTTCTTGCGTACAGTTCATTTGAACGTCTGTTTCTCCATTATTCGTGAGCAGAATTTGATGAAAATTGACAGGCATATACTGGACACATATGTGCAGCCATTAACTGAGTCCAAAGTGCGATTGCGGCCCTTTGGGCCAAGAAACGGCCCTTTCAGCCCATTTTCTCAAAATTGTTATTTTTAAAAATAATTAAATGCGCTGGGCGATGCCCAACGCAAAATTAAGTCTCAAATGATGTTATGAAACTAGCCTCACTCTTGTGAGCTGTTCTGGTTTCTTTTTCTGATGCAATGAAAATCTTACCAAATTTCAAAACTATCCGTCGTCCGTGCTTTCGCTCACCTGAGAGGTGTACGAATGAACTCCCACGAGGTATGTTCGCAATTCAAACTTGTTTTTTCTTTGTAAAACCAAGAATCATGGAAAAGTGAGGTAGGGAGGTATGAGATGGCGATGATACATATGCTTGAAGGCCTGGAGGGAAAAGTGGGCTAGAGCATCATCAGGAAGGCAGTTACACAGACTGAAGAAAGGATGAACAAAGTAGTTGTGACGTGGAGTCGGTCTGAATTTTGGAAGTTTTACTTGGAAGGTGTATTCTGCAGTTGTTTGGAAAGGTTGGAGGGCAGAGAGAGTTCGACCTGGAGGAAAGGCGGTTACAACAGAGTGGCCGAGGCCACAGAACAGAGGCTGCCTGCAGTGTGAGAACAGATTGTTTGCTTCGGCTTCTATTTTGGAGAATTGCTGGATTATTTTGCATCAAATTTTGGAACATTTTGATGTCATTGTTGGAAGTGTGGAAATCGTTATCTTCATTTGAAATTGAATCGGCCAATAAGGCAAGTGCAAGATGGGTAACACCGGACCTGGGTACTCGACTGAGGTTGGGAAGTTCTAATTGCGAAGTCGGTTGTTTCATTAATGTACCTTTGAATAATCTATTTAATTCATTCTTCATGGAAGAAGTCCACATCAACCTTGAACAATTCTCTTTTTTTCTTTTTCTTTTTGGAGAAATGGTAGTGTATGACTC
>CM068963.1:80605884-80620875 GCA_035128595.1 Eptatretus atami | reverse complement strand
AGAGAGAGATGAACCTTGACTTGGGACGAAATGAAAATCGAGCTCCGTGGGGCTATGCAGGTGCCATTGGGCTAACCAAATACCGAAACCCTGTCAGATTCGACAAACCAAGGAGAAGATGCAAATTGAAATCGGCTACCCCCTAAAAACACGTTTTTGGGTGTGGCCGTCCCATAATGGGAGCACCACGCCATTCTCAGGAAAACACTAGATCATGATATAAACTCCCACCAAATTTTTTTATCAGGATCGGATCAAAACCCAGGAGCTATGCTCGGGACAGACAGACAGACTTGGTGGGAGGTTTATATCATGATCTAGTTGTGTTTTCCTGAGAATGGGCGTGGTGCTCCCATTATGGGCAGAGCCACACCCAAAAAACTTTTCTCTACGCCTCCCTATTATTTGCTTCTTTCTGGGTTGTGCGAATTGACAGTTTGGGTATTTGGTTAGACCCAATGCACCTGCATAGCCCCACGGAGCTCGATTTTTCATTTTCGTCCCAAGGTCAAGGTCACAAGGTCACGAACGTAGAAAATTGGGAATTGTGTTTTTAGAGGTTAGCCGATTTCAATTTGCATCTTCTCCTAGGGGGTTTGTCGAATCTGGCAGGAGTTTCGGTAATTTGGTTAGCCCAATGGCAACCTGCATAGCCTCACGGAGCTCGATTTTCATTTTCGTCCCAAGGTCAAGGTCACGAACTTATAAAATTGCGAATTTTGACATAAAAATCCATCTTCTCCGAGGGGTTTGTCGAATCTGGCAGGGTTTCGGTATTGGTTAGCCCAATGGCACCTGCATAGCCTCACGGAGCTCGATTTTTTCATTTTCGTCCCAAGGTCAAGGTCACGAACTTAGAAAATTGCGAATTTGACATAAAAATCCATCTCTCCGAGGGGTTTGTCGAATCTGGCTGGGGTTTCGGTATTTGGTTAGCCCAATGGCACCTGCATAGCCCACGGAGCTCGATTTTTCATTTTCGTCCCAAGGTCAAGGTCACGAACTTAGAAAATTTCGAATTTTGACATAAAAATCATACGACCCGCAAACTTTGAGAGCTAGATGACAATATTTTTATGCATAATCTTGAGGTCATTCCCACCTAAAGTCTTGAAACCATTTTTCTCTATCTCGAACACCTTGCCCGTGGCGCCCCCTTCAAGTTTGTTTTTACGCTGATTTCATCAAAGTATGGATAATCCGAGAGTGCAAAATGCCATATAGCCTATTTGACGTTGTATTGTTCCTGGAATGTTCCAGAGGAAGTTTTGCACCAAAGGTCATAATCCTTGACCTTGACCTTTAAAGTTCACAAAGGTCAAATTTTCAAAGTTGTGGGAATCGAACCGGGTTGTCGACCTTCTTCGACGAACTAACTCCAATAAGCTATAGCACGTATCCTGTTTCCTTATTTTAATGTCCACAACATTGTTTTGTGACCTTTAAAGGTTATGCAAAGGTCAAATTTTGAAAGTTGTTGAACGAAACCGGGTTTCGACATTTTGCAGCTAATAACCTGTCACTCGTACCACATCATGTTGATCATTTTTACAACTTGGTCAAACATTATCACATTGTCTATCCTTGACTTCTGAAACAATCTACATCGTCAAATACCACTCGTGAACCATCGTCGTCTTCAGACTTGTTTACATTTACATTCACTACTCGCATATAGTCCGGGACTAGTTTAAGCTGGATATATACATAGTATATTGGGAGCAGGATTGGCAACTTGATGCCATTATGGTAATAATGCTTTAAATCAAGCCGATAATAGTCTGGAAGCATGGTTATGAAAGTTTTATGCTGGTGTATGTGATTGTTCTTGCTCGACGTGTGCTCCAATGATAAATACATCAGCAGCGTTGTGTAGTTACATTTCAATCGATGAGAAGTTTGTGTTGAATCAGCCAACGATCGTTTGACTTGTTCGAACAACGTGCTGGTGTGGGTATTTACTGGGTTTTGTATAGCCAGTATCCTTGCATCATGTGATGATCAGGTAGTGATCTCCTAAGGCCTATGTTATTCAGCCATGCTTCGTAATGCGGTTTCTCGGCTGCATTATAGTTCCTGCATTGTTCGTGAAACACAAAATGAAATAGACCAGAAGGTCACAAAATCAATAGTATATCCTGTATTTTATTTTTTTAATTTATATGATTTTATTTTCAAGCTCCAGCAGAAACGACTGGTGTCGTCATTACTGAGTGTGCATGTCTGGTGCTAGCCACTACCTTTTACTGAGAACTATGCCGGTATCCTTGAGAAAATGTGTAAAGATAAATGAAGTGAAACAGGTAAAGATGTCACCGTGTTGTTTGTCTTGGGAATCGGCCGGCAGGGCGAGGAAAAACAAAAATTTGTTCACCTGTTTTTCTGAGAAACAGAACAGCATTGGAGGAGTTTGTATATCATACTAAAATATGTAATTTGGTGTCTGTCTGTCTGTCTGTCTGTGTGTATTTTTGATCACGTTTCAGGTGCGTTTTAAATTTCCTTTTTTGGGGGGTAGTTTGCTTCATACATTCGGTTGTTACTTATCCAATCTTAATCAAACTTGACAGAAGGACTAAGGGTCGCACACGATGGAGGTTGTAACAACTTCATTTGCTCCCTTCCCCAAGGGTGTTTTCTGCATTTGGCGAAATCTGTGTCAAGGTGTGTATTCATGCTGAGATAGCTAATCGTGGCGTTTTCCAAGGCCGCTTCTAATAAAAAAAGAAACTAGAAGGGCACTCAGTTGAGCGCATACCTCCGCCACACAACACCTGATCCAGTGGAACATATCAAGCCAATACATTTTTGAGATATCGTGCTATACGAGGTGTGTTCAAAAAGTATCCCACCTTTGTTCATAAAAAAATACTCTTATCCAGATACAACAAACTTACACTAATCTCCTTCAAAGTAGTCCCTTGGGCTCCACACTTCTCTCCAAGGTTCTGTCCACTGGTCGAAGCAGCGTGGAACGCCTCTTTTGGGATGGCGGCAGCTTGTTTAGTCGCATTCGCACTGAATGTCTCTTTCTGGACTGAAATCTGGTCCATTTCAGGGGCATTTTCAGCTTGGGGATAAGCCAGAAGTTCACTATCGTTGAGGCCATGTCTGGAAGAGAGGCGTCTGACCGAAGCATTAGGTTGTTGTGTTTGGCCAGGAACTCTAATCAATGTGAAGATGGGCGGGTGCGTTACGTGAATGGAGCTGCCATTGACGCGCTGCCCACAGGTCCGGACGTTTGCGTCGCACAGTCCACGAAGGTGACGCAGTACCTCTTGGTAGTACTCTTTGAGTTATGTTGTGCCGTGTTTGGTGCGTACTCGTGATTAACCACGCCACTGAGAGTCAACAGAAGACGGTCAGCATTGACTTGACATTGCTGCGGACTTCCTTGCTTTTTTTTGGGCCTCAGGATGTTTGGATGCTTCCATTTAGTGATGACTAGCGAACTTGGTTTCTGGGTCGATCCCATAAACCAGGTTCTTATCGCCAGTGATCACCTGGTCTGAAGAGTTGGGATCGCTCGTTCACAGTCCTCCAGCATGTCCCTGTGCAATCCCAAACGGAAGTTGCTTCTGCTCGATCGTTAGCAGCTTTGGCCTAACTTTGCTGAGATTCTCCTAAGCCCAAACCTCAGTCACAAGATGGAATGAACGGATCCAATGCTGACGCCGGCCTCGTCTGGCAAGTTCTCGTGATCGTGATTCGACGATCCTGCATCAGTCAGGGTCCTCACTTGGTCAATGACTATCTCATTCGGATGTTGAGGGCTACCAGAACGTGCTTCACTTTTCATATGTGCGACATCTTTGAACGGTTTGTACCACTCTTTTATCTGTGTAGGTGCCCATTGCTTCGTTCCCGAAGGCCTGTTGAATCTTGCGGATCGGTTCCACTTGGAGATCGCCAGCTTTACACAAATTTGATGGCAGTAGCGTTGTTCAAGTTTTTCCGTCATTTTGTCAAAACGAAAATCCGACGGCGCTCACTTTACACTTCCTCACTCATCGGGGTCTAGTCAGCGACTGACAGCTCTGCAGCGGGAACAATATCACACGCATACGTATTAGCGATCGCTCAATACGTGCAACCAGCCACGCCTCCTAGCTTCATTTGTTTACGCATGGAAAAATTAAGGTTGGATACTTTATCGAACACACCCGTATATCGTTTTTGGGCCCCATTCTCTTGCAATGGCTGAAAACGAATAACTTCTAAAATTAAGAAAAATTATCTTATTCCGGATCCGGTCCCGGATCATCACAAAAATTGAATCAATTCTTCCTTGTCACTACCCAACCGTCCAAGTTTCATCCGGAATCCGTCACAATTTGAGACATCGATACACACTAGACAGACAGACGGGTGAAAACAACCTCCTTCCAATTCGGCTGTGGATGAATACAGACACTTATTATAAAGCATAAATATTTAATGTTATAAAAAACCCAATAATTGTTTTAACTTAAATAAAAATCCCGCCCCCCTCCCCAAGAGGTATTTCCTCCTTGAACGACGCTGGGTGTTAACACTGTTATAAATAACTTATTGTAGCGCTTTGTGGGGCCACCCCAACCAGACATAAAAAAAAATATTATAAAGCCACAACACATAATTACTTCCACCAGAGGAGAGGAATTGAGTTTTGAGTCAATTGTTTGTTACTTGCAAAACGAAGATTTTTAGTTGATTGGATATTCGCTACTACAGTAATCCCCGTTTCGCGGGTTACGTTCCAACTCCCCGGCCTAAGTGAAAATCCGGCGATGAATGGTACGCCTCCCCAAAAAATCGACTTGTCTGTTCTTGTCCGGCTTGGGAGTGATTGGGTTTGAGGTGCTGAGATCGACTAGTCTTGGTCTGGTCGGTTGCAGAGTGATTGGTTTCGAGGTGCGGAGATCGACATAGTCTGGTCTGGTCGGTTTTGACAGTGGATTGGGTTTGAAGTCTGCCGGAGATCGACTTAGTCTGGTCTGAGTTGGTTTGACAGCTGCATGGGGTTTGAGGGCCGGAGACGACTAGTCCTGTCTGGTCGGTTTGACAAAGTGCACTTGGTGTTTGGAAGTGCGGAGATCCGACTAGTCTGGTCTGGTTGCTTTGACGTGATTGGTTTGAGGTGCGGAGATCGATCTATCTGGTCTGGATTGGTTTGGCAGTGATTGGGTTGAAGTGTCCGGAGATCGACTAGATCGTCTGGTCGGTTTGACAGTGATTTGGGTTATGACGGTGCCGGAGGATCGACTAGCTTCTGGTCTGGTGTCTTGGGCAGTGCTTGGGTTTGACGGTGCCGGAGATCGACTAGTCTGGTTGGTCTGGTTTTAGAGGTGCTTGGGTATGAGCAGTGCATCGTCCAACGGCGGCAAATCTTTTTCCTTCCTGAATAATATCGAGCACCTTAATCCTTAACCTTCTCCTGGAGCGTCCAGGACCTTCTCTGGCGCTTGTTCCTTGCCTAGAAGCCTTAGAAAGGCTGCAGGGCGTTTGGCGCCATCGGGGGCTTGGATGAAAAAACGTAGAAAATTTCGAAGTTCAAGCGAAACTTTTCTCGTGCGTTTGTTGCACTGGTCCCGAGCACTCACGACTATATAATTTATTGCTATAAATAATTTATATTTTTATACATTATTTACGCGATGTACCGGCGAGGAATCCGCAGAAAAATTAATTACGTTCCAAGGAAGAAAACCCGCGATGAACCGGTGCGCGCGATAGGTGAACCGCGAGTGTAACGGGGGTTGACTGTATATGAGAATATTCTCCTTATTGTCGGGTTTTTCCGGCTCGTCTGGTGTGTGTGTGTGTGTGTGTGTGTTGTGTGTGTCTGCAAAATGCGAGGCTCCACAGCACGAACCACGAAACCAAATTTCGATGAAACTTGCCAAAAAGGTGGAATATATACTGGGAATGTGCGCGTTTGAATTTCGTTGCCTAGGCAACCACCCGTTGCTGTAACAGAAGGCCGAAAAATACCGCGTACATTATTTTCAAATACTTGTCCTTCAGGTTTGAATGGTAGAGAAACGAACCTTACGGCAATTAACACTTCGAGATATTTAGAAAATTTTACTCGAGCCGATTTTTGATTGAGGTTTTAATTTTTCAATGGTAGTCCTTCAAAAACGGGTGTCGCTATTTACCGTCATGTAGGTGTGTATACAAGTGTTTGTAAAGAACTTACACGTCGTTTCCACCTTCATCTTCTCCTCGCAACCAGAACCGTCATGACCAGACGTGAAAAGGATCCAAAATAAAATGGAATCACCGCATTTTCTTTGTGGATTTCTAATAATATTGTGCGAATTCGCGCCCGCGGCGTGCGATCGGGCCAGTGACTCGATCGCGACGCTCGCCCGACCGGCGGACAATTCCGTTGGACTCCTCTCCCGGACTAAACGCCGGGATCCAGTCACGGGTGGCGCCTTTCGGCCTCACACGATCAGTGGCCAATCGGCCACCCGCGTGGATAGGGTTGTTCGCCCAAACTCACCTACCTAAATGTACCCCACGCGGATGGACAAACCGGCCGGACCGCATTGCCGCAGGTCGACTTCGGACACACGGGCCGCTTAAGCGATCCGTTCCGTGCTATCGGGATAACCGAGGGTGTTATCGTCGCCTCGACGGTTCCTGATTAATTATCGGGCGTCCGCGCCCTCAAACCCTTTACTAAGCAACGATGGAGACCCACAAAGGAAAGGACGCAGCAAACGGGGCAACAATTCAACAAGCAAGCATTTATTAACACACGGACACAAAGCACACTATATCACACAGCAAGAATGCACATATAGCAAATAAAGAAGGACGACAAAAGCATGATGACGCAGAGCTACAACCGAGCAACGCGGACACTCGGCATACACTTAATACAATATCTACTTATAAAGACTCGGCGCCAACACACACATTTACACAGAACCCAAAGAAAATGGAAGTCGCGACTTCCCTGCTCTCAAGTCTTGCGACTCGTCTCCGCTCGTGGTCTGCGAGCTCTCTCCGCTCCACTTCGACGCGAGATCTCTCCGGCGTGCCTCGTGCCTGCCCGATGCTGGCCCTTCGACGCCACGGACCGAGCACCGACGAACAGAGAGAGCAAGAGCGCCGACCCAGAGAGAACGAAAGAAGAGGAGGAACGCCGAACAAGAGAGCACGAACAAGAGAAACAAAGAACCTCTGCGCCTCCGCTCTTATACCCGGCGCCCGCGCCCGTTCTTGGCTCCACCCTCCTTCGAGGCGCTTCGAGAAGGGGGGCGTTCCCTCCTCGCTCCTCCCTCCCCGCGCATCCGGTGGGCGAGAAATTATCAGGCTGGCGCCTTGCCAGCAAGAACGCGGGAAGTCACAGGCGAGAATCTTTTTGCAGCTTTCTTTCAGTTCCCGCTGCGTCGATCGTCAACCGCAGGGGCCTGGTCAACGGCGAGGGCGGAGATGCGGGGTGGGGCCGCTGAGAAGCGGAGACGTTGTGGTGTCGCTCAATTACAAAAAGAGAAAGAAAAAGGCTATCTTCAAGTATCGCAGCCCGAATGATCACATTAATTCTCTAAACAATTGGTTTGGGCTAACTACAGACATGTACTTCAGAAATATATCTCACTACGGGACTGAATGGTGTAATGCGAATTTCCACAGCCGTAACACTACCCCCTCCCCTTTTTACAGACCGTCCCGAGTCTGTCAAATTAATCGTGTGCCATCCATGTGTAGTTCTCCCTAAGTACGTTTTACCTACGGATCCCTGAGTGCGACATTCATGGTATTCGTGTCCCCAAAATAAATAACCTGAGGGCTGAGTAACTAACCTAAACAAACCCATCACACGGACGACTTAATAAATTGCCAGGGCCGTAGACGAACTGCCGGGGGCGCACTCATATTTACACTACACAACTTAACACGCTTAACTTATCAAATTCTACACTAAACCATGGCCCAGCGGATCAATGGACTCTGCAAAAAAGAAAAGCAGTCAGGCAGGGAGCCAGGCTGCTCTGCATGCAGTCTCTGGCTCACAATCAGGTGGACAGAGGAACGTGGCCGGCTGCTCACACGCAGTCCTAGGCTCCCCCTTTGAAAATGAACACAGTGAACCGACGGTGGATGGGCTGCACAAACGCAGTCTCCGTGCCAGCTCAAGTGCACACGTAATGAGCACAAGATGGATGGATGGATGGATGAATGGATGATGGATGGACGCAAACACGGTGACGGGCCGCCACTGCAGGCCGTGTTGTAGCTGCCAACGAGACAGTTCCTGCAGCTTGCAACTGTTTGTAACGACGATCCTGGCGCACATGGCAATGAACAGGGGGGGACAAAGCAAAATTTGGACAGAAGGGCTGGTGAACATGGGCAGTGGGCAATGAATGGAAAGGAGGGCAGGCAAGGCATGGCAAAAACAAGGCGCTGTAAGCAAACTCCCGGCAGGTGGAGTGACGGCACAGGCTTGACAGAAAACAGCCGCAGATGAATGGCGCGCCTCTTGCCGTGCAGTGCATGGTTGGTGGAGGGAGTACGGTGGTGCTTGGCCAGCTCGCAGAGAAGGCGGGCTCAGGATACCCTACGGTCTCCCTACCTATCGCCTTTTGCCTGTCACTGTACCTACCCACTCCTTAATTTGTAAAAACCCAATTTGCCCCAACTTATTTTTTTGTTTGTTTTTATTTTCATCCCTTCCCCACTATAATCGTCCCTAACCCCTTTATCGTCCTTGTTCGGCTAACCTATTGTCCCCTAGCCTACTCCCACCCCTACGTTCCCTTCCCGGCGGGGAATGAGGGAGAGCTAGCGTCCTGTGTCGAGGCCCAACGAAGCCTCAGGATGGCCTCCCCAGACTTCAGCGATTTTAACCCAGAGTGGGTCCAGCGGCCACCAACGAGAGCGAAGGGATGGATGGTGCGGAGGGTACACTTCCTATCTACCCTAACCATTAACCTTTAAACTACCCCGGGGCTTTCAACAAGCGCCTCCGCTTAATCTATTGGTTCTAAAAACCAGATTCCGTCGCCTGTGTTTGGTGTCCTCACAATTTCGGGCCTCGCCCTCGAATTTTCCTCGTGCCCTTGCACGGTTCGTGGCTGGGACGCGTGGCTCCCTTTGGCAGGCACTACCCCTCTGCGAATCCCTACAATGGCACCACCCGGGCACTACAACTGCCTCCGAGCCTACAGCTCCCTAACACGCGGTGAGTGCCCCATGCAATCCCTGAAACGCACAGGTGGCAGGCTGGCGCCCCGGGCCCTTTCGAGGGTCACCCGTGCCCACGACACTGCCCACGCGGCTAACGGCGCTCCGGGCCCCCGCACCAAGCGCGCGACGCGTGCCCACTACGCTACGCCGGCCCCGCCATGGGCCCTTGGCCTACCACGGCGACTAGCCGCGGTGCCGGGTACCCATCAGCGATACTCACCGTTCGCAGCCACTCTCCAGCCCGTCAACGGGCTCCTGCACCCCTCCAAATGGTTTTTCGAGCCTACTTCACCAAAGCAAAACGACCTCGCATTTTTCAATTTAACTAACCCGCTAACTCACTCTACACTGAGCCCGGGGTTCCCTTGGCGGGAGTCATCTCCCCCCAATCACTCATCGCACCATGCATTCCACATTCGCCTCCAATCACCACAGACCCACGGCCTCACTCACTCACCAAGCACATGTTCCTTCCACACTTCTCAACTCACACCGCTGAATACCTGCCATCCTTCTATCTACCTCCCCTAACTAACTCGTGCCTCCACGTCATCCCTTACCAATTACAGCACGTTCCTTTATCATACGTAGCTAAGCTACGTCCCGCTACACATCCACTCAAGTCATTGTCCTCAAAATCTCTAAAATCCATTTCCAACTAAATCTGATTAACATCCTCTCAACCTAATCCATTCCACACAGACTCATGAGGCTTACCCCTGCCCCATGAAGTCGGTCTACTAGCTAACCTTCCCCTAGCTAGTTCATCCTGGCCCAGACAGGGGGGTCTTTCACCCTTGTCCGGGAATCCTGTCACCCGAAAGCGAGGCTTGCTTTTGTTAATTTTTTTTTTTCCAATACGCGCAGCACCAGCGCAGCAACTCACAGCTTCGCGCACTTTGCACCTTGCCGTGACGTCATGCAGCTGCACGTGTACCTCGTCCCTCTTGGACGGTACCATCGGGCAGGGATTCATCCTCCTGCCGGATTCCAACCCACGTGCAGCATGAGTCATCCTGCGCACCCCCAAAAGCAAACCTGCACTCCGGGGCTCCCCACCGCGACACATGTGCTCTGCCGTTGGAGCTTAACACAAGGTCTCGTGGAGAACCATCCGTCCAATTCGTATCTGCTAACTTTGTCCGTCCGCGGGATCGGCAAATCCACCGCTGCGTTTCCGGACCGGGCTTCACTCCCGCAAGCGAGCACGTGGCGGCCTCGTGCGTTGCACGGCCCGAACCTCGCGCTCGCTGCTGGGTGAACCCGGCACGGTCCCCACAAAGCTACGGCCGCTATCCGGCTTTTGTCCCTCTGTCGCGTCGTCGTCGCCATTCGACCTCCACGCACACCTGCGTGTCACGACGCACAGACTCCACTCCAACACACTCACATTCACACCGGAGACGCGGCTGCATGCTCACGATGCCGACCGAATCTCTCACATACAGAGACCTCACCACACCGGTCTCCCTCACACGGACCCTGCCATCACACCCAACCTTTCATTTGCACAGGGGGTCTCACTCACACCATGCGTGCCGGAAAGCACGCATCTCCGCACACTCGCAACACACACCCCTGCCACAACCACAATTAACTGGGGATCTCGTGTCTCCACAAGGGTTCCCGGGCTCTATACCCCCAAGCTGCACGTGCACTATCTCACAGCACTTCATCCTTCAACTCCCGCTTGGCACAACCGACCCACCTGGTCGTGATTCGCTTCAAGGGGGCAAACTCCCTCCCCTCGTTCCTGAGGCAGCCATCCAGCTGCTCACACCGGGTCTCCACACGCTCCGCGAGCTCACCCCCATTATCCTCCACTACCTCTGGTGTGTTGTGTGTTTCTGTTCTTTAACCCGTCTTTATCGTGCAGTCTCTCCTCTACTTTTTCTGTCTCCCGCGTCTCTATACATCGATTAGTTTCTGTTTCTTTCCGGAGTTCCTCCATCTCTTTGGACTTCAATTTTACTCTCTCCTTCAGTTCATTAATTTTCAAACTCGTATAGTTTTGTTTTTCCCCCACTCTTCTCATGCTCCTCATTTTCCAATCTCATCGTTTCTTTCAATTGGCTCATTTCCTTCCTGTGTTTCATTCGCTGTTCTCTCATTACCCTTCTCTGCTTCCTCTCCTGTCCTTCCTTCTCAGTTTATGGTTTCTTCATGTGGTTAATTTCCCTTTTGTGTTTCATTCGCTGTTCTTTGTCTACCTCTTCGCACTCCAGCCTCGCCTTTCTTTCATTGGTCAACCTCGCTTATGTTCCTTTTGTTTTCTATCCATTGTTCCTCTCGCTCTTCCCTCTCCAATCTCGTTGTGTCCTTCAATCTCCTCATTTCTCCTTCCTGCTTCATTCGTTGCTCTTCAACTTCTCCTCGTATTCACCTATTTTTTTCTTTTGTCGTTCAGTTTCAAATTCATATCTTTCAGTTTTCTATTCCACTGTCTTTCTTGTTCCTCATTCTGTATCTCGTTATTTCTTTCAACTGACAGATTTCTTTCTCCTGTCTCATTCCTTGTTCTTTCAGTACTCTTTCTTGTTCCTCATTCTGCGTTTTTTACCTCCAGTCCAGCTTATCAACTCTCTTGTCATGTCTTGAAGTCTTTCACACTCCACTATTTTTATTTCCTTCGTGCACGCTCCGTCACCCAATTAATTTTTCCTCTCGGTTACCGTCACTTTTTCCGTCACCTCACACTTCTCGCCCAACACGTCTCCCGAATTATTTTTTCCTCACCGCCTTCACCGGGCCTGACAACCGTTGCACCCCCTCCCAGCTCGTTCGCTCCCCACGTGGCGTTGCCATTACGCACTCCGCCGTTTAGCCTTCATGCCCGCCTGCAGGCTCCGGCCCATTTGCTGCGTTTCACCCTGCATTTCTTTTATTTCTTCTTCATTCATTTGCGCATTTGTTTCCATATTCGTTTTCATTTCGTTTGTTTTTGTTCCATTTGCTTGTTCACTCCTTTTATTTCGTTTTTCATTTCGAGTGAGTTTCCATCCATTTTTTCGTTCATTTCATTTGTGTTTGTTTCCATCTGCTTGTTCATTCCATCCATTTTTCCGTTCATTTCTTGCAGCATGGCGAATAGCTGGGCCATATTAAGTGCACTTGCTGAGCAGATTCGGCGAGGATCGGGGGATGTTGGTGGAGAGGGGAGGGGAGGTGTTGTACACCGCGGCCGCCGCCGCACCTATTTCGGGATCTGCGTTTGGTTGGGGGAGTAATTGTTTCCTGCTCACCAATGTCCTGCATGGGGATCTCGTCCTGAGCCATGGATTCTAAACACTCTACGTCCATTTCTATTACCCCGGCTCCCGCTCGCCTTGAGACGCCATCTTATTCCACGTAAGGGGTTTAATTTAGTCGCTCGTAATTTGGAGGGAATCGGGGTCGCTTCTTTCACCCCTGGACCGATTCCCGTGAATTTAGCTGGAGCCAGGAGAGTTCGTTTTCCGCTCTCTGACACCAGTGTAGCGAATTCGCGCCCGCGCGGCGTGCGATCGGCCACGTGACTCGATCGCGACCGCCTCGCCACCGGACGGACAATTCCGTCGTGACCCTCCCGGACTAACGCCGGGATCCAGTCACGGTGGGCCTTTCGGCCTCACCACGATCGTGCCAATCGGCCACCCGTGTGGGATAGGGTTGTTCGCCAAACTCGACCTACCTAAGTACCCCGCGGATGGTAAACCGGGCGACCCACCTCGCCGCAGGTCGACTTCGGACACGGGCCGCTTAAGCGATCCGTTCTGTGCTATCGGGATAACCGAGCGGTGTTATCGTCGGCCTCAACGGTTCCTGATTAATTATCGGGCGTCCCGCGCCACTCAAACCCTTTACGTAAAGCAAGATGGAGACCCACAAAGGAAAGGACGCAGAAGAACGGGGCAACAATTCAACAAGCAAGCATTTATATACACCACGGACACAAAGCACACATATATCACACAGCAAGAATGCACATATAGCAATAAAAGAAGGAACGCCAAAAGCAACGATGACGCAGAGCTACAACCGAGCAACGCGGACACTCGGCAACACTTATACAATACTACTTATAAAGACTCGGCCGCCACACACACATTTACACAGAACCCAAAAGAAAATGGAAGTCGCGACTTCCCTGCTCTCAAGTCCTTGGCGACCGTCCTCCGCTCGCGTCTGCGAGCTCTCTCCGCTCCACTCGACGCGAGATCCTCCGGCGTGCCTCGTGCCTGCCCGTGCTGGCCCCTCGACGCCCCGGACCGAGCACCGACGAACAGAGAGAGACCAAAGAGAGCGCCGAACCCAGAGAGCACGAACAAGAAGCGAGCGAACGCCGAACCAAGAGAGCACGAACAAGGAGAACCAAAGAACCTCCTGCGCCTCCGGCTCTAATACCCCCGGCACCCCGCCCCGTTCTTGGCTCCACCCTCCTTTGAGGCGCTTCGAGAAGGGGGGCGTTCCCTCTCGCTCCCCCTCCCGCGCCATCCGGGGGGCGAGAATTATCAGGCCTGGCGCTTGCCAGCAAAGAACCGCGGGAAGTCACAGGCGAGAACTTTTTGAAGCTCTTTCAGTTCCGCTGCGTCGATCGTCACCGCAGGGGCCTGGTCGCGAGGGCGGAGATGCGGGGTGGGGGCCGCTGAGAAGCGGAGACGTGTGGTGTCGCTCAAATTAAGAAAGAGAAAAAAACGGCTATCTCGAAGTATCGCAGCCGAATGATCACATTAATTCCCTCTAAACAATGGGTTTGGGCTAACTACACATGTACTTCAGAAATATATCTCACCTACGGGACCTGAATGGTGTAATGCAATTTCCACAGCCGTAACATGTTTATTATTTTACCGAAAACGATTCCACGACTCACACACCACCTCCAATTATTTATTTACCGAAAACGATTCCACGACCCACACACCACCTCCAATTATTTATTTATTTACCGAAAACGATTCCCCACCCACAACACAACTCCAATTATTTATTTATGTACCGAAAACGATTCCCCACCCACACACCACCTCCAATTATTTATTTATTTACCGAAAACGATTCTCCACCCACACCACCTTCAATTATTTATTTTATTTACCAAAAACGATTCTCCCCCCACACCTTCAATTATTTATTTATTTACTGAAAACGATCAAGACCCACACACCACCCTCCAATTATTTATTATTTAAAGTGGGCGTGGCTTGAAAAATATTGTGTGGCTCAGGAGGTGTGGTCAAACAAGAGCATTGAGAGAAGATTATCGGGTTTTCCGTGTGTGTGTGTGTGTGTGTGTGTGTGTGTGTGTGTGTGTGTGTGTGTGTGTGTGTGTGTGTGTGTGTGTGTGTGTGTGTGTGTGTGTGTGTGTGTGCGCGCAACGCGAGCTCCACAGCACAAACCAGCAAACCGATTATTTTTCAAATGGTAGTCCTTCAAAATAGGGTGTCTATTTACCGTCATTTTTTATGAGGAGTGCCAGTTGGCAAAATACGCAATAGGAACATCTTGCCAGGCAGAGGAACAATTGTATGTGAACCAATACGCCTTGGCAATGAATCTTCGTCGGTGGATCGGTCAGATGAAAAGCATCGTATCCAGCGCTTCGATCCTAGCGAATCCCTCGTCGCCTACCGGCTTGTTTTGTTGTTTATTTGTTTGTCCGCACAGAACTTTAGTGTTTTTCTCCGCAACCGCTTGTCGGATTGATACAATTTTCACCTTAGGAGCGACTACTCATGTAGAATGGTTGAATGATAATTATGACGTCATAGGTCATGTGGTGTGGCAGTCATGTTGGAAAAACGGAAAAACTTTGGACCTCTGTAT
>CM068963.1:80536257-80558754 GCA_035128595.1 Eptatretus atami | reverse complement strand
CTTTCTAGTCTGGCACCAACAGAACCACAGCTCCTTCCATGTAGGAGCTGGGAACTTGGCATAACTTGGGAACCACTTGTCTGATTAATATCAAACCTTGAAAAGGCACATCCACAGGGCAGGCACATCACAGGCCCCATCAATATACCATCAATAGTCAACATAAGCCACATCCAACGTAAAGTATGCAGAATTCCACTAAACCAGAATGAGGCTGTCTTGAAAAGCTACAGATTCTGAGGACCTATATTGGCTTCTCTTGCGTTCATATCATCGTGGGATACCAAATGGATTTCAAACTGAAGCCAGGTGTGAGCAGATGCTACTGAGGAGTGTACTGATCAGACCGAAGATGAGACAGAGACAACCAATGAACATGACCCTAGTTTGCTACACATTTTTTTCAGCGAAATTTTGACAATCGTTCTCAGATTTAAACTCTTTTTTGTGTGCAAGTTGTATTATCCACGGTAAAACATTATGTGGTCAATTTTCAGACTGGGGCCCTATTTAGGGCCCCCCCAATTTGGCACCCCGGTTGACCCACAATCTTCCAGTGGCTATATTCACAGGTTTGTAGTGGTCCGATTGGATGATCTGGGTATCCAAAATGACTCGTAGAAAACGAGATCTATCGAATCGCGTAAAGTAAAAAATCTCCGAACAGTAATTTCAAAAAGTTATAGTTTTGGGCGCCCTTTGCTTGGGCCCCCGCCCCCCAGCCAAACCGATGATTCCGATTTTTTTCTGTGAGAAATACCCTTCAATACTTCCAACCTCAGATTAAATTAAAAATGGATCTCAATGGTTCCAAGTGTATGATGGTTTTATTATTTGTTTTCGGGGGGTAATATCACTAATTCTGATTTGACATTGGGCGACGTTCCGTATCTTCCAATGACGTCAACCTTGCTGGCAGGCGACTTTATGTCTGGAAATTGACAACTCATCTCTGGACTATATATATATATATATTATATATATAATATTATATATATATTGCTCATTGCGAAAATATTCTGCCTTTGTTGTCTATTGATTTTTAAGTGTACATTTTTTTTGTATAACATCGTCGAATTAAGTTATAAATGGGCTAATCTCAGTTTTTGCTATTTTGCAGTAAGCTGGTGACTGAAGATCAAAAGGATTCTGAAAAGACCTGTTGACATTCCGTTCAAGCTTGCCATAAAAGAAACAACGAAAAGATCCTTCGCAATGTGTCAAAGATATGTGATGGAAATTATTTTGCTTCAAAGGTGAAAAAAGATGACAGGACTTTGTACTTCGTGCAGAAAAAAACTTTCAGTTGTCACCAAGCGTATTGAAGAATCATCTTTGACCAGTTCGAAATTATCACAGAAGTACTATCGAAGCATTGCAGAATCTAGTTTTGACAGATGAGTACGAGAGGTTTTGAGCGAGAAGCAGAATTACCTATTAAACATCGTTATCGATATAGCGAAAGCCCATTCGACAACGAAAGGCGAAAGACCCAGGTACGTTCCTGAAAAGCGAAGTAAAGTGGAAGATTCTTGTGCGAAAGAAATAAACTAGTTGCTGACCAAGCACTGCCGGAGAAAACATGCAAAATACATGCCGTTCCAAAAATTGATGAAAACTGCATGCCAGAAGGGGATCAAAAGCCTGAAAGAAAAAATACGTTGTTATCACACGTTCAGAGCAAATACGTATACTGACAATATTTGCTAGGAATATGAGCAATCAGAGGATGATGAGGTGAATTCACGTGCTCTCAAGAATGCTGTGCAAGCCAAAATTAGAGAAGAAAATGGTATGCTATCGTCTCCAAATCCCAAACAGGTTAAAAATATTGCTACCGACGAAGTGAACCCCGTAACGAATTTTACCGAAGGATGAAGTCAGCCGAATTAATGCCGGAAAGGACTGTGTGGTGGTCAGGATGAACATGGAAAGACAAAAATTCAAAAAGCGCCTGGTACTAAACATCTCAAGGAAAACTGTTTCAGAAATTCAAAGAGAAGAACCTGGCTTGAACAGTTGGATTCACGAAGTTCGCCATGCTCCGTCCCTGGAGTGTGTCCTGGCCGGTTCAGGCGGTACACACAGTAGTGATGTACGATACATCAAATGTTTAAACTCATTGATGTTATTGTTCCAAAATGCCACAGATAGGCGACTTCCTAGCTATCATTATGTGATAGCACGCATGTTTGTAACCCAGCACAACCGGCATGTTATTCAGAAACTTGTGAAAGTTTGCCCAATCAATTGAAAGACTTCAAAACCAGCTATGAAGTGCTTATTGAATAGAGGATGTTGATGAAATTTCAGTTTAACGGTGACATCCACGAACAATCCTGAACTGAGCTCATGGTCCTGCTTTGGAAGATTCATTAATTCAAATTCTTGGAACGCGTGGTGAAATTAGTGCAGAATGACTAATTGCCAGGCCCAATCTTTCAGTTTCTGAAAAATAAGAAGACGAAATCGGAGTGAAGGAGAATTTGTCATTATTGAGAACCTTCTCAGAGAACTATCTTTGTTCGATACAGGATGCGGCCCAAGGATTTCCATGGAACTGCTCTCAAGCGATAATTCACCCCCTGGGTTTACTATTTCCAATCGGACGAGTGGCAAATTAAACCACGATCGTTCACGATTTATTCAGAAGTGCAATTACTCACCGACGTCGTCTCACAGTCACCCTCTTCCAAAGGAGATGTCATTGAACACTTGAAATCTAGCTTTGGAATGTAAAGAACTTTACTATTTCTCAGACGTTGCGCTGGCCAATATAGAATTGCAAGCCTTCATAAACCTATGTCGTCACAAATCAGTATGGGATGACGCAGAATGGCATTTTTTTGCCACAAGTCATGGCAAGGGCCCTTCAGATGGCGTGGAGGTACAGTCAACGAGAAGCAACCTTGATCGCCTGCGATGAACCTTACGACAGTTCAAATTATTTCTCAAAAGTTCTTTTCGCCTTTGCTGAAAATGATTTGATGAAATGAAGTTCGGTTACGGGACCCAAGAGGCGTATGACGGAGAAGAACGAAATCTGGAAGAAAGGTTAAAACGGCCAAAACCATAGCTGGAACTCAAAACTTCTGCTTTATCCCTATTTCTGAACTGCTCTTCAAGTACGGCGATTCAGCCTTAGCTGTAAGAAAACACCGTATCGAGTCAGCTATTTCAAAATCTTTACACCCACTTTTAACGGGAAACTCTTCAGTTATTTGTCACAGTGCACTTATGATGAAAATGGTGCTGCCTGCATCATGGAAGCCTTTCAGGACACTCATGAAGTTGAAAGTTGAATATTCGTCATCCAAACGGGCCCGAAATAGTTCTTTTTTCCTGAATTGAAGATCACTGCATTTTAGACATTTCTCGATATACTTCTTTCGTTTAAACCAAAACTGCTACAGTAGAAACCACACATCGTAAAAAGAAACACAGCTGTCAAATAAAACATTGGTTGGCAAAAAAATCTTGACTATTAATATGCTAGGAAAACTCTTACTCATATAGTATCGCTTCAGTTCCTGCAGTGCATGTGGAAAATTTTATGTACAATATACTTGATATAGTTATTGGAAATCTTGTGTTCAAATATTGCTGGTATGTATTGTGGCGATTGTGTGTTCCAGCACCCGAGTCCCCCACATAAATCTTTGCCATGCGTGACCCATTGGGATCCCATTTCATTTAGCTGAGGTGTTGAGTACATCGAAGGAGGTATTTCTCACACGAAAAAATCGGACCATCAGTTTGGCTGCGGAGCGGGGCCCAAGGTCAAAGGGCGCCCCAACTTAACTTTTTTGAAATTTACTGTTTCGGAGTGATGATACTTTACGCGATTCGAAAATCTCGTTTACGAGCATTTTGATACCAGATCGGCCAAATCGGACACTAAAACCTCTGTGATATGCCTCTGGAAGATGTGGGCAGCCGGGGCACCCAAATTGGGCCCCTAAAATGCGGCCACAGGTCTTAAATGCGTTATTTTTTTAGTTTTTTCCCCAAGTGAATAACATACCAAACATATTAGAAAAATGAGGTATTAGTGTCGGGGGGTGTTACACTTGACATGGAATGCCCCATACACGTCTTCGCTCATTAACAACGTAATAGGTCCTCGGTCAATGTAAAAAATTTAATTGTCTATTTTGATATATAACTTGCAAATGCATTTTAAATTCCCTCTAAATAGGTATTTAGGACATTAAAAAAAACATGTTGCCAGTTTTTCTATTTGGTCCCGGGTGATTTCTAGCAAAAGTATGAAAAAAATTTTAGTTGCCGTTAAAAATATTTTTCAAATTTTTGGGGAGCCAGACTTTTGGCAAATGCTTTAAATGCATTTCAATTCATCAAATTATCTAGTAAAATACGAAAATAAATTATGCCAATTTTTTTCTTAAGTTATTTTGCCTCAGAGTTCAAAATCATGGTTAGATTGTTTAAAAATTTTAATAATAACAAAATACTTACACTAATTCTACTAACTGATATTTTATGTCTTGTGGTAACATGACTGGCTGCAGTCGCGGAGCTAGGAATTTCAAAGGGGGGGGGGGGGCGTTCACGAGTGCCGAAGCGCGAAGTCCTGAGGGATGTCTGGGGTCCTGCCCCAGGAAATTTGAAAACTAGCACAAGGAAATTCGTTTCTTGTGGGCTCTGCATCGATCTGCTCAGGCAGAATCTTAGCAAAGCTGGAGTGTATATTGTGCGAAATTTGGCAATTTTTTTTTTGGTCTTGTGGGTGAGGAGGGTCGGGCCCCCGGGCCACCCCTAGAATCCGCCCACTGTCACTAATATTGCATTTGTTCGTAAGTTGCAGATGAATACGTCCCAAGCTACGACTTCATTGCTGTTACAAGTTCTGATGGCTTGACTTGGTGTCAAGCCCAATCTGCACTCACAGAGAACATAAACCAAAGATGGCCACCTCTGCAGCATTAGGGACCACACTATAACGAAACAATCAATTGACTTTGACTCTGCCTCAAATGGCCAAGGAGAAGAGTGGGTGAACACTAAAAACAAAGGAGAGAGCTGGAGTCACTGACGTATCCAAACGTGAAAGCTATCAGAAATTTCTTGACTATACCAGTCAAAGATGCTGAATATGGGAATCCGACTTCGTTATTTTTGAATCAACGGACTGCTCGTTTGTAGCGGAGATCTTGAACGAAACCAATGCTGATATGGCACAGGACATGCTTACAAGGAGGTGACACACAAAGGGCACACTGACGAGTACAAAAAAGCAGTACGAAGAAAAAGCACTGTCTGCGAAGAGTTCAAGCGTTGTTGTTCATACAAAAGGAAGGGGACGACCCATTATCAAGTAGTACCACTATTGCCTGATAGCAGTGAATTCGGCTGAGTCAATGCAAAGGATCACTCCACACGATTGTTCCCACGTCAGTATCCGTTCAAACCGAGAGCTTTGTTTTACTGCCAAAGATATCAAACACGAAAGAAACATTCCAGAATCTGGTTCAAACCCAGAAGCAGGTTCACTTATGCAGAACTTCCAGAATTGGAAATCAGCAAAAGATTGTAGATGCCATCATAATGACCAATGAAATTAATATGGCAGACATCCTGCGGAGGGAGACTTCCTGTCCAGGACAATCAGGTACACACAGTTGCCACCAATGCACTGGCAGCGCTTACGTGCAGCAGCCCCCAAAGTTCAGTACAGGGACAACCAGTCAGACAAGACACTGTGGCATCTATTTCGGCGGAGGGAGATTGAATTATTTGCCGAATTAAGAGCGCTTGAATCAAGGAGACATCATCACACTGACCGAGGTCGGCTGCATGTAACATATGATGCACGAGCATGAATTCACAATGAGAAAAATCACTTCGGCAGGTCCTCTGGAGAAAATCCAACAGAAGCATCACAAATTTCACCAATCACTGATGCACGAGGGAGAAGCCAGCAGTCTACATTCCAATGAAGCTAGGTCGCTCTGCTATTAGACCAGCCAATAGAGGAGAGAACATCAAAGAGAGGACCAATTTCCGGTGTTCCAACATAATTTAGAAGCTGTTCCTACGGTCTAGAAAGGATGATCCATGGTCCTTTAATTGGTCACTGTTGGGTTGCAAGTGAATCAGGTGTACCAGACTGAACTGATCATCTCAAAGTGGTCTTGCAAGGACAAAAGGGGCAACAACGGAGACACGCACCGAACACTTGCACATCGTGGTCATCCTTTCAATCAATAGTACAGGCCTGCAAGACAGACAGACAGATGACACTCACCCCCATGTCATCAGAGTCAACGTTCCACAGTATGTTTGAAAGTCGAATGCAGTTGCAGGAGTGATGGCGGTCAAACTTCAATAACTGCAGTGACCCTTGGACATCTAGGTCAAGATCATCGACTCAAACGCTCGAGGCTATGACCAAGTGATGGTTATCTTGATAACCAAGTCACCCACAGGGTGACCCGGTATCTTGCAAGAAAGTGACACGTGTGACTTCTTTAAGGTCCATGAGGTGAACAAGCTCTATCCACCAGGAGCGACTCCTGAGGAAATATCGCTACTGAGGATTCTGATGAGAATCGTTCTACCAGATAACATGAAAAAATATGCAGTTTGCCTCATAACGTCAACAAATCACGTCATTATGTCTCAAGCTTGGACATATCTAGAAGCACTCATCGAGGTGTTAATTTGAGTACTACACGTATGGTTTCCTAAACTGAAAATTGACTTGGCGTGCAAATAGTTTGACCTCAGGCTCTAACCGATGAAGGTCGCAAGGCCAATCGCCAACCAAAAACTAATCAGCTGAGGCCAGACCATATACTCATTCCCATAAAGTTGTGAGGATGATTCGATTAAAATTACTCAAAAAATAAGGTTCGTCGACTCATACTTTACCGCCAAAGTTACCTTGACCTTTGACCTTGACCTTGACCTTTTATGTGTTGCTGAGGTATTGTAATATACTTACGATATGTGTACCACAAGATGTTTCCGATAGAAAATTTGCTCTACAGCAGTTATTAAAGGTGGAAAAATATGATTACAGACAACAAACAAAAAAAATTTACCAAGTAACAAGATCTTGCAGAGAAACTTCGTTTTGGCAAGATAATTAACTATACCAAGTATCTTCACTGAAGGAAGGCACAAGAGAACGGCGCAGAGGCAAGTACAAGGAATCCGATCCTACATAGACCAAGATTCAACTTGCATTCAGAGACAAAGGTCTTTTCTCGCAAGCACTACCACAAAGACACTCACTCTGTACCTTGCCTCAAAACTCATCGACATGAGTACTGCTGGGAACCTGTGACCGTGACATTGCTGATGTCGTGACAAACTCGAGTTGCCCTGTCTCTACAGGTGTGAGCACCACAGAAGAGGCAGGACACTCTCATGATTCTACATGCGGTGAAGTTGAGAAAACCAGGACTCAGAGGGGTCACCTATTACTTCCCAAGACATGATGTCCTACTCCATTTCAGGCTCTTCGCAGGGTGCCACAACTGGGCATCGAACCAGCAGTAATCATGGGCACCAGGGAGCGGCCGTCACAAGTCATGCTGGGGAAACCCAATTATGACCAAACTTGGTCCAGATAAAGCATCTGCTTAATCCAACTGGCACGCACTGACCGGTGCATTACAACTAGACACATACAGGAAAGGGCCAAAAAGGGATGCTGCATCAGCATTCCTTGCATCAAGCCCGTACTTGCTGCACTGGCTGGGCTTGGAGAAGGGCAGAAACGTCCGCTTGAGTGGTCAAGGCTTTGAAGAAGTTCTTGTGCGCACTATTCTGTCCTAGACGATACTTCACATCACCAGGCGAAGGACTCAGGTGGCACCTCTTTCAAATCTGAAGCCTGAACAAGGAGTTGGACAACACTACCACTACCCATGGTGCTTGTTTAGAGCATATCAGGTGAGCACATGTACAGGCGAGTGTTTGGTCACAGGACCTTGTTCCTAGACCCAGTCATCCCCAACCCTTGGACTTGGATGCAGCGCAAGATGGTCGGACTCGGTGCCAGTTTGCTGACCGAGGAAGCACCGCTCCAGATGGCCAGTTTTGCAGCTGACGTGATGCAGGCTGGTGCATCCAAGACAGGACATGCTCAGGCAGGTGCTTTGCAGACACCACAATCTTGTCTGCACCGAACTCTGGCACTGCACGGGAGATGAGGACAAATGTCACAACACACAACCCACTAATTGACAAGATGAGAAGGGAGTAACGTAAGGAGCAGGACTTCAGGTGTAAATATATGTGGTTTGAAAGTGGGAACATTGGTTCACAAAGGATGACTGATTTTGAAAATTCTTAATGCACACTTATCCATTGGAATTCAAAGGCTCATCTGTTTTGAGCTCCATGTGCTGGACTTTAGGTGAAGAATTATACATTATAGCATTTAACTGCACAATATTCCACACAAGGGACTCAGACTAATATGGAAACATCTCTCATAGTGGATTGGATTCATTCCTGATCTTTTTAAGGGGTCACACGATACTTACTAAAGGAAACTAATTTTTGGTCAAATATTATCGGCTTTTTCACACAAAGTTTTTTGTACCAAAAAATGACCCTGGGACCACACAGAAAACTCAGCAACAACATTTTTTTCTGATCAGTGATGTACTTATTTAGATGGAATTAAACACCAGTTGTCAAGATTCTATATTGAAATTTGGTTTTTTTACATTGACCGACGGGCTATAAATCTTGATAAGGGAAATCGTTTTGGCACAAAAATAAATCCAAAAACCAGTTGGTAATCGGCTCCGTCTCGTCCGTCCGTCTGTCCCGCTATCTACTTAAAAGTTGTTTTGGTTATTCACCAAATTGTCGTTACGATCACACATGGCAAATGTGCAAAGCAGGGATCAATGAAGGTGGCAAGGCCAAAAAAATGCAATTATGGGGGCACATTTTAAAAATGAAGCTTTGTAAATGCAATCAACATTGGAGAGCCATGAAATTATGGAACTTGGGGGGGGGGATTTGAACCCTCTGGTTCATGACTCAGGGTGTGGACTTTGGATACAGAGTCAAAACAAGTTTTTTTGCAAACTCAAAATTTGATATTTGGGTCATTCCTGGGTGGCACGTTTTGCCATCTTTTCACTTTGCTTTGAGATTGGAATCAATGGATTTGTGACAGCATATCTTTGACTTTCGCTCGAGTTAGATGTTAGGTAGTGGACAATTAAATGGAACACCAAGGTAAATTCACTTAAAATAGAGCATTGGGCCACCAAGTGCGGCCAGTATGCCCTGTATGCACCGGGCATAGAGTCCACAGCATTCTGTATCTGCAGGAGGCATGCGCACCATTCTTCACACGGTTCTATCGACTCACTTACTGTTGATGGGGTGGAAAATGCTGCCTCAGGATCATCAAGAATTCCATTAATGGCTCGATTGGGGTTTAGATCTGTGACTCTCTATCGATAGTTGCAACCTGTGCTGCTGGTTGCATCATTGGATGGACGCACGCTCCTGATTGCAGTTGCTCCCCCCCTTACCAGTACACTGGTGCTCATTTTGCACCTCGGAAGGGATGACAGTGGCTGAGTCAACCTCCTGGTGTATTTTAATTCAGCGGCAACGGGCTTGAACTCAGGACCCTAGGGATCCCCAAGCCGCCACCCTAACACTAAGCCAACACCAGGCTTCTTTCTGGTGACTGAGAGGCCATGACATATTGAAACAGAGACCAAGAAGGAAACCCAAAGAGCAAGATGGATCATTCAGGAGAACCGTAGATAAGATTCGAGTTTTCAGCACCTCCACTCTCAACCATCAGGCGCGCCAAGTGAACTTTACAGAAAAATTCTGCAGAATCACTTCTCCTTCGAGAGATAGATAACAAAAGAGAGAAAGTAGAGTAAAAAAAGAGACGAGAGATTGAGAGAATTATGGGTGGAGATTGAAAGGAGGAGAGAGAATGAGAAGATATAGAGGATAGATTTGTAGAGGGAGAGGTATGGATAGAGGGAATCAAAGATGAATGAAAGAAGAAAAAGGAAGAATTACAATGAATAAAGAGAATGTGAAAAAAAAATTATATTGGATACATAACATCATTTATGGATAAACATTCATTGATCATGCTCATCAAACCATTGGGTGACCACAGTGCTCTTGTAGGGGGACTTGGGGGGGTGTGGTGGTCTTCCTCTGGCAGCCATGCTAGCAAATTGTAGGCAAACCAGGCCTGTGCAGCATTTTTATACACTGACCCCAAAAGCATCTTGGATGTTATTGCTTAAATAACACATGGGCCACACCTGTTGTGGAAAGGCCGTTGCTTGTGTCTGCGTTTACCCAGGTGTCCCTCGTTTACTCAGGTGTTGCCGTTTTTGGGGTTTTGTTGCCACTACCTGTTGTTCTGTTTTTTGAATCTGCTTTTTATCTTGTATGTAATACAGTAATCACCATTTTCTTGAACTTATGTTGAGATAATGGGTTGCCCTTCATGAGCCAAACGGCAATGCACATCGAGACATGCAAAATAATAATTAATAAAATATAATAATATATCTAAAATATTCTGGCACGTGTAATTTGTTGATGGTGGAAAGAGCTGTTGTTTGAACTTGCGACCGTTTTCGTTTCGAAATGACATTTCATATTTTCTATGCAGGTATTTGTCAAATGGTCGTCAGAAAATTACCAGAGGATGAAGAAGATGGAAGGAACAACGGCGATCACAGTACATTGAGGATCGCAGCTGGATCTCCTCATCACGTCATTGTGCTAAGAAGAAGATTCAGGCTTGACACAAGGAACTGAGCATGTATAACTCATGCCAACAGATAGCGGCAAATCTTGGAATTGGATTAAACTGCAATGGAGATGGCAAGACATCTTGTGCAAGACTTGCCTTTGAAAATCTAAGGTCATTGATGGTTGTGGTACAGGGAGTATTTGTCACCATTGCAGTCAGAGAAGAAGAGGAGACTATTAATAGGATCTCAATAGATTCTAACTTGCAAGATGAGAAAAATAAGAGAAAAGAACCTAATGGACCAACTTGCTGAGATACAGGAAAACAGAGTTTATTCTTTGTGGATTGTGCAGACAAAACATCCCCTCTGGAAAGACATCATCTACATGTTCTTGGGCTGGAGAATTTTCGACAGAGAGAAGAGGAGGGGAGAAACTGTACTCGATTTGCCAAGCCGGGCTGACGAGCAAAGTGTTGCAAAGGCTTTGAGCTTTACTGCTCCAAATCCAACAAACAAGAATCAAGAGAACAAGAGAATTTTGAGATTCACCCAGAAGATCTTGGCAGCGGGAGTATGAATTAGTCTGATTCGCCAGGGTTTTTTTAAACTTATTTATTTTTAGCCTCGCCTGTTCGAAGAAAGAAGCTATAGCGGGTACCCGGCGTAGCGTCAGCGTGAGCTGTTAAATGTTAAAGTGTTTGGTTGCAGTTTTTTTTTTCTTCTAATTTTTATCTACCACACTATTTTTTATACGCCCGCTATATATATCGGGGTGTATAATTGATACCTTTCGTCCTCCGTCTTTCCGTCCGTCCATCCGTTCCTGTCCACACTCATACCCCAAACGAGTTTCAACTTCACGTTTCATATTTGTACATAGTGACAGATGTGGAGACGGCTGTTGTCGCGACATACTTCCGTCATCTAAGTGGTTGCATGGCAACAAAGATGCTGTTTTCCATCCGTTCCTGTCGCATACAACTCCCAATTTCAACTTTCACGTTTCATATTGGTAGTCATAGGTACAGACGTGGGGACGGAATGGTCTGAATACGTTCGTCATCTAAAGTGGTTGCCATGGCAACCAGGATGGCTGTTTCCATGTAGTAGCACAATTCTGTATTATACCTTCTTGTGTCGGGCATATATTGTGCTCACTTGCGCTCTGGTTACTGATACAATATACAATACCATAATTGCTTAAATATTTGGATCAGACCACTGCAATGCTTTTATATGAAAAAATTAATTATTAGACTAGTCTTTTAAAAAACGTAAATGTATAAACAGGCGACTTGGGTGGCTTTGACACCAACTCTGGTTTGTATACAATACACATGTGCACTTAAGTGGTATTGGCAGGATACCAAGAGGTATGTGCATTTGCCACTGTGCTGTCTGGCCTGGTTGAATGGTCGACCAGCTATAAACTGTCATCTTGGGTTTTGTATTGTAGGGGCAATTCAATGTATGTGCTTCCTTTGGTTGACATTAAACTGAGCCTACAATCTGCCAGCATTAATTGTTAATGTTAAGGATCCCCACTGTCCTCCGTGAAGAGTAGGCGAGCTATTACCGGCACCGTGAAACAATTCCAAATTCCTGCACACTCATTTAAGTATCCTGCGTTGTTGTGGTGACCAGTTAGGATTGTAATCTTAGCCAATAAATATTTTGGCAGCACAGATCGCTTGTGTAGAGCATGGTACATTAGTGATTTTGAATATCCTTAAGCTCTGGAATAACAAGTAACAAGAAGGCAAAGAGCGATGTCCTGACATTGGGGCACAGGTGGATGTAACATGCAATGGAGTATGAACAGGATACAGACAGTCCTCGCTTGCATTGGTCCGTTCCTGGACCTTTACGTTAGTTGATTTTGTGCAAGTTCAATGTCATAGGTAAAATATGGAAAAAACCGATAAAGATTAGATAATTAATTGAACATTACATGTACAGTACTAACATAACTCGGGGGGGGGGAAGGAATGCTGAAAGGCAGAGTAGAGAGGCCGAAGGACAGGCCCACTCTCCGGACATTGATGCGTGTAGAACCTCTGAAGGAGGAGGGCATAGAAGATTGAGATATTCGAAGATTTGCAGCTTGAAGACTCTGAATTGAAGACAATTTGCGGACTCTGCTTGGGGATCGATTATTATTATTATTACTTATTTCCTTATTATTTGCATTAACACGAGTCACCTCTCATCCTTCTCTCTTTGAGCGCTTCTCTCTGTCAATCCTTTCGCTTCGCACTACTTTCCTTCTTTCACTATCCTTTGTGCTTTGCTGATTCATTTCTTGTTATACCATTCGTCTTCGTGATTCATTCATTCTTGCTAATTACGTCTCCATCCTATCGCTTCTCTTCCTTATTTCTTTGCCTTGCCCGCCTTCAATTTCACATTCCGCTCCCATGTTGAATTTGCTTCGTTGCTGGAGACATATTAATACATTTCCGCGAGGGACGTTACTGCTCACGAGGAAACAACCGTGCCGCGGCTGTGTAGGAGCAGGAGGGAGCGAGTGTAGAGGGTCACAGTTTCAGTCGGGACATGGGAGCCAGAGTCAACAAGTGTGAGGTGTGCATGGGTCGTCTGACCTTCTGCGCAGCGACAGCAAGTAGTCCAAACTGGGCTGTATGTAAGAATTGAAGAATGTCGATTTTTTCTTTTATTTAATGGGCACTACTGTGTGAGAATGAAGCATGAGAAACGGGGTTCAAATCCGGGTGTCGGAAAATAAGGATTGAACTGGGTGTTTGAGAATGGATGTTCAAAAACGGAGTTGGAAAATGAAGGTTTTGGAATGAGGAAGAGAACCATGGTGAAGATTCTACCTGCAATTGTTGATCCCGTAATGGGCGCTTACAGATGCCGCACTTTCATCTCAAACAACTAACTGTCCATCACTTACATTGGGCACCATTAAAGGCAGTGCATAAGAAACGACACATGCTCGTAATGGCAGATAATCGTACATCCATGGGATGCAAACAATGACTCTCTCAGCTCAAAAATTGCGATTGTTGAAATTAAAATCCCGCAACAAAATGTGGAACACAATAGTTTGCCGGCAATTGGTTGAAACTGCAATTATTAGAACCATGATATTTGCGGTTTGCTGCATAAAGTGTTTTGACATCCTCAATGGTAAAGAATCACTTAAAAATTTAAAACTTCTCGGATCCGGATCTGGATCTTCACCAAATCGAACCACTTTTCCCTTATCACACACCATACCTGTACAATAAGTTTCGTTGAATCCACAATAACTTTTTAAGATATCCTGCTTCCAGACAAAGAGTGAAAACCTCCATCCGTTCACCTTCAGAGGCAGAGGTAGAAATAGCAGAAAAACTGAAGATCTTCTACAATGGTGTGAGTTTAAACTGCTCAGTGCAATACAAGAAAAGGCAAGGAAGACCAGAAGAACTCAACAAGGCAAGACGACGATTGAAGTTCCTCAGTTTACGTGATCGAAGAAAATAAGTCAGTCGCTGACAAATTAAATGAGAGGCCTGAACATTAACAGATCTCCAGAACTGTGCGCAGAAAGCTGATTGCAGCAGGTCTCCACGCAGAACTTCAGAAAAGAAGCCACTGCTGACCAAAGAACAAGGTGAAAAGACTGAAATTTGCAAGGCAAAACCAAATGGGCAACTGAACAATGGAATTGGGTACTCTGATCTAATGATCTAATTGAATTGTTGGATCGAAGAGATCCAGTTCATATGCTGAAGAACTGGAAATTTTACGACACACAATGTTTGCAGCTTACTGTTAAACATGGGGAAGGCTCTGTGACTGTCTGGGGTATATATATCAGCTTTTGGTGTTGGAAAGCCTGTTAAATCAATGGGACACTAACAAAAGAGTACAAGCAGATACTGCAGCAAGGCATACTGCAGTTCCTATTGGAATCCTTTAATCGGAAGAGGATTCATTTCCAACAAGGTAATGATCCAAAACATTCCAATAAGTAAAACTAATTTCAGAACAAGGTTACAGCTGGTGTGCTCCAGTGTTGGAATGGTTACTCCAGAGTCCGGACATGAGTCCATCGAGACCATATGGGATTACCTGGAACAAATAACAACAGAACCACTAACCTTACAGAACTGTGAAATGTACTCCAGGATATTTTTGCACATATTCCTATGAGAGTGTTTCATTGTATACAGAAGATGGGTAAAAGAGTGATGACACTCAAGAGGCAAAGGGTGAACACACAAAGTATTGACTGGTACTACAAAATGACTCTGTTCTTATTTACTTAAGCAGTTTGTTTCACACACATTTAATCAGCTGTAAAGTGCGCTATCTTTTAAATGCTGAGTGACAAGCAAGGATAGCACATATACCATTTTTTTAAGTCTTTTGTATGACTTGGTCAGGGTTAGAACCACTGTCCTCCAGACTCAGAGCGGGATGTGACATAACCATTATGCACCGACCCTACAGGTGAAAGTATGTGGACATTGATCTGGTGTCCTATTTTTATTTTGCAGGGTCATAGGCAGGCAGTCTTGACAGCATTGTCGACCTTGGGCAAAGCAATGGACGGACCCCTACCTACCCACCCACTGAAATGAAAACAAAACTTTCAGTAAAGTAACATATAATTAATTGGTAAGCAAGATCAACACAAATGTTGACTAACACAAACGTTTAAACATATAATTAAATTGCTAGAGCAAGAATTAATCAACACAAACATTTGCGACATTTCTGTGCAGAGAATTGTATAGTATGCTTCATTTCTGCTCAAGGAATTGTCCACCTGGAAAGAATTAAACTCTGTTCGACAAAGCTACTTGATTAAAATAATTTAGTTTGTGGCGGCTCTGTTCATAGGCCCCAAAAATCCTCTGGCCCTGGGGAATGCCAGTGTGCCCATGCGTTTAGAGGCTCTGGTATAGTGCAAAATTGGTCATTAAATTAATGTTTTTGGCCTGCTGAGTCAATCTATTTAAAACATTCCAGTAATTTTGGCACAAAAATACCTTTCCTCTTGAAATCCAGTACCTTCTTTCGTTTTTATTTGTGTGCAATATAGTGGATGGACAGTGGGAAGGGGTGGAGCACATTGCATTCTGTGATTGCCTTAACTTCTTATTGTCATTTAATTCTTCTTATTTATTCCTCTCCTCACATTTAATTAATATAATGTCTGCTATTCTTTTTACTTATTTATTTTACCCCTGATTATAATAGGACTTGTATTAAAGTGTTTCAAAAGTTCTAGGACAGTGTTTGTGACATACAAAAACATTCTTGTTCTTGTTATATTCCATCTGTAATATTACAGACGAGCAGGGACCCATGAACATCCATGTCATGTAAATGTGACTTCAAGTCTGTAACGCCCACCAACCTCACAAACCCAAGTCTTCAATATCCTCCTCCCAACCCTAAGGCTTCAATCCTCTCCCACTCTACCTTCAAACCCCCTCCTGCCTCCCTCCACCACAACTCCTCAATTCCCCACCACCAAAGTCCTTAACTCCCACCACCCCCCCCCCCAAAGCTTCAACCTACCCCTCCCATCCCTGTCCAGTCTTTGCTTCTGCCCTCTCCTCCCAACCCCAACTCTCTGTCCTCCACTCCCCCCCCTCCCATTCATGAAAGCAAAAGGCATTCCCACATCGATCATTATGTATTTCATTACCTCATCGAGAACACTGGAATATTTAGCTCTTTCCCCTCCCTATCATGCTATCACCGACTTCACAGAAACCACGATCTAAACAGCAACAGCATGTTCCTACATGTCATGGCCCATCATGGTTACCTGTCAAACACACAATCCCATGAGATTGTGGAAACCCACAGAATTGAAACTCTCAGGTGACCATGAGCAGCCTAATTGTGCCAATAAACAACCCTAGGACAATTATCTTCTTCCTGATGCGTATATATTACACACCGTTAAATAAATAACGATGGATTGTTCTCTTTCACAATCTCACGAGATTCCTGGAACTCCTTGGCAAGACCTTATAATGACATGGGTTTTATGGTACCCGTCGGAGTCCTTTAAGAGAAAATAGTCGGAAATAATAGCAAGGACCCGCAGAACCTCCATGGTAAAAGCCCTTGCTCAAGAGATGCCAGAGTTATTTGGTGGTTATGGGCAACACAACGCTATTTGCTCACTCCCTAAAATACAAAAATAACCGGGGTTGAAGCAAGAACATGCCCATTGCCTATGTGCATTACAATGCATTGGCTTATATAGTTTGGATAGGTTCCAATTGCACTGGCCCATAAGCTAATACCAGAGGCCTGAAGCCTGAGGCCTATATTTACTGTGGCCTTCACAAGGCCTGTGACGTGATGCTATCGGCTCCAACCTTTCGATATTTGATGATCCTTTGTTCATTTTACACTGAAGGGAAAACTTATAGGGACATGCGATTGTGAATATGACAACTCCAAGATGTCTTTGGCTTCACATGTCACCAAAAATGGGCCATATATTTTTTTTGGTTACAATTGTGGGTGGAGTCAGACCAGTTGTCCAACCAATGGGTGGAAAGGAGCATGACACACGGACTGACGTACCCACACTCATATTATACATAGATGATTACTATCATCACAACTTCCCTTTGGTCCATGTTATGTATGGTAGGGCTTTTCTCATTGCTCTGTATTTACAGGCAGCCTAACTTGGGTGAAGTTGCCAACTTGCTGGATGGTGAAATGTTGAAACAACTGAAGTGTGAGTTTGGAGGACTTCAAACACTTCTAAGGAATAAGCATCAAGTCTTTGAAGGTTCGTGATGTTTGCCGCATTAATCAAATTTGCTGAAGAAACTGAGCTTCGAAAAAAAGAATACCTTTAGGACCACGCATTCCGTATCTGCCATAATGATATGCATGTTATCACAATTTTTTTTTACAAGTTACATTTGGTGATGTGTTGGTTTAGTGCGTTGTGAACATGTTACACTTGTGATTCAATATGGAACAAATTGTTTGTTATATTCACTGTCTTGTGTATGTTGAGGGAAGATGTGATTCACAAAGTTGAATTGAGTAGAACAGTGACGAGTTTAATATTGTCGTTAAACTTTACACCGTGTCGAAAGATCATGAAAGCTCAGCAAATTTCCCATTACTTCCAGATATTGAACCATCTATTATTATGGTAGTTTGTCAAGGGAGGGGCTTTGTGATTGTTCTTGCTCCATGTATATATAGTCTAAGGCAGAGTGGAGGAGAGAGAGAAGGGGAGAAGAAAGTCAGTCATCCATTGCTCTGTTGTGCACATGCTGTTTTCAGGTGCTTCATGCATCACTTTTCTTTATCTTTTAAATATACGTGAGATTCGACTGCACACACTTGCCTGTTGAACATCGATCTGGTAAAGAACTTTGGGTTTTGTGATGCATGCCATTTTGTGAGTTGATCATCTTGGATTAAGCAGTCATTATTTTGTAGAAATAGCAGCTTCAGGGTTGTTATGCTGTACTTGCATCTCTCTTTTACTGTATATCTCTATCTCTTCATATCTTCCATGTCCATCATCTCTCTATCTCAATCAAAATGGTGATGTGCCTGACAGTTTTGAGGGGAGTGGTCGCTTGCGAGACTGGAGGCAACACTTGCGAAGATCATCCATGAAGGAGGCCAGGATAAAATGTGCTTCCTGCGATCGCCACAAAAGTCGGCCCTGTTGGTTCCACTTGCATCACCCTCAGGGTTGTCCATTGCAGACCTCTCAGTGTCCATTTGCACATGGAGATGCTGATCGTCAGCAAATTGCTCATGATTCGTGAAGACTTTATATGGGGCAAATTTGCTGCATGTCACTATTTACTGGTTGACTGCTTTTGATGCACCAGTCATACCCACTTCCTCGCAAGGATTGTTTTCAAAATTTGCATTGTTTCTCCACCCTCCGTACCCCCCTCTCTCACTATTCCATATGCCATGTGCACAGGTGAAAACACAAGTCGTCTCCCCATCCTCCTTGACAATAATCCTCTTAGAAGGACCATGTGACTAATTTATTTTGATCGATGACACTTGTCAATAATCCTGTTGTAATAAGTTAATTTTGACTCTCCACAACAAACAGTGGATTTTTCTGTTATCAAAGTAAGTTAAACTCCTTTTTAATCAGTTCAATATGTGCTTTTGTTGCCAAACATGAACTGCAGACCAAGTCACAGGTGATATGGAATTTTATTTTTGACAGGTTATGATATCATGTGGGGACATGCCAGCCAAATGGCTGAGATGCACCAAGCCGATAAGGTCCTATTTGCTCCGCACCAAGCTCAAATTGGAATGCCCACGGCCGATCGGGAAGTGCGCTGGACTCCTCTCCACATTGGAGGTCACGATTCAAAATGAGGATGCGAGCAGTCACCTCTGTTCGCGGGAGAGTTTAATTTTATGGACCGTTACATGCTCAACTAGAATATCCTCTCAAAAGATTTATCGTCCAAATTGGCTATTCTCTTAGGCCGAAGCGATAAATTGTAGCCGAACAATGCAGACATCCAGTGAATTTAAAATGTGTATTAAAATGGGGAGTGTTGAGAAAAGAGTGCAGACAATTATTACAATAGAGTAACAGGTATAATACATGAAATACATGCCCCAGGAATTGAACGGATGGAAACCTTAATCATCAACTTCAGGCCTCGATCAAACGATGGAAGTGGACAATAGAGAGGGGGATGAGACAAAGAATACTGTGCTGTGGCCTGTTTTGGGTGCTGCAAGTCCACCGAGGGTTTGCACTCTGAGAGTGGACCAACGTGGAAGGCAGGCAGGAAATGTGGTCATGCTGGCCGACGTGGCACAGACCCAGAGGTGTACCACGGGGTAGATGAGGAAAGGATGATGGGAATATCTCTGCACTCTTCCGTCGTCCGAACACACTGCAGTCTCCTTCTCAGCATTTTTATTTATGAACTCCATTCTTTTTGAATAATCCCACTTTCTATAATGCCCCATGACATCGCTAAGCCCGTTCGCTCTGCTCTCATTGGCTATTCAGGCATCACTCAAACAAAACCCACCCCTAGTGTAGAGCCTATGTAATTCTGTGGGCTCCAGATGATAATTTTCGGCACCATATAGTTTTCATTCTTATGGATTCTGTGAGTCAGAAAATCATGGTGCAATTTTTTGAGCATTTCAAATATTATTTTCAAGCCGATACGTGAACTACCCTGAATCGCACTTTTTTCAATGATAACAATTTACCAACTTTTTTTGTTTCTGGTTTAAAACCTGGGCATGTAATATATCAAACTGAGCAGAATCAGCGTAGAATATGATAATAATATCAATAATGACATTGAACATAACCATAGTGACTTATCGAATTTTTGTTAATTTCAGATGCTGTGCAGCCTATATTAATAAATTACTGCAACGTCACCAAGATAATTAATTTTTCTAAACATTATGACATGCTACATTCTACATACAATGTATGTTAATTTTTTTTTGCCTTTCAGTCATCTATGTAATAGCAGAAGTGGTCAAGAGGTCCAGACTAAAAGACTGATGTAGTTGTAGATTAACCTCCAAGCTTTGTGGGTGAAGGAACTTATGTCGAGTGGACATTGAAATAAAAACTGTTCTCAAGTTATCGTTATGGATGAATCATCCCCAAGTCCTTCCAGTTCCAGCACAAAGCATCAAGTTGCACTACATCTTTGCAGGTTTGAATATATGCTGCATTTGCAAAGCATCTGGAAAACTCATAAAACACCCAAGACCAGAATCATATCAGCTGTTTATCCAGAGTGTGAATACCCGTCGCTCTATGGAGATAAGTACATATCCATCCAAGAAAGGCTTGGTGATGTGACGGTAAATGGACTATCACAGGAAAGTGTCACATGGCATCTAGAATGCTATAAAATTGCAGTGCACAAAATCCATATTGAGCGCTGAAAAAACATATGAAGCTGCACTGGAAGCAGGCGAAGTACCTAAAACAACGAAAGTTGACGACCAGAAAGGACGAACCTCAAAACACAACCACCACCACATGAGAACCCATCGTCAACAGAATGTTACATGCGATCTGGTGCCAAACATACAATAAAAAACAACTGCTTCTTCTGTGATGGATCTTCAGAGAAAGGAGCACTCCACCAGATCAGTGAGTTCAACACTGGGAACAGCTCCGAAAGGCTGTGAGTACAGCAATAACCAGCAGTTGAAAGTAAATCTGAGTGCTGCAATCGATCCAAATGATGTCAATGCGATTGATATCAAATACCATCTGTATTGTTGGGTGAAGCACGTTTCAGCGAACTCAGGTAAAGCAGGAGAGAGCAGACGACGAAGCAGTAATAACCAAGGTTTCGGCAGACATTGAATTCTACTTGATGAGCAGCCTGCTGAATCAGGATCTATCCTGGACATTGGTGAGTAGAAGCAGCTTATCAAAATGTCCTTAGAGTCAATGTTCACATGGTACGCATATATCAAGGAAAGTTTGAAGCATAAGCTTGTAGAAAATATTGATGATGTTGAGTTCTGCCACAATACGCATATGAATGAACCAGCTCGGATGTACATGTCTTAGAACAAAAGAGCCGCAATTGACAACATGGACGAGGCAGCTGGCGATGCGAGCAGCAACATGAAAGCAGTCTTCGAAAGTGCCAAGGTAATAAGAAGGGACATCGCTATAGCTCTAAAGCAGCTGTGGAAATTTCACGTTCCCTTTAGATGAAAATCAAGTCCCAAATCGCTGGAGGCTTTCATCCGCTGGATCCTAATAGGGCAATGTTAACACTCGAGTCAACACAAAGAGAGCTAGCATTCAACTAGTAACACGGAACATAGCACAGACATATAATGTTTGCATACAAGTCTGATCGTCAGGTGTCCTTTGTCCAAAGCATGAGGAAGCAGGCTTTCGACATCACAATGAGAATCCACTCTAGTTGGAATTGGTCTGAAAGTTCATCAAGCCACTCGGAGTAAGACGAGTGAACATTCTTCATAAGTTTGGGTACTCCATCAACTACGAGCGTGTCCTTTGCATAGAACACAACTTGCCCATGCAGTGGCTGAAGCGTGCTGCACAGAACAATGGTCTGTATATCCTGAAACGCTTGTGAAGGGAAGATTCCTCTTCTTTGCAATCGACAACGTCGATTTCGCCGAAGATACACCAGATGGAAAGAGACATTACATGCCACTGCCACTGCTGTTTTCCAGTTCCATGACACAATCAAAACCAACACCCAAAACGCAATCGCCATAGAGCAACCGTGTACTGAGCGATCCCTTTCTAGTCTGGCACCAACAACCACAGCTCCTTCCATGTAGAGGTGGAACTTGGCATAACTGGGAACCACTTGTCTGATTAATATCAAACCTTGAAAAGGCACATCCACAGGGCCCAGCAATACCATCAATAGTCAACATAAGCCACATCCAACGTAAAGTATGCAGAATTCCACTAAACCAGAATGAGGCTGTCTTGAAAAGCTACAGATCTGAGGACCTATATTGGCTTCTCTTGCGTTCATATCATCGTGGGATACAAATGGATTTCAAACTGAAGCCAGGTGTGAGCAGATGCTACTGAGGAGTGTACTGATCAGACCGAAGATGAGACAGAGACAACCAATGAACATGACCCAGAGGCAGCAAACACACATCACAATGAAGATAACACAGATGTAACAGAGAGGAGTCATCAAACATGCCCAAAGCAAAACAATGTAGAAACCAGATAGTCCCACATGGTCCGCTTTCAACTCGATGT
>CM068963.1:80499228-80509228 GCA_035128595.1 Eptatretus atami | reverse complement strand
TTCTTCTTCTTCTTCTTCTACTTCTTCTTCTCTTCTACTCTCTTCTTCTTCTTTTACTTCTTCTTCTTCTTCTTCTACTACTTCTTCTTCTTCTCTTCTTCTACTTCTTCTCTCTTCTCTTCTTCTTCTTCTTTTCTCTTTTCTTCTTCTCTTCTACTTCTTCTTTCTTTCTACTTCTCTTCTTCTTCTCTTCTTCTTCTTCTCTTCTTCTTCTTCTTCTTCTTCTTCACTTCTTCTCTTCTCTTACTTCTTCTTCTTCTTCTACTCTTTCTACTTCTACTTCTACTTCTTCTACTTCTACTTCTTCTTCTTCTTCTCTTCTTCTTCTTCTACTTCTTCTTCTTCTTCTACTTCTACTTCTTCTTCTTCTTCTTCTTTCTTCTTCTTCTTCTCTTACTTCTCTTCTCTTCTATCTTCTCTTCTTCTACTTCTTCTACTTCTACTTCTTCTTCTTCTACTTCTACTTCTCTTCTTTCTATACTTCTTCTTCTCTACTTTCTTCTTTCCTTTCTCTTTCTTCTTCTTCTTCTACTTTTCTTCTTCTACTTTCTTCTTTACTTTCTTCTACTTCTTCTACTTCTACTTCTTCTACTTCTTCTACTTCTTCTCTTCTTTCTACTTCTTCTACTCTTCTCCTTCTTCTACTTCTTCTTCTACTTTGGAAGCACGACTGTGTCGCTGATGCAGTGCCCCTCTCCCAGTACACACTGGTACTCATTTTGCCGACCTCGGAAGGATGACGGGCTGAGTCAACCCCCTGGTGTATTAATTCAGCGGCAGGATTTTGTAATGGGCACAGAGAACTAATGTAACATGTTTGGGAGGTGTAAACTTCCCTATTTTTATGAAAAAAATATTTTAATTTTATATAAATATGACATTTACAATGTTTTATTTCATTTAAATTGAATTGCACCCTAGAACACTGAAGAACACAAGTCACCTCATCACTTCCAAGAACCTCCAGTTTAGCAGTACTTGGATATTTTTAATGAGATGGTGTATAAGACTGCTTCAAGAGTGCTAAACTTCTCAAAAAAAATTTCAACAAACTTTAATTTCATTATTTTATTTAAATTGAAGTATATACTTGAACACTGAGTGGGTTAATGTGTTCCGTGAACTCTATCGTTACCTTTGCCACCAAAGGTGGACGGAGGTTATGTTTTCACCCGTCTGTTTGTCTGTCTGTGAGCAGGATATCTCAAAGTTATTGACTGATTTGGATGAAACTTGGTTAACAGATTGTGTGTGTGTGACAAAGCCGGATTCATTAGATTTTGTTGAAGATCCAGATACTAGAATTAAAAACAAATTTCCGAAGTGATTCTTCAACATTGAGAGATGGGGCCAAAAACAATATTTCGCATGTTATTTCAAAAAGATGTGGATGGATTATGACGAAACTCGGTGGCTAAGTGGATAGGTGATAAGAACAAGCCGATTCGATTTTGGTGAAGATCCGGATGCAGATCCGGCCTATAATTAGGATACTAAACATAAACTGTTCAGCCTGGTGGAGGTATGTGCTGTACCGATTGCCGTTCAAGTTTAATCCACTGTCCACCACCTGAGGGTTGATGGAGTTTGTTTTCACCCCAGTCTGTTTGTCTGTCTATGGGTAGGATATCTCAGAGTTTTTGGATGAAACTTGGTGGACAGGTTGGGTGTGTGCCAAGGACGCGTTTATTCAATTTTGGTGAAATTCCGGATATGAGAGTGTGTGTGTGTGTGTGTGTGTGTGTGTGTGTGTGTGTGTGTGTGTTACATATTATATATATATTATTATATATATTTTATATTTAATAATAAATAATATTTAATTTTATTAATTATTTTAATTAAGATATAATCAATTTTTAATAATTATTTAATAAATTTTATATAATTTAATTTTTTATAATTAAATTTATTTAAATTTAAATAATAATTATATAATATAATATATAATTATATATATATATATATAACACACACACACCAATAACTCCAAAACCATAAAACCGAGCAGACAAACTTTGCATGCATACTAAGAAAACTCCAAGAAAGTGTTTGGATTAATTAAAACACCCCTTTTGAAATAATTAATGGCCTTGTTTAGTTATATCCTCGGCCACCTCACTTTCTTGGGTCTTTAGGCATTTTCTGGGTAACCACGCTGGGTTCTGAAGCCGCCATGTTGTTTTTTTGGCTTGCTCAACCATACCTTGACTGGAACAGGCTGCAAACGATTTTTTAATGACAGTTTTTTTTTTCTTTCACTTTCCTCACTCATATTATTGAATGCCTGTTCATCATAGCTACAAATCGCTGTGTTCATCACTCTTGTAAGTGCTATAGTTTTCAAATTAGGAACTTGGAGTGATTTCATGCATTATCTGATACGATTTTCCACGATCTGCTCTCACGGACTAATTGAAGTAAATAATCGAAATATTATTTTTTGTTTTGAGGATCGGATATCGTCTGGATTAAATGTGTCGAAATCTGGAGTGGAATCTGATGATTTACAGAAATAGCGAGTCTTATAACTAAGCCGATATTCCTATTTACTTTAAGCAAACAAGGCTGTGTTCCCTCCTCCATATATACACAAGAAAATGTAAAATTTCCAAAGCATTAAACTTACCTTTTTCTTACTGTTTGGAGAATTATATTGAGTGAAGAAAAAATTTAGGAGCGTGCCAAAATTAACCAGCTTCATTGAGCTATATAATTTAATGCATTCAGTGCTGGACCTCGCACTCTGTCCCCCAGAGGAACTGCCTATCCATAGTGTCTGCCAGATCTGTGTATATTTTCAGAGGTTTTGTGAGGTGCACTACAGGGAATCAAAGCAAATCTGGTGAAAAAAAACAAAAAGGACATTTGAAAAAAAAAGTTATAACATTTGCGTGGACCCCGAACCAATGTATATGCCTGTTAATGGCTAGGGTGGTGGCTTGGGATCCTATGATCCTGAGTTCAAACCCCACTCGGCTGTTGAATTAATACCAGGTGGGGTTTACTCTGCCTGTTATCCTTCCGAGGTCAGCAAAATGAGTGCCAGCTTGCTGGTATGCTGTTTGAGTGGCGACCCGTCCAGGATTGTGTCCAATAGTCGAGGAGTCTGCTTAGGCAGCACCAACGCTCTGCACAGAGTCTGGTGCCGATGGTCGGATGGATGGAACCAATGTGATACGTGCACAGACGAGTAGGCAAAATGGTGGATTTATAGATGCATTTTATTTCATCAACTGCTGCGTGCGTGCGTAATATAATATATTTTTTGTTTTTTTTCTAAGTGATTCTTCACTATTGAGAGATGGGATGAAAAATGATATGTAGCTCTGTTTCAAAAAGTTGCAGATGGATTATGGCAAAACTTGGTCGATGATTTGGTTAGGTGACAAGAACAAGCTGATTATATTTTGGTTCAGGTCCGGATGAAGATTTGGCCTATCAGTGGGATATAAAATGTAAACTGTTCAGCCCAGCGGAAGTGCATGTTTTTCTTAGTGCTGTTATACTTAAATGTTTTTTTTTAAACAAGAACTGTAATAGTTTTAATAATGTAAAGGTGAAATTTGTGTGTGATTGCTTTCCTTTATTTATTTTTGTTAATACAGGTGATCACTGCTTTGGATAAACAAGATGGATGACCCGTTTGACAACTGCACAAGTCTACCATTTTTAGGCAGTGAAGTGTAAGTACTACAGATATTTTTCAGGAAATAAAAGATGGGGTTGGTGGGGGTGGATGGGGTGGTGGGTTTAATTACTATTTTTAATTTTTTTATTTTATTTTATTACTATTTTTATTTTTTATGGCATTTCCATCGAATGTTGGGCTATTTGGCATTCCCATCTGAACTGGGTACTGAGCTTAAAATACCAATACTGTATTTGTCCATTATTGTCCTTTCAATTTGTGTTCTAGTACACTGAAGTCTCCTAATGTATTTGTCCTGCATATGATCTGTGTACAAGTTCCTCCCATCCATGAAAGCATCGACCACTGGCTTGTCGAACATGCTCTGGTTGTGGCTTTCAAAATAATTTCAAAAACTCAGAAGGCGTTCACTCGCTTTTGAGATACAGCTGGCTTCAATTCCCAACCACACAAAACTGTCAGACGAGTGTTTTGCTGGCAGTGCACTGTCATTGAGTGTGCCGGTCTGCCGGAAGGAGGAGAAGCTGGGGATCCGTCTCCCAGCATTATCGGATTGCTGGTGGACCTAAAAGATCTTGCTTGAGTTGTCCTTCACTAAGAGTTCCTTCACTTCAAAATTCCTACCCTGCCGAATGCTGCGAAGGCGACTGCTATCAATAAAATGGTGGGAAAGGGAGAGGATAAGTACATTCCTGGGTGTGCGCTGCCGCTCGCCATGTCGCCACAGGGCGAATCCCCCTTACCTGTGGTAAATATTTTAAACCACCCATTAGCACCTGTGGATAATCCATGTTTTAGTGTTTTTTTTTTTTTACCAGTTTTAGACGAATTTTGGGTGATTTTAGCACAGAATTCAACCTTCTTGAGACGGTCGCCATTTTGTATTTTGATTACGGAATCACGCGTGATTTCGTACAAGCTTATATATACTAACTTTAGTAGTTTTAAACTAGTTTCTAGTAAAAAAAAATCGACCAAAATTACGCATGATTCCCATGTTTTTGTCTCAAAATTTTATTTTAATTTTTTTCCGGAATGATTCGGCGCTACATGCTTCGTTGGGTCAGTGGTTGCCAGATGAGTTTTGACACAATCAGTAGTAGTACCTGTAGTAGGACGAGTTTGTTTGGATGAGTGAGTTTGTTTGGATGAAGAGAGTTTGTTTGGATGAGTAATTTGATGGGTGACTTTGGTTGGTTGGATTAGTGAAGTTGATGGTGAGATTGGTTGTATGAGTGAGTTTGATGTGTGAGATTGGTTGTTGGGTGAGAGATTGGTTGGATGAGTAGTTTGACTGGCATGAGGTTGGTCCAATCCTGGTCCACAACCACCCCCCATCCCCCACTACAACCTACTAAAGGCACAACGACCATACCCCCCCCCCACACACACACACCATCACCACACCTCCCTGAGCGTCGTTCATTCAACCAATCTCACACGTCAAACTCACTCATACAACCAATCTGAACAATCCAACTCACTCATCCATCCAAACACACATCCGCCTTAAAATTAACTTATTATTTCATATTGCTAAAAAAAAACTTTTGAATAAAATATGTGGCTATTTCCTTTCTCCTGTGGCTCATCATTCTAAACCTGGATTAGCCACAGTGGCTAATTCCTTTTGAAAGCCAGAGCACACCCAGCATTCCAAAATTTGAACACCAATATCTAGAAAATTGCTCCCGTGATATATGATGATATTTATTTATACAATACAGTAACAAGCCGATTATATTTTGAAAAAAATATATTTATACAATACCTCACTATGCGCTCGGGATGCGTTCCTGAAAAACCGAGTATCGTGAATCAGCTTGTTGTGAAACGAGTTTTCCCATAAGAATAATGTTATAAATAGGGGATATGTTCCTGAAGGATGTCAAAAACCAGCATTTTTCCCCAAAATAAGAGTTCCAAATATAAAGTTGTGCTTACTAATGTATAAATAGCAGTTGTAATGCTTTCATAAAAGTATATACAGTACTGGACAGTAAAATGAAAATTAACAAGTGCAATTTAATTGGGGGTATGCCTCCCAATAAAAAAAAGTTCTTTGAATCTTCTTGAATCGGCTGTCTTCTCATTTCAACAACGTATTGAATCACCTCCTCTTGAATCTTCCCTTGGGAGTGAAAAACACAACAGGCCACAGTTTCCTCCACACACCGTTGAGGTTTGCAGACGTTCCAAGACTCGTTGATGTTCTTGATTGCATTACGTTGTCTTTTTTTTGTATACAATGTCGAGGCTCATATGAGAGCAAACACAGAACGTACAATTAGGGGAGGAGGAGACTAGGGGTGGGCAAAACAGTGGGGATCAGAGACATGAGATCTGTGGAAGGGATGGGGTGGGGTACACAGGGTAAACAAGATGGATACTTCAGGGACTTTCAGGAAGGAAAGGAGGGAATTTGAAGGAAATGGGTTTGGGGTGGATTAATGGGGGTAGAAAAGATCATGGTTTTGGATGGGGGAAGATAGATGGTGGGGAACAGCTGTTTTGAAGACCTGGAGGGACAAGTGGGGTTGAAGAGAGTGCAGGAGTTTGTTCCCAAGGAGAGGTGACGGTAGAAGACAAAGACCACAGACCTGCCTGCGGTGAGAGACCCAAAGACTCAGCCTCATCGCAGGAGATGCCAATGATCCTAAATGCCTTGGTTTCCAAAGCGTGAAGTCGAGAAAGGTGAGAGGCGGGAGCACCAGCCCAAAGGGGAGAGCAGCACTCCATCAGGCTACAGACGAAAGCTTTGTATGTGGTCAAGAGCTCAGGTGTGCCAAGGAAGGACTTTGCATGACGGAGGATTCCCAGTCGGCGACTGCCTTTGGGACCAGCTTGGATATGTGGCTTTCCCAGGAAAGATCAGGGCAAGACAGTGAGACCCAGAAGTTTGAATGAAAGGACTTCAAGAGGATTGTTGAGAAAGTAAGATGGGGTGGGGGGGAGGGGGGTGGGGGGGGGGGGTGGGGGGTGGGGGGGGGAGGGGGGGGGGGGGTGGGGGTGGGGGGGGGTGGGGGGGGGGGGGGTGGGGGGGGGGGCAGGGGTTTCCAGATGGTCCTTTCGGAGAGACATAGTAAGAGAGATTGAAAGACATGTTCACATGTTTTTTTTATCAGTTTGTGATTTTATCCAGATAATATGCAGAGAGTGAAGAGGCTGCTGCTTGCCGATCTTGGGGATGACAGATGGTACGGCAGAGGGTGGTCATCAGCAAAGAGTTAAAGAGGATTTTAGAGTCAGAGATATCATTGATGAAAACCAGAAGAAGAACAGGGCCCAGAATGCTGCCTTAAGGAACTCCAGCCTGGACAGGAAGAGGGGATGAGAGAACTCCATTAAGTTCTTTTTTTTGTCTTTAACGTTTCTGAAGCCCTTCCAGAACTCTTTAACGTTTCAAAATGTCGAATATAATATGAAGGGAAATGCTTCGTTTAATTTTCTTGGGTTCTGACATTTCATACTTTTAGGCACAAATGAAATGGCAATAACAATTAATGTCAACTCGTTGAGCAAACTGTAAGCACACGGAATGGACGTGTTCAGAACAAGTTCGGCAGGAAGAACAAGAAATGGTATCACGTGACTTCTCACGTGGCGTCTATGAACATTTATATCACTTTCATCACTTGCTCTATCTCATTCTCCTCTCTGTTACATTTACCTCAATATTTATTCGTTAATATATTTTTTAAAAAACGATCCAAAGGCACCTTCTATTTCAGGGTTTATGCAGCACATACTGTACAGTACTGTATGCCCAAATATCTGCTGCGCACCTACACGTCAGGTTCAATGGAATACCTGGAGCGGAGCTGCTGGAGTGGACTGTAAATTAAGCTAACTGCCATGTTGGGTAGTGATTTGGAGTTTGTGAAATACGGATTCACTTGCATGGCATTAATTTAACATAAAACCAGAGTGGTTTATTTTTAACCTTTTAAAAGTGAAATACAATTAAAGCTTTAACACGTTAAGGAAGTGTCATGGACCGGTTGTTGTGAAATGTCCGGGGTGCAGTACATTGGCCTATGTCTGAAGCCAGTGAGCAGACTAGGGAGGTTGAGTCATGATGTATAAGAATCATAAAACAAACAAGTGTGTTGAGAAACAACCTATGGCAAGGTATTACTGTATTACATTGTAATCCTCCATCATATACAGTGCCTATAGAAACTCTACACCCCCTTTCAAAATTTTCACCTTTTGTTGCATTATACTGTAGTCTGGAATTAAATTGCATTAAATCAGACTTTTCATCATTTACTTGCACATCGTAACCCACAACTTCCAAGTGAAAAACCAAATCTACAAATTTCAGAAAATTAATCAAAAATCCAAAACTAGAATATCTTGGTTGGATAAGTGTCCACGCCCCTTATAACAGCAATTGTAAATTGGCTCAGGTGTAACCAATCACCTTCAAATCACACACCAGGTTAATTGGCCTCCACCTGTGTTAAATTGTAGTGATTTTGATTATTTCAGAATAAAACCAGCTGTTCCTGGAGGTTTCCTCTGCTGGGTAGTGCATTTCACAGCAAAGACTCAACCATGAGAACGAAGGAGCTTTCAAATGACCTCCAGGATAAAGTTGTGGAAAGGCACAGATCGTGGGATGTGTATAAAAATATTTCCAAGGCCTTGAATTTGCCTTGTAGCACAGTCAAGACAATCATTAAAAAGTGGACGACGTGTGGTACCACCAAGACCCTGCCGAGATCAGGCCGTCCCTCCAAACTGGATGATCAAGCAGGGAGGAGACTGATCAGCGAGGCTAATGGCAACTTTGAAAGCGCTACATGACTCTATGGCAAAAACTGGTCACTGTGTGCATGTGACAACAACATCCCGAGCACTCCACAAGTCTGGCCTGTACGGTAGGGTGGCAAGAAGGAAGCCATTACTCAAAAAATAAACCCACCTTGCCTTAAACCCACCTTGCATTTCCTTTAAGGTATGCAAAGAAACCACTTCGGAGAGGGGAAAACCATGTGGCAAAAGGTTTTGTGGTCTGACGAAACCCAAGATGGAACTTTTTGGCCTAAAAGCAAAACATTATGTTTGGCACAAACCCGACAAAGCATATCATCCAAAGAACACCATCCCTGCTGTGAAGCATGCTGGTGGTAGCGTCATGTTGTGGGGATGTTTCTCAGCAGGGGCTGTGGCACTTGTCAGAATAGAAGGGAATACAGATAAATCTTGGAGGAAAACATGCTGTCCTCTGCAGGAAAGCTGAAATTGAGATGGAAGTTCACCTTTCAGCATGCCAACCACCTGAAGCACACAGCCAAAGCTACACTGGAGTGGCTGAGGAACAAAAAGATAAATGTTCTTGAGTGGTCCAGTCAGAGTCCCGACCTGAATCCAATTGAAAATCTGTGGCATGGCTTTAAGGTTGCTGTCCATCAACGCTCCCCACACAACTTAACTGAGCTTGAACAGAGGAATGGGCAAATATTGCCCAATTGGTTCACGAGTCAGTAAGTGACCACTATATTCGTTATGGGTGTCTGTCTGTCTTCCGAAGCATAGCTCCGTGGGTTTGATCCGATCTTGATAAATTGGGTGAGAGTTTATATCATGATCTAGTTGTGTTTCCTGAGAATGGGCGTGCTGCGCCCATATGGGCGGAGCCACGCCCAAAAACGTGTTTTTAGGGGTAGCCGATTTCAAGTTGCATCTCTCCGACGGGTTTGTCGAATCTGGCAGGGGTTTCTGTATTCGTGGTTAGCCCAATGGCACCTGCATAGCCCACGGAGCTCGATTTTTCATTTTCGTCCCAAGGTCAAACACAAGTCAAAAACTAGAGAAATTGCGAATTTTGACATAAAAATCATACGACCCGCTCAAACTTTGAGAGCTAAGATGACAATATTTTTATATGCATAATCTTGAGGTCATTCCCACACTAAAGTCTTGAAACCATTTTGCTCTATCTCAAACCCTTGCCCGTGCGCCCCTTCAAGTTTGTTTTTACGCTGATTTCATCAAAGTATGGATATACAGGAGGGCGAAATGCCATATAGCTATATGACGTTATATTGTTCTGGAATGTTCCAGAGAAGTTTTGCACCAAAAGGTCATAACCTTGACCTTTAAAGTTCACAAAGGTCAAATTTTCAAAGTTGTGGAATCGAACCGTGTTTCGACTTCGACGAACTAACTCAATAAGCTATAGCACTGTAGTCCGTCCTATTGAATGTCCACAACATTGTTTTGTGACCTTTAAAGGTTATGCAATGGTTAAATTTTGAAAATTGTTGAACGAAACCAGGTTTTCGACATTTTGCAGCTAATAACCTATCACCCGTACCACATCATGTTGATCATTTTTAT
>CM068963.1:80485079-80496112 GCA_035128595.1 Eptatretus atami | reverse complement strand
AGGAAGTTTCGATGAAAACTGTAGGCTGTGAAATAAAAAAGTCCACAAGAAGAAGATGAAGAACAACAACTTGAGTAAAACTTAGAGATCCTCCACGAGGATCTAAAAATTGGAATAAAGGTTAGATGCAGGGTTCATGCCAACAGCACTGCATTGTGCGTATGATGGAGGCACTGTAATCCTTAATGGCGAATTCACATTATGGGAATGCCAAATCGTCTTTACAATTCCATAACGCGAGTTTGCTGGTGATATTGGTGGATGTTCATTGAGTCTCGTGGATATTTGTATGTTATTGATGACTATAAAAAGAAACAAGCACAATTTCCCCCTTTGTGCTTCCTTTACCCCTCTCACTGTTGTCTGCCTTGGTCTTTTTGTTCCCTTTTCTGTGCTTGCTGCACACTGGACCACCAAACCCACCACTCAAGTCATGGTATGGCTTCTTTCCGATCACCTCTCCCCATACCCTTTCCGATCATCTCTCCCCATACCCTTTCCGATCACCTCTCCCCATACCCTTTCCGATCACCTCTCCCCATACCCTTTGATCACAGCTCCCCCATACCCTTCATCACTTCTCCCCAACCCTTTACCATCACCTCCCCCAACCTTTCCTGAATCAAACCTCTCCCCATACCCTTCCGATCACTCTCCTACCGTTCCGATCACCTCTCCCCATACCCTTTCGATCACCTCTCCCCATACCTTTCGACACCTTCCCATACCTTCTCCCGATACTCCCCATCTCCGATCACCTCTCCCAAGCTTTCCCGTCCCCTACCTTTCCTCACCTCGCCTATTCCGATCACCTCTCCCCATACCCTTCCGATCACCTCTCCCCATAACCCTTTCCGATCACTCTCCCCAACCCTCCGATCACCTCTCCCCATTACCCTTTCCGATACACCTTCCCCATTACCCTTTCCGAATCACCTCCCCATACCCTTTCCGAACCTCTCCCATACCTTTCGATCACTCTCCCCATAACCGCTCTCCGATCACCTCCCCATACCCTTCCGATCAACCTTCCCCATACCCTCCGATCACCTCTCCCCATACCCTTTCGATCACCTCTCCCATACCCTTTCCGGATCACCTCTCCCCATAACCCTCCGATCACCTCTCCCATTACCCTTTCCGATCACCTCTCCCTACCCTTTCGATTCACCTCCCTCCCCATACCCTTTCCGATCTACCTCTCCCCATACCCTTTCCGATCACCTCTCCCCATACCCTTTCCGATCACTCTCCCATACCCTCGCTCACCTCCTCGCCTCCCATACCCTCGTCGTCCTCCTCAGCCTCTCCCCATACCCTCGTCGTCCTCTCCTCGCTCCTCCCCCATACCCTCGTCGTCCTCCTCGCCTCTCCCCATACCTCGTCGTCTCCTCGCCTCTCCCATACTCGTCGCCTCCTCGCCTCCTCCCATGCCTCGTGGTCCTCCTGCCTCTCCCCATGCCCCGTGTCCTCCTCCCTGTTCCATGCCTCTGTCTCCTCGCTCTCCCCATCCCTCGTCGTCTCCTCGCTCTCCCCATGCCCTCGTCGTCCTCCTCGCCTCTCCATGCCCTCGTCTCGCCTTCCCATCCCTCGCCTCCTCGCCTCTCCCCATACCCTCGTCTGTCCCTCCTCGCCTCTCCCCATACCCTCGTCGTCCCTCTCGCTCCCATACCCTGTCGTCTCTCGCCTCTCCCATACCCTCGTCGTCCCTCGCCTCTCCCCATCCCTGTCGTCCTCCTCGCCTCTCCCCATGCCCTGTGTCTCCTCGCCTCTCCCATGCCCTCGTCGTCTCCTCGCCTCTCCCCATGCCCTGCGTCCTCCTCGCCTTCTCCCCATGCCCTCGCTCCTCCTGCCTCTCCCATTGCCCTCGTCTCCCTCGCCTCTCCCATGCCCCGTCGTCCTCCTGCCTCTCCCCATGCCCTCGTCGTCCTCCTTCGCCTCTCCCCATCCCTCGTCGTCCTCTCGCCTCTCCCAACCTCGCTCCTCCTCGCCTCTCCCCACGCCTCGTCGTCCTCCTCGCCTCTCCCCAAGCCTCTGGTCCTCCTCGCCCTCTCCCCATGCCCTCGTGGTCCTCCTCGCCTCTCCCCATGCCCTCGTGTCCTCCTCGCCTCTCCTGCCTCGTCTCCTCCTCGCCTCTCCCCATGCCCTCGTCGGTCCTCGCCTCTCCCATGCCTCGTCTCCTCCTCGCCTCCCCATGCCTCGTCGCCTCCTCTCCCTGCCCATACCCTCCGTCCTCTCGCCTCTCCCATGCCCTCGTCGTCTCCCTCGCCTCTCCCCATGCCCTCGTCGTCCTCCTCGCCTCTCCCATCCCTCGTCGTCCTCCTCGCCTCTCCCCATGCCCTCGTCGTCCTCCTCGCCTCTCCCCATGCCCTCGTCGTCTCTCGCCTCTCCCATGCCCTGTCGTCCTCCTCGCCTCTCCCTATCCTCGTCGTCCTCCCCCCCCATGCCCCGTCGTCCTCCTCGTCCTCTCCCCATGCCCTCGTCTCCTCTCGCCTCTCCCATCCCTCGTCGCCTCCTCGCCTCTCCCCATGCCCTCGTCGTCCTTCCTCGCCTCTCCCCATGCCTCGTGGTCCTCCTCGCCTCTCCCCATGCCTCGTCGTCCGTCCCTCGCCCTCTCCCCATGCCCTCGTGTCCTCCTCGCCTCTCCCCATGCCCTCGTCGCCTCCCGCCTCCCATGCCCGTCGTCCCCTCCTCTCCCATGCCCTCGTCGTCGCCTCGCCTCCCCATGCCCTCGTCGTCCTCTCCCTCTCCCATGCCCTCGGTCGTCCTCTCGCTTCCCCTCCTCGTCGTCCCCTCGCCTCTCTCCCCATGCCTCGTCGTCCTCCTCGCCCTCCATGCCCTCGTCTCTCCCGCCCTCCCATGCCTCGTCGTCCCCCGCCTCTCCCCATGCCCTCGTCGTCCCTCCTCGCCTCTCCCCATGCCCTCTCGTCCTCCTCGCCTCCCCATAGCCCTCGTCGTCCTCCTCGCCTCTCCCATGCCCTCGTCCGTCCTCCTCGCTCTCCCCATGCCCTCGTCGTCCTCCTCGCCTCTCCCCATGCCCTCGTCGTCCTCCTCGCCTCTCCCCATGCCCTCGTCGTCCTCCTCGCCTCTCCCCATGCCCTCGTCGTCCTCCTCGCCTCTCCCCATGCCCTCGTCGTCCTCCTCGCCTCTCCCATGCCCCGTCGTCCTCCTCGCCTCTCCCCATGCCCTCGTCGTCCTCCTCGCCTCTCCCCATGCCCTCGTCGTCCTCCTCGCCTCTCCCCTAGCCTCTCGTCGTCCTCCTCGCCTCTCCCCATGCCCTCGTCGTCCTCTCGCCCTCCCCATCCTCGTCGCCTCCTCGCCTCTCCCATCCCTCGTCGTCCTCCTGCCTCTCCCCATCCTCGTCGTCCTCCTCGCCTCTCCCCATCCCTCGTCCTCTCGCCTCTCCCCATGCCCCTGTCCTCCTCGCCTCTCCCCATGCCTCGTCGTCTCCTCGCCTCTCCCATGCCCTCGTCGTCTCCTCGCCTCTCCCCAGCCCTCGTCGTCCTCCTCGCCTCTCCCCATACCTCCGTCGTCCTCCTCGCCTCTCCCCATACCCTCGTCGTCCTCCTCGCCTCTCCCATTACCCTCTGTCCTCCTCGCCTCTCCCCATACCCTCGTCGTCCTCCTCGCCTTCCCCATACCCTCGTCGGTCCCCTCGCCTCTCCCCATACCCTCGTCGTCCTCCTCGCGCTTCTCCACCATACCCTCGTCGTCCTCCTCGCCTCTCCCCATACCCTCGTCGTCCTCCTCGCCTCTCCCCATACCCTCGTCGTCCTCCGTCCCTCTCCCCATACCCTCGTCGTCGTCCTCGCCTCCCCATACCCTCGGTCGTCGTCCTTCGCCTCTCCCCATACCCTCGTGTCGTCCTCCTCGCCTCTCCCATACCCTCGTCGTCTCCTCCTCGCCTCTCCCCATACCCTCGGTCGTCCTCCTCGCCTCTCCCCATACCCTCGTTCGTCCTCCTCGCCTCTCCCATACCCTCGTCGTCCTCCTCGCCTCTCCCCATACCTCGTCGTCGTCCTCTCGCCTCTCCCCCATACCCTCGTCGTCGCCTCCTCGCCTCTCCCATACCCTCGTCGTCGTCCCCTCGCCTCTCCCCATACCCTCGTCGTCGTCCTCCTCGCCTCTCCCATACCTCGTCGTCGTCCTCCTCGCTCTCCCATACCCTCGTCGTGTCCTCCTCGCTCTCCCATACCCTCGTCGTCCTCCTCGCTCTCCCCATACCTCGTCGTCGCTCCTCGCCTCTCCCTACCTCGTCGTCGTCCTCCTCGCCTCTCCCCATACCCTCCTCGTCGTCCTCCTCGCCTCTCCCCATACCCTCGTCGTCGTCCTCCTCGCCTCTCCCCATACCTCGTCGTCTCCTCCGCCCTCTCCCCATACCCTCGTCCGTCGTCCTCCTCGCCTCTCCCCATACCCTCGTCGTCGTTCCTCTCGCTCTCCCATACCCTCGTCGTCGTCCTCCTCGCCTCTCCCCATACCTCGCGCGTGTCCTCCTCGCCTCTCCCCATACCTCGTCTCGTCCTCCTCGGCCTCTCCCCATACCCTCGTCGTCGTCCTCCTCGCCTCTCCCCATACCCTCGTCGTCGTCCTCCTCGCTCTCCCCATACCTCGTCGTCGTTCCTCCTCGCCTCTCCCCATACCCTCGTCGTCGTCCTCCTCGCCTCTCCCCATACCCTCGTCGTCGTCCTCCTCGCCTCCCATACCCTCGTCGTCGTCCTCCTCGCTCTCCCCTACCCTCGTCGTCGTCCTCCTCGCCTCTCCCATACCTCGTCGTCGTCCTCCTCGCCTCTCCATACCTCGTCGTCGTCCTCCTCGCCTCTCCCCATTACCCTCGTCGTCGTCTCTCTCGCCTCTCCCCCATACCTCGTCGTCGTCCTCCTCGCCTCTCCCATACCCTCGTCGTCGTCCTCCTCGCCTCTCCCCATCCCTCGTCGTCGTCCTCCTCGCCTTCCATACCCTCGTCGTCGTCCTCCTCGCCTCTCCCCATACCTCTGTCGTCCTCCTCGCCTCTCCCCATCCCTCGTCGTCTCCTCCTTCGCCTCTCCCCATACCCTCGTCGTCGTCCTCCTCGCCTCTCCCCTACCTCGTCGTCTCCTCTCGCCTCTCCCCATACCTCTCGTCGTCCTCCTCGCCTCTCCCCATCCCTCGTCGTCGTCCTCCTCGCCTCTCCCCATACCCTCGTCCGTCCTCCTCGCCTCTCCCCATACCTCGTCGTCCTCGCCTCTCCCCATACCCTCGTTCGTCCTCCTCGCCTTCTCCCCATACCCTCGTCGTCTCTCCTCGCCTCTCCCATACCCTCGTCGTCGTCCTCCTCGCCTCTCCCATACCTCTCGTCGTCCTCCTCGCCTCTCCCCAACCTCGTCGTCGTCCTCTCTCGCCTCTCCATACCCTCGGCGTCCTCCTCCCTCTCCCCATACCTCGGCGTCCCCCGCCGCCCGCCCGTCTCCCCCGCCCCCAGCCCACCGCCCCCACGGCCCGTCTCCCCGCGCCCCCAGCCCGCCCGTTCTCCCCCGCCCCAGCCCGCCCGTCTCCCCGCGCCCCCAGCCCGCCCGTCTCCCCCGCGCCCAGCCCGCCCGTCTCCCCCGCCGGCCCCCAGCCCGCCCGTTCTCCCCGCGACCCCAGCCCGCCAGTCTTCCCCGCGCCCCCCGCCCCCATAGCCCTGATTGAGGGGAAACCTCGCACAAATGTTCCCCCCGCCCGCCCGTCTCCCCGCGCCCGCCCGCACCCCCAGCCGGCCCGTCTCCCCACGCCCCCCAGCCCGCCCGCTCCCCCAGCCCACCCGTCTCCCCCGCGCCCCAGCCCGCCCGTCTCCCCCGCCCCCAGCCCGCCCGTCTCCCCCAGCCCGCCAGTTCTTCCCCGCGCCCCCCGCCCCCATAGCCCTGATTGAGGGGAAACCTCGCACAAATGTTCCCCAAGCCTTGGAGATACCAGGGTATTCATGAATCTTTGATAAGTCACGTGGTCTGGCAGCTATATTGGAATGAGCAAAAATCTTAAAAGCATTCTTTCTCTTGAACCGTTTCATCAATCGATGTGAAACTTCACAGTTATGATCTCGCATTGATGGGGAATTTATGTTTTAAATTTCAACCTGGTCGAACATATGGTTTAGCAGCCAGAATTATTTAATTTTTTGAATCTGGGTTCTTTTGATTTATTTATTTATTTATTTATTTATTGAATTATGCTCAGTTGGCTGTGCCTGGATCGGTTTGATGGTAGAGGAGTAACAGCTGAAACCTGAATCGTATCCAGGTTCCTCCTGATGACTCCATCTTTGCTTTTTACTTGTTTGGGTTCCTTCTGATGACTCAAATGAAGGACTGCACCTATTTGGTCTTCCATTTGATTCGAATTGAATTTATTTTAATTTATTTTAATCCCCTTCTGAATTTAATTGAATAGTAATAAATGTCGTGTCAGGGTCAAGTGTCCGATCAAAGTGGGACATCTTGGTTCTCGGTCATCACTGTCAGCAGTTAGAAAGTGGCAGTTGTAGTTGTCTATTCATTACGTAATGCACCAGTACACGAACACCACACAAAATTATACAAACACCACACAAAACAAGTCCTGACGAGGGTCTGCAATCTCCTTGCTCTTTTTCTTGCTTTCGTCTGTCTTGACTCTTCCATTCTGAACACTGCTTTTCTAATTCAGTAATGGATGGATGCTTGAAATTTCTAAACAAGAGATCAAGACCATCTCTCTGAATATCTGTAATGGTTGTAATATTATTTGGCACCCAGCCTTGTTTTCCACATTGAGCGAATAATGTTCACAATGTCTTTGGTTATTCCCACGCTTTTTGTCAACAAAAAATGGGGGGGGGGGGGGGGTAGTGGGATATTGTTATTGTCTGTCTGTCTCATGCTATCTCCTCAAATGGTTGTGCAGAAATTCACCAAACTTGTAGTTATGGCAATAAGGTGTGAGAGTGGTATAATATTTGGCACTGCCCACTGGGGTGGGTCAAAAGGTAAAAAAAATTGCAATTACAGGCTAATTTTTATACTTTTTAGGTCATCTCTACCGAGATGACCTAATAAAGCCGGACCAAATGTCCGTCCGTCCGTTCCGTCAACAATTTTTATTTCCGATCTTGATGAAACTTGGTATGTGGGTAGAGGTCGATGAGTGTTGCACAACGATATAACTTTTGTCCGGGTTGAAGGTCAGGGACGAGATCACGAGGTCACGTAAGTTATAAAAATCGCCATTTTCAAAACTATCTAGTCTGCCATTCTACAAGATATTCGGCAACTGTTTATTGATTATGATAGTAAAAATATTATCTTGTATCTAACCGGACAGATTTTTGAATTTCCTTCCGTTTGATCGTCACGTGATCTGGAAGATGGCCAAAAACGCCGATGCGATTCGCAAAGAAGGAAGGAAGGAGAAATGAAATATAAATATAAAACAAATTTTTAGCCTTTTATATTTATACATTTTCCGCCGAAGGTGCAAAAGTTTCAAAACCCGAAATGTAAACGTCGGCATTTATTTTCAAAATATAATTTCGTGCGCGCGCGCCAAAATGCCGAGTCATCTTTAACCAACTGCGCAGTAGTCCGGTCATGGCGTCTGAGCAGTGGCCAGCATGGTTCAGATTGACTGTGGTTTCTGGGGCGAAGGTGATTGTTAAGAAGTATGTCGGCGGTATAAATTCGAGTGACTGTATTGGTGATTTAATCACGCAACATCTTGACAACGATATTCTGGCCGAACGATTGCATCAATTCAGTGCATCAGCAGGGATGATTCGCAGGCTCCTCTCGATCGTGCCGATATCTAACATAATCACTGGCGGACATAGGGCTGCAGGCTGTGGGGCGAGGCCACAGATCCAGATGAGGGGATAAGTGATAAATTATGCTACATGCTTCGGGCTTTCTGATTAATATATCAATGAGTACATTCCATAATTAATGAATTAATAATTAATGAATCTGGCAAACAAAATGTTTTTTCATACCTGACATGTTACTTTGTGCAGTGTCACGAAACTTCTGTGGAATTAATAATTAATGAATTTGCTCGCTCTAACGATTTTCAACCTCAATATCTCTATAAATACTTGACAATTTTCATTCTGAAAGTTGCATTATAATCAGTGAAGAATAATCTACAGGATTATCATAATCTCCGAGAGCTTAGCCTATTTTTTCGTTTTTTTTCTACAACCGAAAGTGAAATGTCCCAGAGAGTGGACGGACCGGAAAACCACGTATTGCACTTACTGGTGATTCTGATGTGTTAATCGGGTACTAAATGAACAATACATATTTATTAATTATGTCATTATAGTATTATCCTAGTGTATCTCTGTGAACTATTTCAATCTAAACGGTTAGTTTGGACTGTTTCGGTGGTACCTGAACTGAACATTGAGAACTTGTGGTATTATAGAGATGACCGTCACCCCCACACGGGGGTAATTTTTTTTATTTTTATTTTTTAAATAATCTGATTCTTTTTCTCTCAAGCACAATGGGCCACTCGGGATGTTCTTGTCTTGTGATCTACTACTAGAGATTGGTCTGTTGCAAAGCAACATAATAGAACCAACCTTTATTCTTGGTCAACACTAATGAGTAATGAACTTTTTTTGCTTTTGTAAAATCCTGTGCCACATTATGAATGACTTCTGGACAGAACAATAACCTATCCATTCCATCCAACAGTGAGGCTGCTGTAGCATCCCTATCTGGTGAGCGGGGGTGGGTTATCCAGAGGGGCCAACTTTGGGGGGGGGTGGAAGTGACAACAATCTGGAACACACAGAGTCAAGGCCATTCAAAGCTGTGAAGAGCTTGTTTGTCTTGCAAAGCCTTCATCCAAGGTGCTGCATGCTATTATTTCACACTTTTCACCTGGTAATGGTATTGTCTTGGTGCTGGCAGGCGAGGTTAAACCCCCCCGACCCAAAATTGTGACGGGCGGTCAACACCGCCATCCCGGATAGCCGAGCGGTTTTTCCTAATTAGGAGGTGGACACGTTGATCCTCGGAGATGAAAACGCGCGCGGGAGGGGCAGAGCATGGCACTGGCGGAGTGACGGAGGCACGGGGAAGCACAGCACAGGGGAGTTTATACTCGAACCCCACGACAAATACACACACAGCAACTTAAAATAAACACGGGAATTTAATACCAATAGAAATATTTACAAAGAACAATAATCAGAATATAATAACACGTGAGGTAAATTAATCCTCGTCTAAATTGAGGCGCCTACTGGGTGTGCTCTGGCTTTCAAAAGGAATTAGCCACTGTGGCTAATCCAGGTTTAGAATGATGAGCCACAGGAGAAAGGAAATAGCCCCATATTTTATTCAAAAGTTTTTTTTTAGCAATATGAAATAATAAGTTAATTTTAAGGCGGATGGGTGAGTTTCGTTGGATGAGTGAGTTGGATTGGTTGGATGAGTGAGTTTGAAGTGTGAGAATTGTTGAATGAACGACCATCAGGGAGGTGGTGATTGTGGGGATGGTGGTGGTGGTGATGGTGTGTGTGTGTGTGTGTGTGTGTGTGTGTGTGTGTGGTGTGTGTGTGTGGGGGGCGGGGGTATGGTCGTGCCTGTAGTGGGGATGGGTTGTTGTGGACCAGGATTGACCAACTCATGCCAGTCAAACTCACTCATCCAACCAATCTCACCCAACAACTTCGCTCATCCAACCAATCTCACACAATCAACTCGCTCATCAACCAATCTCACACATCAACTCACACTTCCAACCAATTCACACATCAAACTCACTCATACAACCAATCTCACCCATCAACTTCACTCTCCAACCAACCAAAGTCACCCATCAAACTCTCATCCAAACAAACTCGTCCTACTACAGGTACTACTACTGATTGTGTCAAACTCACCTGGCAACCACTGACCAACGAGCATGTAGCGCCGAATCATTCCGGGAAAAATTTTTTTTTCAAAAAAATTAAAATAAAATTTTGAGACGAGAATCATGGAATCATGCGTAATTTCGTCGATTTTTTTTTTTACTAGAAAACTAGTTTAAAACTACTAAAGTTAGTATATATAGCTTGTACGAAATCACGCGTGATTCCCGTAATCAAAACATACAAAATGCGCCATCTCGGCGTCTCAACGAAGGTTAATTCTGTCTAAAATCACCCAAAATTCGTCTAAAACTGGTAAAAAAACAAAAAACACTAAAAACATGATTAGCCACAGTGGCTAATGGTGGTTTAAAATATTAGCCACAGTAAGGGATTCGCCCTGTGCGACGTGCGAGCGCAGCGCACACCCCAGCGCCTATCGCAGACAAGGGGAAACAAAATCAAAGAAAATCCCTCCATTATTCTGTCCAGAGATGGTCTTTTATGAACTGGAATCGAGGACGCTTCTATTTACACGTGTAGACGCACGCAAAATGGTGCCAAGCCGCTCTCTCGCAGCGGGACAAACGTAGTCAGGCAATTCGTGAGCGGTATTCAAACCAAGGCTCACAGACCTCGTGCAGCTTCTTCGTTTATTGCACCTGCCGATTGCTCTTTTGCAGAAATGGCGCCATCCCTTTGTGGCATACACTTCTGAGGTCCGTCCCACACGACCAGCCAAGAGTCGATGCCAACGTCATCCTCAGAATGCGAGCCAAATCGCCTCAGCACGAATAGTCGAATAATAGCTGTCTTCTTTACGTGTCTAAAAAAAGCCAGTCGTGAAGCCGCTGTTCGTAAACAGACCATCTTCGAGCTACATTCCTTCTGACCACATGTGCTCCTCACTCTGCACTGTGCCTTCCTCCCGATCTTTACTGACGTCACCCGAACACACCGTTTCCTCTTCCGGGCCATGCTTGCTCGCACGAACCCAGGAAGCGGGGCCTCCGCCGCTTGACACGTTTAGCTAGCTTTTGTTTATGTGTTATAAATAGCTTAACTCCATCTTTGCTGGTTTGTAACAAAAACATAGGGAAAAGTCATCGGGGGGGGGGGCGGGGGGGCAATTTCATACTGGGGGAAATTAATCCTTCAACCCTACTAATTAACAACAAGC
>CM068963.1:80457751-80468164 GCA_035128595.1 Eptatretus atami | reverse complement strand
CGGGTTGTCGTGGTTCTTCTTCGGCTGGTGTCGAGGAGTGTCGGCTGGTTAGGGTGTCGAGCTGGTTTGAGTGTTGCCTCGGCTTCATGGCTGGTTGGCTGGCTCTTCTTGTCGTGGAGTCTTTGTTTCTCCGCTTCGGTCGGCTTGGTGCGGCTCCTGGCTAATCTGGAGGTGGTTTCGAGATAGGACGATCATCGAGGAAGGATTCGCGCCTTCGTCTAAGACGTGTTGGAAGCGCGAGAGGATTCGCTGGTCGGAAGGATCGCGGATCACGGCGATTGGATACGTGCTCTCGCTGGAGCCGGGCCGAACAGTTGAGACAACGAGTGAGAGAGGTTCGAGATAGGTCTGGTTTCAGCGATCTGTTACTCTGAGTTGAAGTCTTAGTGAGGCATCAGCCACCATTTTCTTGGGTGTGTGTGTGTGCGTACGTGTGTCCGTGGGCCGTCTAATTTTTTTTATTATTAAATATTATTTTGGTAGGAACTGTTAAGTGCTTTGTGTGATGTAAATGCATTCGTATAGTGGTATAGTTCTGCTTTACGTGATTCTGTCCCATTTTATTAAATAAATACCCAATTGTTAATGTTTCAGCTGTGCGTCGATTCTTTCATTGACTGGCATTTGTTGTTGCAAGTTAGAAGCCGTTGGTTTTGCCGAAACAGGGGAATTCGGACCGACGTTCTCGCGATTGGTCGGATCGCGCATAGGAAGGCTCGATATAGCGGCTTTGTTTCGTAAGAGTTCCGTCGAGGTGTGGGGCTCGGTGATCGCGTGGTCTTGTATTTTGAAAGATTGGAAATACTGTTACAGGGTGGAAAAATTGACTTAGGTTCTTGCACAAGGACCGTGGCTTCGGAGTTTCGGAGGCGATTATATTCCGGGGATCGGCGGGCGATCGTTGTAGCTCCTCAGAGCCGGTCGGCTAGCGGTCGACGACCGGAGTAAGTGGTTGTAGGAGTTGCGATTCGGCCTCCCTCCGTAGAAATTCCGGAGTCCGGTCAGGGGGTATAAGAACGCAGCTCGGTGCCGAGTGACGTTCATCGGCGGGAATCTTCGCGGACGATGCGACAAACACGCACGGTCGTGGGAATTCTCGGAGCGAGCGCTATTCGGATTGGGGAGTGCGTCATTGCCGCACGGACGGCGTTGAAGGGGACGTCGGTAGCCGTAAGCGCATGGAGATGCAGAGAAGGAGGAAAAGCATCGTTCCAGTACACGAGCTGGGCAAGGTGGAGACTTGCAGGGGGCACAGAGGGCACTAGTTAGGGGGATGGTTAGAGTGTTAGAGGCTTATGGGAGATGGGTTTGTCCTCATGAGGCCGTAGGAATGGGTAGTTAGAGGGATTTCAGTTAGATTTAGGAAATGGGAATTGATGGATTTTTGGAGAACGGACATAAGATGGAAATGTGTAGATGGAGACGTAGCGTAGCTACGTGAGTAAATGGAGACGTGCATGAGTTTTAAGGATGACGAGGAGCACGAGTTTATAGGGGATTTAATTTTGGAAGATGAGTAAAGAGGTTGGTGTGAGTTGTGAATGGAAAGTGTGTGAGGAAGAGTGTGGGCAGTGGGCCCAAGTGTGTGAGTGGAGCGATGTGGTAATGCAGGTGCGATGACTGTTGGGGAGGGTGATCCCCAAGGGACGAGTATGTTAGTCGTGGTTGTTGATTTAACAAAAGAGTCGTTTGGTTTGGTTGCGAAGAGAGCAGAACGTTTTCGAGGGGTGCAGGAATTATGGCGCGGGTGGGAGGTGCGCTGTGGAAAGTTGGTAATTTGTTTAGAGGGCACCGGGCCGGACTGTCGGCCAGAGTAGGCCAAGGGTCAAGGACGGGATAGTGTGTGGGTAGGGGCGCCGTGGAAACGGACGTAGCGAAATGCACGTGGGCAGTGTGTGGGACGGGCGACCCTTCGAAGGGAACCGGGGTACAGATGCAGTGGGATCGGAATAATACACGTGGGAGTGTAGTGGGCACGGGCGACCTCGGAAAGGACCGGAGGACCAGCATGCAGTGGGCATCGGAGGGGGGCAATGCAGATAAGGGAACCGCCCACGTTTTATAGGGAGCTGTAGCTCGAGACAGCCTGCGGGCCTGGGGTGCCATGGTTAGAGTTCGGCAGAGGGGGTTCTGCAGTCTGAGCAGCTGCCCAGCAGGAATTGTGCGAGGGACGATGAAAATTTTGAGGGAAGGCCAAATTTATAATGGCACAACAAGGCGAGGGAATATGGTTTTAGAACGATAGTTTTAAAGTGTGAGGGTTTTTGGAAAGCGGGGTAGTTTTCAGTGTAATAAATGTTAGGGTGTTAGGAGTGAACTTGTACCATCACATCTTGCTCGTTGTAGGCCGTGGACTCACCTTGGTAGACTCGCTTGAGACTTGAGGAGGCATTCTGAGGCTTATTGGCCTAGAAGGATGCTCGTCCTCCCTTATTCCTCCAGGAAGGGAAAAGGGGTTGGAGTGGCTAGGTGAATGATAGGGTAGCCGGACATAGACAATAGGGGGTTAGGGGAGACGAATTAGAATAAAAATAAGATGGGCTCAGATTGGAATTTTTGCAAACTACAGGGAGTGGGTATGGAGGAAGGCAAGGCGATAGGTTGGGAGGGAGACAGTAGGGTGGTCGAGCCCGTTCAACGAGCGGCACCACGCTACTCAAAACTCCAGAAAGGGCAGGCCGGCAGCTTCACTGCCGGTACTTGTGCTACGCGGCTGTTCGGCCTTGAGCTTTTCTGCCGTCTGCTTGACCATGTGAGCCTTGTGTTTGCGTTTGCGCTTCCTCTCTTCTCCAATCTCCGACGCCTCCTCTCTTCTGCAATCTCTCAGACGCGCTCCTCTCTTTCTCAATATCCAGCCGCTTCTCTTCCATCTCCTCAGACGCGCTCTTTCTCATTTCAAAGAGCCTCGTCTCTAATCTCATCAGACGGCTCTCTCTTTCAATCTCTCAGACGGATCCTCCATTTAATTTCAGACGCGCTCCTCCCTTCTCCATCTCTCAGCACGCGCTCCTCTCTTTCCAATCTCCTCAGACGCGCTCTCTCTCTCCATTCCTCAGAGCGCTCTCTCTTTCAATCTCTAGACAAGCTCATCTCTTCTCCAATCTCTCAGCGCGCTCCTTCTTTTCCAATCTCCTCAGATGCGCTCCTCTCTTCTAGACGCGCTTCCTCTTAGACCAACGAAGGCAAAAACAGAGCTCCGTTGGTGAGGGCTCGGTGAGACACGTCATGTCGCTGAATTGGACAGGGTTCCCGCGGGCCACCCTTTCTGGGGAGTTCGCATACCGGAGAAAGCCACATCCTTACGGTGTTTGAGGAGTGGAGTGGTGCATGCTTCGCACCATCTCGGATTCCACTCAGGCAAGGTGCTGTGGCCCCGTGAACGAGGGCTGCAAGCGCGATGGTAATTGGATGTTTTCGTTGGAGGTATGTGGTTTGTTTGATGTTGTTGGATGTAAAGAATTTAATAACCTCCTAAAGAAACGAAGCAACTTTGATTTCCCCTAGCAAAAGGAAGGAGTGTCAAATGTCTTAAAGCATAACTAACTTTTGGGATATGTATGTTGAATGCACATGGTTTCCAAGATCGTACTATAATAATATATATATATATATATCACACAGTATCAACGTTATATCACGGTCACCTACGCGCCGTCGTTAGCGGGTTTTCTTGACACTAATAATTTTTTCTGGCGGTTTCCGGTAATGCGGTAATAAGAATATAAAATAATAAATTATTTAAGCAATAAATGTATACACGTGCGTCGACAGCCCAAAGTAGAGACAAGTTTCACTTGTGAATTTGAATGTTGCTACGGTTTTTTCTCGCAAGCCTAACGTGCGCCAAAGCTGCAACTTCTAGGTTCTGGCAAGGAAGCAGAAGCGCAGAGGAAAGGTCTGAGTCAAGGAGAAGGTTAAGGTGTAGTTGCTTCGGGAAGGAAAAAGGTTTGCCGGTAGGGAGCATGCAAACCGACTAGACAAACAGTCGATCTCGGTACCTCAACCCGATACTGCAGCAGACCAGACAGCGAGTCGATCTCCGCACCTCAAACCATCAGACGCAGACGAGTCGATTTTTTGGGAAGGATCTTCATCGCGGCTTTATACTTATGCGGCGGGGTTTGGAAGTAAACAGGATAAAGGGATTAATGTTGTTATATGTGTAATTTATATATAATATATATAATTATTATATATTATATATATATATAATTTATCTTATTATATATATATGAGACGGATAGGTTTATGATCTTCGCCGAAGTGCACTGTCTTGAAAACCTGACATCAACAATTGCTTCGTAACCTTTAATCAACATTGTCACGATAATTAGATAATGTGCTTGGGTAATCCCCACAAGTCCACAGTACTCAAGCCACATGGCCAAACTAGATGTTGTGCGTAGTCATCAGTTCAAGATTGTACAATATAAATATTATAAATGATATCTATGAAAATGGAGATATGGTTGTATGTATGTAGCAAAAGAATAACATCTCTAGGTGGTCGTGGCGGTTCTTATAGAGACTTATGTGTACACAATTAATTGAAATAATAAATAATGCAACGATATAGACATGTTTACTATGAAAATGAATGCGCATTGATGGCCTTAGCTAGTTAAAAACAGCGATATCAATACAATACACTGTAGTGCCTGGGCCAGACAAATAAATTTTCTTAGAATTCCACAATGAGGCTGCATACACATGGTCAAGTAATTGAGTTAATGGCATTGGACAGATCTGCAGTCTGATATCAAGAGAAGAAAGACGAGAATGCATCTTCAATTATGCCTCCGCCCAATATTATATACGTAATACTGGTATATGTTTGCATTTAATCTTAGCTGTTCTCAGTATAATTTTTACATGACATGACTCTTGATGCAAATCTATCACTCTCTTTGGCTCATCCATCATACATATATATAATATAATATATTACTATATATAATTTATTTATATATATATTACCACACACACCACACACAACACACACACACCACCAACAACACAACACACACCACACGGCTTGCTGGGATAATTTACTTATTTCCGTTTAAATAAAATTGTTAAGACAAAGATTGAGTTTGATTATTTTTTTAATTATATTTTGAGGAGGATTGTCTTCTTGCAAAGTTTCTCTTGCCTGGTGGTTGCACATGTTCAACCGTCAGCTTCAGGCGGATTGTCTTTCTTGTGAGTATCCATCCGGGGTTCTTTTTTTTTTTTTTTCTTTGGTGCGATGTAGGTTGCGGCAAACTTAACAGTTTCTTTGCTGGCATGGTAAAGTTTTGTTGGGATTTTACAAAACTGCAAAAAAATTGCACATTAATTCTGTAAACCATTAAGCACCTATGGACCTGATGCGGAAGAAAAGGAAAGGTAATTTTGGAAAAAAAAATGCACGAATCTGAATTGCCAAATCAACACTTGTTCATGTTGCAGGAAAGTCAAGTGCGTGATGTTGCGATCCACGCATTAACACTCCTTTGTTGGTAGCTCTAGGTCAATGGTTTGCGCTTGCATAAAGGACAGACAAACAGACGGGCCAACATACACATATTTATATATGTGTGTGTGTATATTTATATAATATATAATCCATATATATTAAAGAAGGCGTTCAAAAGTAAAAAACTAGATCGACCCCGCTAATTTGAGAAAAAGGAAGAGAGACCCATTACGGGCAAGTTTACCCAGCTTCAAGCTTGGCCTTCTCAGGCAATCGACACAAGCCTCAGACGTGTGGTTTTCGATTTGATTCGACTGCTCGATTTCCGGTCACATCCTGGTTCGAGTTAAATGGAGGAGTGGTTTTTTTTTCTTTTACTTTTTTTCTGAACTATTTTCTGCAAAGTAAATAACGTAAATCACATCATTGATGCTTTTTTTTTGTTATTTATTTCACGTGATCTGGTGTTGCATGTGTGTTGGTGAGGCGCGTGTGCTTGTTTTGTGTTTCGGCTGGTTTCGTGTCTGGTTGGGCATGATGAGGTGTGGTCGTGTTAAAGTTTGGGTTCTTTTTGGATTTTTGCATATGAGATAGTGGATGTTTGGGATTGAGTGTTGTTTGTTTCACCTTATCCAGCGTTTGCACATACAGTTTTGCATTGCTCGGAGGTGTGGTATTGTGTGGGTATGGTCATGCACTCCAGTTAACGTCGTCCTGGCGTCTTAAGTAGCACAGTTTCAAATGAACCTGTGTTGTTGGACGTCTTTAAGGACGGGTCGGCAGGATTGCAGGCAGTGATGGTGACTGGGTCACTTTCAAGCCAATTGTCTACAGTTCATCTAGCGTTGTTTTAATTTTTCAGTTTAACAATGTAGACAAAGTTTTGCATCCTATTCGGGACCATATCTGTAGAGCGTAGGTTGCGCCTAAGCAGTCGTTCTGGCTATTGGGCCATTGGATGTCATCCGACACGGATACGCAGCTTGGTCTCATTTTGCGGACTCAGAGGATGAACAGGAGAGTTGCCCCCGGTATTAATTCACAGCTGAGTGGGATTTGACTCAGGACCCAGGATCCCAGCCACCACCTAACATTAACCAACACAAGGCATAGTTTTGCATGATGAATGGTAACTACCCAGTTATATTACCAGTTAGTATTGGGTCTTGAGTTTTGAATGACATTACGGATGGTGCAGGGTTTGTAGGCTACCAATCTGTGCGCTATATACATAAACTGTTATCCTTTAGAAAAGGAAAGGAAGAAACAAAAAGCAATAAAGGGCCTGGTAATATAGGAGTAAACGTGCCAAGTTGTTGTTTCTGTTTTGTCCGTTTGGTTTTCAAGTGGGGGAGTTCTTGTTGTACCCATTTTTGAGCAGGACTCCTTTCATAATCGATTACTTGAATTTGCATCGGTTGGTGATAGAACGTCGTGCCGAGCGTAAAATTCCGTGCTGAAGCTGCGTTTGGGGGAGATTGGTTGCAGGAGATAAAATCCGAGTAAATTTACGGTATGGGTGGTTCCTGTAAACTGAAGTCTTTAGGAGCAATCAGGCTTACGGTATGACTTCCAATCCAAAGGCAATTTGCTTGACTTCTTAATTTTGATTGTGAGTTATGTAGGGAATATGGCAAGTATCCAGTAGGTGGTCCTAATGTATGTATGGTAAATGGTGAGGTGTATCTACTGCTGCTCAGTATAGTGAGAGCCAATTTGCGAGATTAATATATATTGGGTTTGAGTTCCTGCAATACAAATTGCACAAGCAGAGTAATGGTGAACCCGTGAGTAAAATATTTGTAGTAGGTGAACGTTCATAGATGAAGGTCTGCTCTCAGACAACTCCAGCAGATTGGAATTATTCAGGTGTTAGTACCAGTTTGCAAGCATTTCCATTGTATGAATGTTTCACCGGTAAGTGTGACCTCCTAGTCGACTGGACGTTGGTGAAAAGGGAACCCGATACAATGATAACATGTCTCATCATCGTTGGATTAATCTCTCTCTTTTGACAATTACAATTCTTAGACTGTTTTTAATCAGTCTTCCTAAGATCTGCCATGATAACTTGTCTAAGAAGCGAAACTTGGTAAGATGGTGCATGGATGAAGGACACATGGGTCTCAAGGGACATTGTCTTTGTGATCTGTTGGAAGACATAGAGTCTGGGTGCTAACCATGTGCAGTAAGCATTTGGCTGTGATGTTGCGAAGGGGTTTGAGGTGCGGACATGTGGGCCAAGAACGTGTGTCGCCACGCTAGTGGAAGGGTCTGGGTAGCAAAGAAGATCTGCTACATATTCTGCATGTGAATAAGCATCAGGCACGCTGTCAGGTCGGGGTTGACGCGGTCAGATCGATCACAAGGCGCTGTAACAGTGAGTGTCATGCGTACAGGTTGGCAGATACGAGCGGTTTCGGTCGGAATGGGGCGTGGAATGGCATGGTGCTGTGGCAATAGGAGGGGATTTGGGCAGACGTATATCCAGTCCACGCCAACGCCTTTGCTGGGGTATAAAAGAAGCGAGCGGAGCTGCTTCTGCCTCTCAATTCTTTCTTATTCACATCAGCTCCTTCTCAACTCATGTTCTTTTTTTTTTAAGAACCTTTCCCAACTTTCTCTCAATCTGATCCCTCATAAATGCGCACTCGTACGTCCACTCTATTGTTCTCTAGTGTGTTGTGGTGTGTGATTGTGTGTAAGTGTGTCTCCACGCTACTTCACGTGAATAGAACATTTGGGAGGTGTCTATCCCACCTCCCCCCTAACTACCACTTTCTTCGATCCTCTCTGTCTTCCCCACGCTACACTGCCTTCCTTTCTCCTCTAAATTGTGCGTTATGGAGATGGGGATATACTTGTCAGGTCTTCTGGTATTATATATATATATAAATAAATAAAAAAATTTCACTGCTTATACTAAAAATCACTATTAATCATTGAAACAAAATATCTAAAATAAAGGATTGCCGCATAGAGAGCGGAAAAAGGCGCCCACCACGCGCCCAAAAACAATTTTAGAAACACTTGCTGCATTTCAACTGAAAGTGTTATTGTATATTTCATTGGATATGACATCTTTGCAGATGTCAATGCCTCCAGCAGAAATGAATACTGCAAGATATCAAAAACAAGTCAGTAATTCCACTTCCTGACGTTGAGGTATAGTAATGCTGATAAAATTGTTAAGGGGTTTCAGTAATGGCTTTTGTTTTATTCTTTAATGACAGTGCATAATCTTTACTCAAGAGCGTTGGGGTACAATGTTCTGAAATTTATTCACATAATATTTTTATTGTTCTCGGGAACGCCAGCTTTGCTGGGGATCATAAAGAGTGAGAGGACGTGCAAGGTCGCATTATAGGCGTACATTTACTGAATGGCGATCGAATGCAGAACATTATGTAGGTTGCTAAACTATTGGGAAAATATAATGAAAATTCAAAACACGAAGTTGTATTTTGCGAGGCTTGTTGGAAAAAAACGCTCGTCATATATGGAATGGAAGAAATCACGTTCTGCCACACAAAGGCGAGATAGGCTCGACTCGAAATTAGAAGAAGTGTCCAGTATCGAAGCGGTGTGCTATGCTTTCACTTTTTTTTGCGCTTGCAGACTGTCTAATATTGATCTTTTTTATTTTGGATTAGTGTGGAACAAAGTTATTTGATATTCGTACTCATGCCTGTACGTTGTCATCGCTTTTGCGAAATGGTGGAAAAGGGTAACATCGCTAGTCACGATTCCCGAAGGAATCCATTACGCCGGCAGTGGAATAAAGATTTGTACAAACAAACGGGCGATATTTTCCCAAAAAATGGGTAAAGAGGCTTTGGATGGAAGTCATATTGTGGTGCCATTAGCGAGGATTACAGGCATAATCAATTGATCACATCTGTGAACGAGTTGGTTGTTTACAATTTTTCAGATACTGCTCGTAGTCACAGAATCAATTGTTGAGTTTAAGTGAGGAAAGACTTGAATGTATTCTTAAAGGTAATGGAACAACACATATAAACTTTTGAAAAAGCCTGAAAATCTTTCAAACTATCATTGTTGTTGATAAATTAATTTTATTAAACAGCATCAGCAAATTGGGCTATTTATATTCAATTGTAAAAAAATTGATAATTTCACTTTTTTTTTTAAATTTGGTTAAGAATATTTCCCAATGGGTGAAAACTGTTTTGGTATTTATAATTGCCACAACAGTCTTTGAAAGTTGGGGTTTTGTTCATAAACTGATTCATTTCCGCTGGGGTCAGCTCAGCTGTCGAAAGACTTCAACCGAAGAGACGTGTATATATATTTGGTCATTTTGATTCATTCTATTTCTGACTCTTGCGTGACTGAGGTTAAAAATTAGATTATATACAAGTCAAGAGATATCAACTTTCACATTATATTATGCATCGAACAAAAATCGAGAATCTACAACCATAATCTGTCTGTGAGTACGTTTGTGTGAATGCCGGGAAGATAGTCCGCTAGGCCAAGTTGCAAGTGCCAAACAGGGCTATTTTCGTGTTACAGTGGTTAAATTTATGGTCGGCAGAAATTACTAGTAATAATTCCACAGTTCATCCGAATCGTCGCTCGGACGTTAACCAACTCCTCCGATGAACAACTCTCCAACAAGAACCAAGAACCCCCCCAACAAGACCCCAGAACCAACTCGAGCCAAGCAGAGTGTCCCTTTTTTATTCCTATCGGCCACCTCCCCCGCTCCCGGCGTGACTTATGCCCTCGTGCTCCATCCCCCGCTCAACCACGGGTGGGAGGGAGTTGTTTAGTCCCGGTGATCAGACGAGCCTTTTCCTTTCCAAGAAGAGGGGGAGGGGCGTCTTCCTTTGTGTTGTGATTGCTCCCTAACTATTAAATTAAATCACAGTGCACTTAATCGATTTCTGCCCATTAAACGATGGAAGGTGACCTATCTATAGAACATGCAC
>CM068963.1:80430189-80437243 GCA_035128595.1 Eptatretus atami | reverse complement strand
CATCTTGGATGCTGCTGTCCTATCTGTGCCTGTTTGTGGTGAGTATGTTGAGGTCGTGGAGAGATTCGCTTACCGAGGCAGTGATATTCATGTCTCTGCTGGCTGTGAGTCAGAGGTCAGTAGACGTCTGGGTTGGGTCTGGGGAGTAATGGATTCACTGGCTAATGGGGTGTGGTGCTGCCGGTACCTGTGCGGGAGGACGAAAGTCCAAGTCTTCAGGTCCTTGGTGCTTCCAGTCTTGCTCTATGGATGTGAGACTTGGACTCTGACCAAGGATCTGAGACGGAGACTTAATTCCATTGGTACCAGGTCTCTTCGGAGAATCCTTGGCGATCGCTGGTCAGACTTTGTGTCTAACGAGCGGTTGCTGGGAGAGACTCAAATGAGATTTGTTACCTGCATAGTCCGTGAGCGTCAGCTGTGGCTGGATGGACATGTGGCTCGTTTTCCTGATGCTGATCCCGCTCACCAGATTCTCTCAGTGAGGGAGTCTCATGAGTGGAGGAGGCCAATGGCCTGACCACGTTCCTCGTGGTTGCAGCAGGTTGATCGGCATCTCAAGGAGATGGGGATGGGCCAGGCATCTACCTGGGGGATGGCTAGACGGAGGCCCCTGGAGTACCGGTGGAAAGTGGAGGCAGCGACGCTCTGCTCTGGCGCATGTTCCCATACCTGACATATCCTGTCTTATTGTGTGTGATTGGTAGCATAAATGAAGAAAACGTAAAGTATTGATGTATCAATTTTATAGCATCACAAATGGATCCTGTCTATCCACAAATAGCCAAATTTGGTACAAATGGTGGTCATTTTCGAAAATTGCTGTTGATGTCGCTACAGCAAAAATCCGAGATCGCCCTTCAGGTGAAAATCCTCCTTACCCTAGCTGTTGGCCAAATTTGATGCTTTTATCATCAAACTCGCAATGAATTCACATATCTGCCACACTACCGGCTGCGTGTCGCTCTTTTCGGAATAATTGGACATTCCTAGAGGAAAATGCTAAATTTATTTGGGGTAAATCAAGACTATGCCTCTTTGTATGAGCTTCCAGACATGGCCCATCTGCTCCGGGCTGTAGATATCAATTGGCAACAAATTTGCCATTCACTGGAATAATAGTGTTACAGATTTGGAAGCCTCTTGCACAAAGACAGTCAGCAGTCCCAAAGTTTAGTTATTTTGTTAAGTATATGTGTACAAGCTGGTAGGTGACATGGGTGGTTGCTATATAATTGCATACTAGTCATACAGTTTTTGACGGATCGGGCTGAAAATTTTTGACAGAGGTTGATTATAGTGCGCATAAAAGCGCGGAAGCCGATTTTTGATTTTCGAAAAAATTAATTTTTTAGGATTTTCCAAAAATTTCAAAGTCCCGTTTGCTAGGAAACGGTGGCGTCCATAGCAACGGTGCTCAAAAGCATACATCTAGATCCTTGTATGAACCTACCTGTCAAGTTTCATCAAAATCGGTTGACTCCTCTGGCCTCCAGAGCTGTCCATTACATACAAACAAACATACAGACAGACGGAAAACCTGAGAATAATGGTAGTCTAGCGACCACCCAATAGTTAGAATCCATCCCCTGTGTCTAACGGGAATTTCATGTGTGCGCTGCGAGTTATTTTGTAGTTGTTTTTTTTTTTAATATATCCCCCAACAACAACATCCTGCTTCGTTCCGTCACCCAACCAAACCTTCGCGCACCGACTCCATCATCCACGTGTCTTTGGCTGAAGGTGTGGGCGGAGCCTCCATCGCCTCAGATCGAGGCTCTGCTCCGAAGAAGGGCAGGGAGTGTTTCCTCCAGCCAATGTACGAAAAGCGAGCAAAGCCGAGGCGCTCCAGCCAATGGGAAGCCAGAAGCCCAGAAACAACAGAGCCTCTTCGGGGGGCGGGCCACCGACACGCCACCCGTCCAATGGGAGGCAGAGTTACCTCAGGACGGATCCCTCCCACTGGCAGGAGGGGTTGAAGATTGTCAGTGAGATCTGTTTTTGGGTCGTCTCGTCTTGGTGCTGGCTGGCGTCTGCCGCTTCGTTTTGGTTCCTTGGCGCTTGGTGCGAGGTTATCCGTGTGGGTTCGAGTCGCACCGTGGTGGTTGGAGCGTCCGATCTTGCCAAGCCCTTCCACAAGAATCCCGAGCTCCACAAGGGCAGGTCGGCAAGCCGTGCGAACGTGGCCAGGACCAGCAGAACTCTGACCTCCAGCCTGTCTATCCTCTTGGCTGCGAGGGTCGAAATAAACGATCCAGGTCCATTTTCTTTTGGTGTGTGTGTGTGTGTGTCTGTGGTGGCGCCGTCCTATAAATAGAAATAGTACAAGTGTTGATTGCTCATTGTACATTTTCCTGCATATTCATGATTAAGTCTGCTCTGTGTCTCCCTATTATAAATAAACCCCTGTTAAATGTACCAGCTCGTTGCCTGTCGTTTCTATCATTGACCCAGTATGGTTTTCGGCGCTTGAGAAATAGGGAGGCGTTTGTGGCCGTAGTTGTTCATTTGGTCCGGCAGGCTTTGGTAATTCCCGCTCGTTACACCGGATCGGAGTCGGAACAGCGACTCGGTTCGCAAAACGTCGGCCGAGGATGTGGCTTCCCCGGTCTTTAGACGCGTGGGTACTTAGGTAAATTGGAATTAGACAATTAACCCTACCCCACGCTCGAAATATTGGCGTCCACTAAGGGACCCGTGACCTTCGGAGTTATCATGAAGGTTTACGACTTCATCTGTGTTCGGTGGGAGACGGCCCGACTGCTCCATCTCACGGTCGTCCTCGCCACCGAACCCGGCACCACAACAATAGTACCTCCTGATGTGGACGTTTCTCATGTTGCAGTCGTGGAGTTGGCCTGGTGCTCACGTGACAGTATTAATGTGGTTTGAGGGGGGGTGTATAATCACCGCATTGATGGGTGGTGGTGGCTACCTGTAAGTTTGCTCCCTGCTTTTGCTTCATGACATTTTCATGTACACACATACTACTGCTTCATGCCCATTTATATGTACATGTATATGCCCTTGTTCCTCATACATTATTTTGATATATCAACAGGTGCAAGATGCCAGTCTGTGCAACAACTTGATTTGTCAGTCAACATCAACCACACCCCCAGTTACCCCACCACCGATAAAGTCAAACTGCTATGGTGTCTTTCTACCCGCTGATATAGACCACCCTGGTGCATACAAATTCTCCCTGTCTTTCCCAAACTCCAGTTCTTCTAAGGCAGCTCCTTGGACGGTGAGATTCCAAGAACTTCTAGCCTGTTTTTGAAATACATTTCTGGTAATGAAGAATCTGTTCTGTTGGTGATCCACATAAATTTGCTTGTTGTACTTGGTGTTTGTACAGCCAGTCGATACTGTAACGGTTCCGGTTTCCCGGTTCCAATCCGGCGAATTGGGTCAAAGTGACCATAGGAGTCGGGGTGTTTTGAAGACTCCAGGTCAGATCACAACCTTTGATCTCCACTACCGTTCCTGTTGGAATCCCAAAACCAATCAAACCCCAACACCAATAGATCACGTGACAGATCTAATGAGGCCGAGCAAACCTGAGTCACGTAATGCGATCTTGTCTAGCAGTATGAAGCCCGTGACCAATCAATCCACCCTTAACAGAACTCATTAAAAAACAGTACCACTGGACCTGTAGCTTATTTGGGCCCTGGCCTAATGTTGTAACCTACATTTAGTTGCATTCTGACTGGTGGGTCTGGAGGAGAAGATTTTTTAAAGGAATTTATGTGATTTTTCACAAAAATTTGCTAAGTGCGCCATTTTGACACTTCTAGTCACGTGATCAGCATGGCCTCTGGAATTTAACATCAAGACCTTGCCCTAATGCAACCCAAATTTGGTGGCATTTTGACTGGTGGGTTTGGAGGAGAAGATTTTTGAAGGAATTTACTAAGTCGGCCATTTTAACCTACTTGAAGTTGCTTGACCGGAACGAGATTTGCAATCCCCATTACCAGTCGGGACTGGAACGTTGCTGCCAAATTTCAGCTGGTTTGGCCGGAGAAGTCAAAATGGGAGATGGATGGTGCGTGATGACAATACCTGATCTGGAATTTAAATTCCAGATAGGCTTTAAAAAAAACCCACCAAACGAAGCTACCACGAGAGAAATAATTCACCCAAGACCAGGTCAGGTTTATGAACAAAGCATGAGGAGGGAACAGAAGGAGCGGTCATAAACAAGTCACACAATAAATCAAAAATAAAACCCCTTGCCCTTGAACTGATACCAACCAACCAACCAACCAACCAGAACCTTAATTATCTGTTGCCTTAGAGCCAAATCAATCGCATATTATGGAGAGACAGGGGAGTTAATGACAGGACAGAAAATACCACAAGCTATGCTGGCACAGATGCAAGGTGACAAAACGCAGTCGCAACAGAGTCAGACCTTCAGTATGAGTGGGGGGGGGGGGGAGGTGTTGTCGTCGCAGATCATTCGCGTAGCCTCTCGACTCTCGGAGCCTCCCAGCCATCTGCTCTCATCATTCCGACGCCGAGCCCCTTTTTGCCCTCAGGTTCACATGTCATACATGGCGTGCTGCACCCCTCCCATCTCGCTTGCTCTTTAGCCGTTGCACGGCCCAGTGGGTGTAGTGACCTCTCTGAGTCCTCACGTCTGCCTTTCAGGCTGGTCTTCTCAACGGAATTTCTGCCTGAACGTGCACGTCAAGGCGTATCAGACCCAATCGGTCTTAAATGTTCGAAAAAAAGAACATTTAAGATTGATAACAGAGGGTCGAAACACTGAATGTAGACTCATAGGGATGAGAATTTTAGACACAAATATGAGGGTGGTTTTTGATGTCTGTCTAAACATAATAGCGATGCATATCCAATATCACACTTAATTACGATTACCCTGATTCTGAATACTTAATAAGGCAGTAACTATGCTATATTAAGCATTTATTAAACAACCTTGTGGCATCACCAAAAACAATCTCCAGTGAACTCAAAACTTCAGGTGAAAAAAAGGGGGAAAAAAAGAAACTAGAACGGCACTCTTCGACATCAACCGATTTGCCTCTGCCCACATTATTACATCATTACACATGTACTTGCACCATGTTTAATTTAAATCCCTTCAGCTGTTCTCAATACTGTATTACATTTTCACCCAACATGACCTCTGACCTTTTGATGCTGAAATCTAATCAGTTCATCTTTGCATAATATATACTTCTCCCAGGTTTGGTCAAAATCCCATCATTGGTCCACACGTTTGCGCGGTAACAACTTTTACCTCACGTCACCTCTGACCTCTTGACCCCATAATCTAATCCGTTCATGTTTGCATTATTATACATATTTGTACCAAGTTTGACTTGGATCCCTTCGGCCGTCTTAAGTTATCGTGGTAACGAAAACCTATCATGGACTGACAACCCGAAAACATAATGCCTCATGCGACGGCATCAGCGGAGGCATAAAAAACAACAACAAACATTCAGGTCAATAACATATTACCCATGCAGCAGCAAAGTATTTGCCAACTTCATCACAGCATACAATGGATGAAGCCTGCCCCAAGCTTTTTTCCTGCTTGACAGACCCGTGATAGATTAGAAAACTGCATTTACTGGTGGAGACGCAGCATTTCATTTCAATTATATTGTTGTGTAAATGACTCCTCGGGGTTAATGTTCATGTGAATACGTTGGTGTATGTGAAATTGAATCAATCCTTTAATGACAGGAAGATGGTTTATTGAGGTTGTTATTTGAGACTGAGATATGTTTAATTATGTCAATCCCAAATATACAACATCCTAATCTTCTAAATGTAGTATGATAAACCTGTTTAAAAAGCAAGACTTGACCTTTCACAACACTGGTACTTAACTGAACTAATCCACCCCAAAGTTCCATGTTCACTCTCGTTTGTTCCTCAGTTCTCTCCTCTGCTGAAAAAGCTATATTGCCAGTTGGGGAAGCCGTGCCCTCTGCAGATTTCTGTGACTGTCAAGCCACCTCCTGACTACTACATACGAGCTATGGCCATCTTCAAACAAAAGGATCATGTACTAGTGCCTGTGACTCGGTGTCCCACTCACTACCAAAACCACCCAGGTGCTCATTAGTTAATGTGACCATTGCTGCATTGTTTTATGTTCAGAGCAGCTCTTGTGGGTTTTCACTTTATTGGATCTTGTGGCGGTCTTCCCCGATTGGACGGGAATGGGAGATCTTGCGTGGGTTTCCAATCAATCGCTCCAGCTATTATAAAAATCTTTGAAATAAAAAAATCAGCAGACTAATCAGCTTCGTTGGAAGATATGCACTGGATCTCGACTTGTAATAACTTTGCAAAGCTAAAAATTTACTTATGTAGCAGTCTCTGCAGTGTTGCAAAAAAACTGTCGCAAGATGTGGCAGAATGCTATTAAATTGTGATATGTTGTACTTCTGTGTAGCAAATTTACTTTTTATTTTCTATTTTCTTGCCTCAAAATGACTCCTCAATATTGCCCAACCCGCTCCCCCCCCCCCCCCCCCCCCCCCCCTCGGCCACCCCCACACTCCTTCACTTGCTGATGACTTGACAGATAAGTCATGGCCATGGTGCATGGTTTGGGTGGTTTCAGATGAACGGTATTTGTAAGGGTGGTCCAAAAAAAACCTTGCACACCAAATTACATTTATTTGCTTGCAATTATGCATTGGTTTCTGCCAAAATGTTATGAATTTGATTTACAATTGTTTATTGGTTTTGGACTTTTTATGGTGTGTGTATGTGTGTCCTCCATAACTCCAATACCATGAAAGTTGGTGGCCTGAAACTTTACATGCATACTAAGGGAACTTGAAAGATAAATTAATGGCCTTATTTAATTCTCCTTTATCAAGCCTCATCCTTGGTCACCTTGCTGTCCCTCACTGGGGTCTTAATTCACCATTTTTTTTGGCCTGCTCAACAATGCTTTGACTTGGAACAGGGCACAACAATTTCTTAATGATAAAGTGCTCACAAATTTTTTTTTTAATTCCCTTGCTCTTATCATTGAATGCCTAATCTTCAT
>CM068963.1:80422689-80425189 GCA_035128595.1 Eptatretus atami | reverse complement strand
TTCAGAATGCAGAAGCTTGTAATGTACAATTAAGGTGACGAGTCTCCGTCATAGTGTCAAAGTAAAAAGGGTAGATGAGTTTAACCACGATTTTAAAAGAGAAGGCGGAGCCCACAGAGCATTCATAGTAAACCAATGTTTACAAAAACGTTAGAATTTTGTTTTTTTCAATTTTTTTCTCAGATGTCGAAGGTTTGAAAATGGAATGACAGCTATGTCAAGTTTGGATTCACGAATGTCAGTCGAGATGGCGTGGACTGCGCGCAATGTCTGCACTGCTCGGTCGTGATGTCAAATGCGTCACTACGTTCTTCCAAACTTTCAAACCATCGCGACAAGATGCTCATCCGGAAGGAAGGTAGATAATATCGACGCTCTGTTGCGAAACGATCATGATATGACCGTGAAGCGACACTTCCCAAATTTGGATTCCGGCCAGAAGAAAAACCTGCTCTTCAATCCAGCTACGAAGTGGCATACTGAATTGCGAAGTGCAAGAAGCCGCACACTATTGCTGAGGACCTTATCAAGCCATGTACAGAGAAAATGGTGGAATTGATGATCGGACCAGAGCGAAAAAGAAGATCCAGAAAGTTTCGCTCTCTAATGACACGATCTGACGAGGATTGACGACATGGCCGCTGATGTGTGCCGTCAAGTTTGCTCCGAAATCAAAACAAAGCACGCTCCAGGCTGGCCTTCAATTAGACGAGTCTACCGACACCGCCCTGGAGAGCCAGTTGATCGCCTTCGCTCGCTAGAGAGAAAGGGAAAGATGAAGGAAGAGTTCTTGTTCTGCAATACCCTACCAACACACAACGACACGGCAGATATCAAAGCTATTGTGGACTCTTTTTAGGTCATCTCTACCGAGATGACCTAATAAAGCCGGACCAAATGTCCGTCCGTACGTCCGTCCGTACGTCCGTCAACAATTTTTCTTTCCATCTTATGAAACTTAGTATGTGGGTAGAGGTCGATGAGTGTTGCAAAACGATATAACTTTTGTCCGGTTCAAGGTCAGGGACGAGGTCACGAGGTCACGTAAGTTATAAAAATCGCCATTTTCAAAACTATCTAGTCTGTCATTTTAGGAGATATCTGGCAACGGTTCATCAATTATGATAGTAAAAACATTATAGAGATGACCATCACCCCCACGGGGGTATTTTTTTTTTTAAGCTAATGGACTCGGTTGGCAGAATTTCAAGCACATTTGTACTGATGGTGCCCCAGCGATGGTCGGCGTCAGAGGAGGGTTCGTCACGCTTGTGAAGAACGAATGGCCCCATGTGACGTCCTCCCATGTTCGCTACACCGATACGCTCTTGCGTCAAAGACTCTTCTGCCTCGTTTGCTGGAAGTCATGGACGTGCGGTCAAAGTGATCAACTTATTCGTGCAACGGCCAAAAATCATCGGCTCTTCAACTCCTGGCCAACAAAATGGGAGCGGAACATGTTGGACTTCTGTTCCACACCAAAGTCCGTTGGCTATCGAGGGGGAAATGCCTCTCTCGGCTGTATGAACTCTGGTTGAGGTGGAAATCTTCCTGCGAGACAACGAAAACAACCTCCATGCCACTTCGACAATGAAGAGTTCGTCATGATGCTCGCTACCTGGCCGATATATTCGGCCGACTCAACGAAATGAACCAGTCCTTGCAAGGCCGTGATGTGACAGTCAGTGACGTTCAAGACAAGCTTGCCGGACTGTCTGCTAGAATGGAAGTCTGGCAGGCACGAATCAAGGCCGGGTCCACTGCCTCGTTTCCTTTCTTGGACGAGCACCTGCAGACGCAGAGGATTGAGCTTCCCGTCGGCATCAAAGATTGCATCACTAGACATCTCGACAATCTCTCCGCTGAGTTGAAATCGTATTTCGACGATGCACCTTGGATGTTCCGTGGCACAAAGACCCGTTAACGCCAAAATTGAACCTACTGAAGACGAAGCAGAGGAGCTGGCAGAGTTGAAGGTTTCAAAAGCAATGAAGCTGGTCTTCAGTAACAAAGAAGACCACTCCACCTTCTGGTTGTCTGTTCAGGATGCGTATCCCTACTCAGCAAGAAGGCATCCGTAATGCTCATTCAATTCGCCACAACATATCTTTGCGAATCTGATTTTCTGACCTTGCGACCATTAAAACGAAGTCCAGAAACCGTCTTGACGTTGAACGATATTCGCCTTGCTGTGTCCAAGACGGAGCCGGACATAAGAGGCCTCGTCAGACAAGCCCAACAGCAAGTGTCTCATTGATTGTATTGCTTAGAAAAAATGTTTACTTTGATTTATCTTTTAAGACTGAGTAAATAAATTTCATAAAACGAAATCTGCATCTTTTATTGAAGGGCAGGGACCACGAATGTTAAGCGACTCGGTAGGGGGGCCATGGGCCATCAAAGGTTGAGAAACGCTGACCGAGGGTCCTCCCGTCTTTGGGTTAACCTGGTTACCTAATTAATCACGTGATTTAATTACCGGGGAACACGCCCTCGGTAC
>CM068963.1:80355121-80365641 GCA_035128595.1 Eptatretus atami | reverse complement strand
CAACGGTGGATGATGTTGGAGGAAGCTGCAGTGAATGGAGATGAGCAGTGTGCACAAACCACCAGCCGATCTTCATTACAAGCTTCAGTACAAGCGGGAAGAAGCTTGTACTCGGCCCTTTTACCCTTCACACAAATCGGGCACCATCACAGTTGTCATCAACCATTTTAAATACAATATCATCTAAAATTGTAGCCTGAAGGCATTTTTACCAAAATATTTTCCATGATTGCTGGATATATGTGGTGTTGTTTATTTATTTGTTTTATATGGTCTTCTTACATCTGATAAAAGCATAAAGCTTTTGGTAATGACATGAGCTTGTTGTGAAACTCACTTTGGAGCTTTATTTTACTTTACTTTCTTCTGCCTTTCTGCTCAGGATCTTGCTGACCTTGGGGTGCCCAGGGTTTACCGAGCAGCCATCCTGCAGGAAGTGCGTGTACATCTGGAAGCCAGAGTCCAGAACAATCATGACCAAAATAATTCTTTGCCAGCTCTTGACTTGTCCCAGAGTAGTAGAAGCACAGAAATCCAAAGCAATGATGAAGTCAATGACAGTGATGATATTGGAGAAGACCAGCCTGATGGAAAAGTCAACTCCTCAACCCATTCTCGTGGCGAGCTCAAACAGGGATCTGATTTCAGCCAAGTCTTTGTGCAATCCTTGCAAGTGAAAATTACACACAAAATTTCATTCCCCAACTCGTACAGCTGGCCCCCTCCTTCATTGTCACGCATTCCCAACCGTATGAATGGGAAGTGGAATTTGGAATGATGATTACTTGAGATTGGTGGTAGGGTTAAGGAGGGTTTCGAATGGTGAGAGGGGAGAAAGTTTAACACTTGAAATGTTGATTCGGGAGATGGCGAACTCGGATCTCCTCTTCTCTGGTTTGCAGGGAAATTGTTGGAATGAATTTTTTTTTGGCTTTAAGGATTCTCTACTTTGTTCAGGCCAAATTAAATTGAGAATTTTCTTGAAATGTAAATTTTCTCCAAAACAAGGTGTGCTCAGTAATATGAACAACACTTTTATACCTTCTCTAAGACTCAGATCTTCACGAGATGGTGGCCAAGTGGCATTTATCCTTTTTTATTTTATTATTATTAGTGTTCGTGTGTCTACTTCCTTCAGACATGTTGTATTACTTAAGTCACTGCCATTTTTCCTAAGATAAGGTGCATTCCTGATATGTTAGCTGTTCCATATGCTGTGATAACGTCCAAACCCAAACCATCTCGGCACATTATTTGCTCTATGCACTTCATTGGTTCTCGTTTTACATGATTGCCGTTTTAACGATTTTGTTTTTTGTGCTGCTCCTATTTAACTTCTCTTCACGCAGTACTAGATGTTTTGATGAAAAGGTTTCCAGTTTCCTTTTTTTGTTTTCCTGCTGGCATTTATCGTCTCATTTTCTCCAAATATGATTTTGAGGAACTTTGTTTTGGGGATTTGTTCTTGACGCAGTCTTGCTGTGCTCATTTAATCAAAGCTCACTCAAATTGATGTTTTGATATCAAAAGCGGTGCATACTGGAAGTCTGGCATACACGGGCGTATTGGGAACAACAATGCACGAGATGCACTTCTTTTTATTTATTTCTCTTTTTTTACAGCATGCTGATGGTAGTTTTTGTTTTTAAACACGCTTTTTGCCTGCGTTTCATCTGTGTTTCCATTTAATTTGATTGAACTTTCTTTGGGCTAAACTGAAGAGTTTATGTTGGGGTTTTTTTTAATCTGCATGTCATAAAGGACTACATCAGGCTTTTTGTTAACCTTAGGACGGCAAGCATGTTTCGTTAATAACGTACCTTGGATGCTGGTAAGTCTCAATACTCAGGTAATATGATTGTTGCCTTGTCGCTGTGTCCTGTGATCAGATTGTGACGTTCTGAAAACGTTCTCAAGATGAGAGCCAGGTAGTCCAAGAAACTATTTTTCATTTTTCGATGCATTAAATATATGGTTGGTAAGAAAAACAAAAACTTGATTACTAATTATATAAAAAGTGCTTGTAGATTGGGAAAAAAGTTGGCGTTTCTTGGACTATAGCATCTCGTTCCAAGAACTTTCTGAACACTCGCATCTTCCTTGCAGTATTGCATCTCCCATACATTTACCTCCAGTTTTCACTCAACCAGTTGGTGTACTTTCTGATTGTGTAACACACACACACACACACACACACACACACAGTAGATGTGATGTGCAGCTGCAGCTGACCCTGAGTAGTGGGACAGCTTGACCTGTTTCTTGGCTTTTTTAGTTTATCCCTGGCTCTTCCTGGCAAGAGATAGAACTGGAAATAGCTTCACCTCCAGTGCTTACACTGCCATTTATACTGTAGCCTTTAAAACTGGCATTTTCATAGTGCTTTTGATGGGGGAGTGGGGTTTGTAGGTGAAGATGTAGATTTTGATTGGCAATGTGATGTACATGTGATACATCAGGTTATAATCAAGACTGCAGAGATTGTGGTTTATACTTTTGAGTATTTTGTCATCACATCAAATATTCCAAAGCTACAGTTGATGAATTTAGCATTTGTTTGTTTTTAAACTTGATGCTAAAATCAATGCAGGTCACCTCACCTTCCATTTACTTGTTTCAAATTTTGTTGAAGCTGCCACTTATCATCTTTTCCAAAACCTTTTTGGTGCTGGATGATGGATTATTGTTTCTCAGTCATTGAACCACTTCCACATTCTGCAGATCAAGGCATGATGTGGCTTTTGTTGCTCTACTTTTTGGCACACTTGAGCATGCATGTTTTCCTGGTGTTAGTGTTGAGGTTCCTCTGCCAAAATTTGAGATGCTTCCGGTTGTAATTGCAACAATTGTAGTGCTGTTTTTGGGTGCATTTATCTACTCCTGCCTTTATAGCATTGTTGGATGTTTATTGCTGCTTGCAAGGACTCATTTCATAAATGAGCTCCGAAGAAGTAATTCAGGTTTTTCTGTTGGATGAACTTTTGATAAAGAGTGATCTCGAGTTCAGGTTTCTATTTAGAATTCCATTTGACTCGTATTGAACTGAGTTGAGAAAATTAAAAAAGAACTGCCATCAACACCACAGTTGTATTGAACTTGAAAGATTACTTTAGTGCATCAAACTCGATTATCCCACTCTGCCTCCTGGATCTTGGTTTGTCCTGTTTACTTCTCAAGGGTTCAAATATTAGTTGCTTTTTTTATGTTTATATTGTTGGAGTGAAATTATTTCTGCAGCATTCCAACAAAATCATTCCAAAGTCATAATAAAAGCCTGATCAATGTGTTTCTTGTTCCAAAGCAGGCTTTCCTTTAACCGAAGTTTGTATATCTGCAAAAATGGCACAATTATTGACTTCTCCTGTGTCCCCCTTTCCTCCATTGCCTCTTCTCTCTTTTCTTTCTTTCTCTCTCTTTTCTTTCTTTCTCTCTTTTCTTTCTTTCTCTCTCTTTTCTTTCTTTCTCTCTATTTTCTTTCTTTCTCTCTCTTTTCTTTCTTTCTCTCTCTTTTCTTTCTTTCTCTCTCTTTTCTCACTCTCTCACTCTCCATAAAACTTTCAAACTTTCTCTCTTTCTCTCAACTCTCGTCTCTGTCTCTCTCTCTCTCTCTCTCGTCTCTCTCTCTCTCTCTCCTCTCTCTCTCTCTCTCTCTCTCTCTCTCCTCTCTCTCTTTTTCTCTCTGCTCTCTCTCTCTCTTCTCTCTCTCTCCTCTTCTCTCTCTCTCTCCTTCTCTCTCTCTCCTCTCTCTCTTCTCTCTCTTCTCTCTTCTCCTCTCTCTCTCTCTCTCTCTTCGCCCTCTCGCTCTCTCTCGTCTCTCTTCGTCCGCTCTCTGCTCGCCTCTCGCCCTCTCGCTCTCTCTCGCCCTCTCGCTCTCTCTCGCCCTCGTTCGCTCTCTCGGCCCTCTCGCTCTCTCTCGCCTCTCGCTCTCTCTCGCCTCTTCGCTTCCTTCGCTCTCTCTCGCCTCGCTGCCTCCTCTCCTCCTCTCTCTTTCTCTCCTCTCCTCTCTTCTCTCTCTCTCTCTCTCTCTCTCTCTCTCTCTCTCTCTCAAACCCTCTCTCTCTCTCTCTTCTCAAACTCTCTCTCCCCTCAAACTCTCTCTCTCTCCTCAAACGCCTCTCTCTCCTCTCTCTCTTCTCTCAAACCCTCTCTCTCTCTCTCTCTCAAACCCTCTCTCTCTCTCTCTCAACCCTCTCTCTCACTCTCAACCCTCTCTCTCTCAAACCCTCTCTCTCTCAAACTCTCTGCTCTCCTCTCTCTCAAACTCTCTCTCTCTCTTCGCCTCTCTCTCTCTCTCTCTCTCTCACCTCTCTCTCTCTTCAAACTCTCTCTCTCTCTCTCAAAACTTCTCTCTCTCTCTCAAACTCTCTCTTCTCTCAACTCTCTCTCTCTCAAACTCTCTCTCTCCTCAACTCTCTCTCTCTCTCAAACCCTCTCTCAATCTCTCTCTCTCTCTCTCAAACTCTCTCTCTCTCTCTCAAACTCTCTCTTCTCAACTCTCTCTCTCTCTCCTCTCTCTCTCTCCCCCTCTCTCTCAATCTCTCTCTCTCAACCCTCTCTCTCAATCTCTCTCCTCTCTCAAACCCTCTCTCTCATCTCTCTCTTCTTCTCTCAACCCTCTCATCTCTCTCTCTCCTCTCAACCTCTCTCTCTCTTCGCCTCTCTCTGTTCCTTCTTCCCCCTCTCCTCTCGCTCTCTCTCCTCTTCCCTCTCCTTCCTCTCGCCTCCTCGCTCTCTCGCTCTCTCTCTCTCTCTCTCTCCTCTCTCTCTTCTCTCCTCTCTCTTCTTCTCCTCCTCATCTCTCTCTCTCAAACCCTTCTCTCTCTCTCTCTCAAACTCTCTCTCTCTCTCAACTCTCTCCTCTCTCTACCTCTCTCTCTCTCTCTCCTCTCTCTCTCTCTTCTCTCCCTCTCTCTCTCTCTCTCTCTCAAACCCTCTCTCTCTCTCTCAACCCTCTCTCTCCTCTCCCCTCTCTCTTCAACCCTCTCTCTCAAACTTCTCTCTCATCTCTCTCTCTCTCTCTTCCTCTCTCTCTCTCCTCTCTCTCTCTCTCTCTCCTCTCGCTCTCTCTCTTCCTCTCCCTCTCTCTTTCCCTCTCTCTCCTCACTCTTCTCTCTCTCTCTCTCAAACTCCTCTCTCTTCAACTCTCTCTTCTCTCAAACTCTCTCTCTCCTTCTCTCTCAAACTCTCTCTCTCTCTCAAACTCTCTCTTCTCCAACCCTCTCTCCATTCTCTCTCTCTCTCTCTCTCTCACTCTCTCTCTCTTCTCTCAACTCTCTCTCTCTCTCTCTCTCTCCTCTCTCTCTCTCTCTTCTCTCTCTCTCAACCTCATCTTTCTCTCAAATCTTCTCTCTCCTCAAACCCTCTCTCCTCCAATCTCTCTCTCTCTCAAACCCTCTCTCTCATCTTCTCTCTCTCTCTCTCTCTCTCAAACCTCTCTCTCTCTCTCTCTCTCACTCCCCTCTCTCTCTCTCGCTCTCTCTTCTCTCCTCCCCTCCTCTCTCTCCCCATCTCGCTCTCTCTCCCCTCTCTCTCTCTCTCTCTCTCTCTCTCTCTCTCTCCAAACCCTCTCTCTCCTCACTCCTCAAACCCTCTCTCTCTTCTCTCTAAACTCCTCTCTCCTCTCTCAAACCTCTCTCTCTCTCTAACTCTCTCTTCTCTCAAACTCTCTCTTCTCAAAACTCTCTTCTTCTCTCTCTCTGCTCTCTCTCTCTCTCCTCTCTCTCTCTCAACCCTCTCTCTTCTCTCCTCAAACTCTCTCTCTCACTCTCTCTCCCCAAACCTCTTCTTCAATCTCTCTCTTCTCTCTCTCTCTCTCTCTCTCTTCTCTCTCTCTCTCTCTCCTCTCTCTCTCTCACCTCTCTCTCCTCTCCCTCTCTCTCTCTCTCTCTCTCTCTCTCTCTCTCTCTCTCTCTCTCTCTCTCTCTCTCTCTCTCAAACCCTCTCTCTCTCTCTCTTCTCTCTCCTCCTCTCTCTTCTTCGTCTCTCTCTCTCCTCTCAAACAACCCCTCTTCTCTCATTCCTCTCTCTCTCTCTCAACCTCTCTCTTCTCTTTTTCTCCTCTCTCCCCTATCTCCTACTCTCTCTCTCCCTCACTTCTCATTCTCTTCTCTCTCTCCTCTCTCTCCTCTCCTCTCTCTCCTCTCTCTTCTCTCTCTCTCTCTCCTCTCTCTCTCTCTCTCTTTTCACTGCCTTCCTCATTTCTTCTCCTCATACTTTCATCAATTACTTTTTTCCTCTGAATTTTTTTATTTTTGGTTTGATTAATTTCTTAAATAAGCTTCAATGCTGTATTTTTGCTTGTTTTTTTTTTTTTTATGTTAAAAAAAATTTGTACAACAAAGTTGGAATAAAGAAATAATTCACAGCTTGTGTGTGAGTTCCTTGTTTTTGGGGTTTTTTTCAGAAGTTATTTGGAGAAAATAGAAAATTTATTTTTGGCTTCATAGTATTAGTGCATTTGTAATTGTAAGTAATATCTGAAAATCGTGTCTCCCCACCCGTGTGGGGATTGGAAGGGAGGAGGGGAGATCATTAAATGTCCTGACCTGACCCCAGCATGTATGTAAAATTCAGTGTTTAGCCAAGCGGTTTTCGATTAAATAATTATCACATACGTGCAAAGAATTACCTTATTTTAGTTTGATCACTGTTCTAATCAGGCAACAAGGTAGTGTCTTGCTGCTTTCCATACATTGCTAGCAAGCCTTAAAGCTTGTTCATATCAGCTATTATCTTGATCATTTATTGTAGTGAAACCTATACTAATTGGTACTGACTTTGTCACTTTGCCTCCAAGATCTTGTGAACCTCTAATGTGAAGGGTAATGAGTTAATAGCTTGTCCTGGCTTCAAGCACCGCCTATTATGCAGCTGCCCTGCCCCTTTTTTTTCCTCTGTGAAAGCTTTATTACTGTTTTGCCCATGATCAAGGTATGGCGACACACACCGATTATGCCGTACTTGAAGCCATATTCAACCCTGACACACCGTTTGGAGATGGGTTTGAAGTCAAAGAGACTGAAGATGTTTTTGAGGAAAATGATGGTAAGTTTGGGTCTGGAGTGCTTTTGTCTTTGTGTACCTGTTTTGTATTTTTCTTGTTGGGATTTTCCACGATTTTGTGTTTATAGAGGACTTTGTATAATACGTCATTGAAAAAGAGTGTAATTTTCAAGCCTTGTAAGGCTCTTGCATGGCTCGCTTTGTTCCTTTTGGGTTTTTTTTTTTCCCAACATTGACCAACTCCCTTTTCGCACCACGTCTCCTTCACTACTGTATAGTCCTATTCCCACTCCCGTGTTCCTCTTTCTTCCACTTTTTAAAAGTTATCTCAGTTCTCTCTCCACCCTATATCCATTGCCATTTTTTTCTCTTTATGCATAGCATGCAGATGAGCCCTTAACAATTTGGTGCAATTTAGATTTTGAGAAATTAAAATAAAGTTATTGTCAAACCTTGCTGAAAAAAACTGAAGGGGATATTAGGGACTTGTAAAATCCCACTTGGTAACATGTGAGAAGCCTAAAATGCACATCCAATAATAGGATTTGTAGATTTACAAAAACCAGACTCTCCGACTCCCTTTTTTGGTTGTTGAAATGTCCTAAAAAAGAAGTGATCTTTGAATCAGCCATGACGAGAGAGAGGGCCAAATTTGGCAATAGTTATGTCAACAGATTAGGTGATTATTTATTGGCTTTTGTTTGGGAATGTGATCAAGGTCAAAGTTTTCAACTTTTTTTTGAACTCTACTTTTGTACATTTTTGAGGACCATTCTCTCGTCTCAGCAAAAACAAATGTGAAAAACTATGATCAATTCCAAAATGGAAAACTAATTCTTTGATATGTAACTGCATTGGTAAAAAATAAAAAGAAGACTAATATTTGAGAAAACTTGTCTCCATGATTTACCTTGATTTGATGTGGTTGTGGGTTATTATTATTATTATTATTATTATTATTATTATTATTACTTTTCCCCAAGGGCATAAAACATTACCAATGGTTGTGGTTTCTGCATTTTCAAGCCCTCATTTACCATGTCACACTCGCTTCTAAGTTGTCTATGCTTGGTTAGAATATTGGCCCAGCTGTAAACTGTCATCCTGCTGTTTCCCAGGCAGGGTGATTCATCAATGTTTGTGCCGTTCCTCGAATGGAAGTTAAGCTGGGCGCCCCATCTACCGGCATTAGTTGGTGGACGTTAAAGAACCCACGGTGTCCTCACGTGAAGGCAGCGGCCCCGTTTCACGGCAACCGACCCAAGCAAAAATTCCAAACCTCCTGCCTTACCTCGCATTTAATTCCCTGTTTCAAGGATAATGCAAAAGGTCAACTACCCCCTCTTTCCACCCCCCCCCCCCGCCCCATGCTACGCCCCTTAGCTGGACATGCGGAATAGTAGTATTTACCATGTCAAGTGGGTCAAAGAAAAGTTCACCAACTCATGTTTGTCGCTTTTCTCACTTAGGGTTGGGCAAATGAACAATTGTTCAAAAATAATGATTATGTTGGATAATATTTGAATGTTCTTTTTTTAGAATAACAATCACAAAATTTCTCAATGTGTTTCAAGTTTGTGAGGCTTTTCTCCCTGTACATCAAACCTTTTTAAATTTCCTTTTTAGGTCATCTCGATAGAGATGACCTAATAAAGCCGGACCAAATGTCCGTCCGTACGTTCGTCCGTCCGTCAACAATTTTTCTTTCCGATCTTGATGAAACTTAGTATGTTGGGTAGAGGTCGATGAGTGTTGCACAACAATATAACTTTTGCCCGTTCAAGGTCACGAGTCACGTAAGTTATAAAAATCGCCATTTTCAAAACCTATCTAGTCTGCCATTCTAACAAGATATTCGGCAACTTTATTGATTATGATAGTAAAAAAATATTATCTTGTATCTAACCGGACAGATTTTTGAATTTCCGTCCCGTTTGCCGCCACGTAACCTGGAAGATGGTCAAAAACACCTCCCGGTACAAAAAAACTTTTACTTCCGATCTTGATGAAATTTGGTATGTCGGTAGAGGTCGATGAGTGATACCCAACGACATATTTTTCCTGGATTCGAGGTCAGGGTCGAAGGTCACGAAAGTTTTGTGAAAGTCGCCATTGTTCAAAACCTATCTCGTCTGTCATTTTAGGAGATATCTGGCAACGGTTCATCGATTATGATCGTAAAAAACATTATAGAGATGACCGTCACCCCACACGGGGGTAATATTATTATTCTTTTTTTAACTAAAATAATCTCAGGTACATATCACAAACAAATAGCCATTGGCTGTCATGTACAACACAAGATTTGGTTATTGACTCGTGATTCTGATGCTTTTTAAAAATTTGATGATTATTTTATACATGATCGAGGCTCATAGAAGAACTAGAGCAGAATGGAAGTGAACAAAATGGAAAGAGGGAAACACCAACAACAGAGTAGAAGTGAGGGTGAGATCAAGAGGAGAGGAGGGGGGGAGGCACACGAGGGGGTGAGCAAGCTGCGCACAAGCTTAATGAAACGCAGCAAGAAGAGGAAGGGGAAAGCAGGGATGAAATAGAAGAGGAACAAACCAATCAACAAGTAACAAACGAAAGGAGGTGAGGAGGAAAAATATATCACAATAACCTTGAAAAAGGGAGTGCTTGGGAATGGGGTCATTTGGGGTAGAAGAGACAAACAAAAGGTGTAAGGGGGGAATTAAAGCAAGGGTGGTGAAATATTGGGACAGAGGGAATGGGGACACGGCGAGTGGGTATGGGAAAGTTTATATATACATATATAATTTTTTTTAACAGTAGGCCTAAAACCACCTGAGCCTGAGACAGGATCAAAATAAATAGAATGAACATGAAAAAATATGCATGAGTGAGCACCTCTTTTGTATGCAACACATTGTTGTGGGGTAGCATCATTGGCTGGGGGTGCAGTTGTGTTGCTGATGCAATGCCCTCTGTAGTTTAGGCAGGAATTTGGAATTTATTCAGGGTGCCGGCTATACTCTTTGCGTAGGACACCGTGGGATCTTTAACGTGCACCAACTAATGCCGGCAGACGGGACATCCAGTTTAACGTCTATCCGAGGGACAGCACACTTTGAATCACCCTACCTGTGAAACACCAGGATGACGGTTTATAGCTGTCGGAATTCAAGCCCATGCTAAACAGCTTAGAGGCGAGAGTGCATACCTCTCAGCCATCCTGTCAGCCCCCCAGGAGTGAGCACTCGATACGAAGAACAATGGACAAATGGAACAAACCATCTGGAACGATTTGCCTGACTTTGTAGAGCTGCTTTCATTTGCAGATGGCGGAACTGATAAACGATTATATATTTATTGTTGTGGGGTCGAGTCCGGGCGCGCACATACGTTAGGTGGAGCAGTAGAGTTGGCTCCACCGAGCACCCGGAATCTAGATCGTGCTTATCGGAGAACTCCGAAAGGTATGGGTCCCTTACAGGACCGTGGTCGCCAATATTTCGATGGCGTGAGGTAGGGTCCACTTGTCTAACTCCAAT
>CM068963.1:80337539-80352417 GCA_035128595.1 Eptatretus atami | reverse complement strand
GCCTACCCATATACGAGATTAAAACTTCAGTGTGTAGCACTACATATATATGTACTAGGTGAATGCACCCGGCCCTGCCCGGGTTCTTTTGAATGAATTTAATCTTCTATACATATGTCTGACGCGAGCACAGTATCAGTTCCCTATTGGGCCATGGCAGTCATAGGCTAAGGGGGTTGGTGAGGGGGAAACACACCCTCCCCCCCCCAGCCGAGGGGCCTTGCCACATAGCCTATAACTTCCGGAGGCCCATCCCGACATTTTTTGTTTCAGTGGTTTAGCTCCTATCTTCAACCTTTCAGGAGATTAGCGCGTGCAGACAAACAAACAAACAGACAACCAAAAACTTAAAATCATATGTTAGATATATTGGTATATGGCGTTGGCCCATGTCAATCGGCTGAGTTGAAAAATTAACGTTACGAAATCAGGTGATGACGTCATAATTCGGAAACCGGAAGTCGGAAGTACAATTCTTTTACATCGGGACACTCCGGGTACATGTTCTGCAGCATGTGAAGTTTGGTGAGGATCAGTCCAGATTTTCGTGCATAGGTCACAGAGAAACACTTTCAACTTTATATATTACGTAGAATATAGGTGATACTCATATGAGTGAGTATTTTATGGACTCGTATGCAGATGAGTGTATCAGTCAGTACTTTTCGCGTGCATAGTCACAGAGAACACTTTCACTTATATATATATATATATATATATATATATATAATATATATATATATATATATATATATATATAATACATACATACGAGGTGTGTTCAAAAAGTATCCAACCTTAATTTTTCGTGCGTAAAACAAACGAAGCTAGGGAGGCATGGTTTGGTGCACGTATGTAGGCGATCCTAATCCGTATGCGTGAATATTTTCGCGCCTGCAGAAGCTGTCAGTCGCCGACAGACCGCGATGAGTGAGGAAGTGTAAGTGACGCCGTCGGATTTTCGTTTTTGACAAAATGACGGAAAAACTTGAACAACGCTACTGCATCAAATTTTGTGTAAAGCTTGGCGATTCCCAAGTGGAAACAATCCGCAAGATTCACAGGCCTTTGGGAACGAAGCAATGGGCACCACACAGATAAAAGAGTGGTACACACACTTCAAAGATGGTCGCACATCAGTGGAAAGTGAAGCACGTTCTGGTAGGCCCTCAACATCCCGAAATGAGATCGTCATTGACCAAATGAGGACCCTGCTGATGCAGGATCGTCGAATCACGATCAGAGAACTTGCAGACGAGGCGGGCGTCAGCATTGGATCGGTTCATTCCATTGTGACTGAGGATTTGGGCTTAAGGAGAATTTCAGCGAAGTTCGTGTCAAAGCTGCTAACGATCGAGCAGAAGCAACTCCATTTGGAGATCGCACAGGACATGCTGGAGACTGTGAACAGCGATCCCAACTTCTTCAACAGTGATCACTGGCGATGAGACCACAGTGATCCGTCATTTTGTCAAAAACGAAAATCCGACGGCGCTCACTTACACTTCCTCACTCATCGGCGGTCTGTCGGCGACTGACAGCTTCTGCAGGCGGGAAAATATTCACGCATACGGATTAGGATCGCCTACATACGTGCACCAACCACGCCTCCCTAGCTTCATTTGTTTATGCACGAAAAATTAAGGTTGGATACTTTTTGAACACACCTCGTATATAAAATAATATATATATAATATATATATATATATATATATATAATATATATATACAGAACATATATATAATATATATATAAATATATATATATATATATATATATAATAGAAACATATATTGTACGAATATATATTGTGACGAATCTGGAAACCATGCACACTCAACATTCAGTCCCAAAGTTAGTTATGCAGTAAGTAAGTGTGTAGTCAGGACCCCGTCCTTTGTTTAGCAGGAGGATAAATGTGTGCGTTGTGACGTCTTAGTTAGATTTTACATCCAACGAGCCATCCCAAACCTCCCCATCACCACCCGCTGGCTGCTCGTACCTTGACTTGCTGAGAGGGGGCCTCGCGGTTCCGGTCCTCGGCCCCACAAACGATAGTTTTTGTACGGTGGGCCTTTCAGGGCAGACAGTCTTGCTCTTGCGAGCGAGGCCACGTGGAGAATATGGGGTCTCCAAACAGGGGCCACGGTCTGCCCCGGTAGGTGCGCCATAGGCCAATGAGGGACGGACAGTGAGATGATTCTCGCAAGTAGTGGGGCAGATAACAGCAATTTTTGAGAGGAATCGTGCAAATGATGATACAAGCATGAAATTTGGCACATTTGTTCTCCAGGGGATTCTAATCAAATCTGCCTGATTGGCCATTTGAAAATCCAAATTTTGAAAAAAAAAAAAAAAAAACTTCAAAAAGTCAAGATCACAAATCAATGTTGGATGCTGGCTGAGATTGGTGAATGTTTCAGAAACATCATCAAAGACGTTCCAAGTCTGCCATGCAGTTTTCTTCCCTTTACCGCGGAAGGCAGACACGACGTCACATCCAGGAACGCATGGAAGTATGGGATCCCTCTAGCTTTCTCAGGCCCTATAGCAGAAACTACCTCATGGACTGGAATCCATCACGCTTGGCTCCTTGGCCAAAGGCAATCCACTATGTTCTCAAGACCTAGTTCCTGTCAAGGATGGCAGTACAGATATTGCTATGACTAGTACGTCCGTGTCATTAGCCTTAATGATAATGGACTTGCTACCATCCGTCGTTGCATCCTGGTGTGTACACAATATTCGAGTGTCAGCTTCTTCATGACAACATGGAGACACAGCATCCAGTGACTTCCTGTGTTGCTATGGCATCTTCTCCTTTTGTGACAATGACTGTGCTCGTCGTCTGTGCTACACACATCTTTTCCGCAAGGAAGTGAAACAGCTCAGTCTTGTTGCTGTTATCTCGAAGAAAGCTTCTCCAGTTACTTGGGGTCTTACTGGTTCCTGTCACTCTTTTTCTGATTCTTTGCCACCTTTTCGACCTTGCCTCGGACTTCAGACTTGACTTCTTGTAACATCAAACACTACGTCCACCTCTTGTACCTGGCACATAGATTCCACCTTTGGGATGATGTCTTCTTTAGCATAGTCATCAAAATATCTTTGAAGTGAGTGGAGGTAGGGCATTGATAAGTGCTGAGCCATCAATGATGACTGCATCTCCCTTGGTTCTCTGTCTGGGATGTTCACTTGTGCTTCAAGAATTTCAGCCAGCTGTGACTTCAAATTTTTTTGAAGTTTTTTTTTTTTTTTCAAATTTTTCAAAATTTGGATTTTCAAATGGCCAATCAGGCAGATTTGATCAGAAAGCCTGCAGAACAGAAATGCCAAATTTGATGCTTTTTATCATATTTGCACGATTTTTCTACTATCTACTATATTAAAGACCCCGCCCCGTGTGGGAAGATATATATACAGTAATATATATCCCCGAGCAGACTCGGTTGTGGTAGTCGTTGGCGTTGGCACTGGGAGATCTGGAGTACTTGAGTGGTTACAAGTTGGTTGACGGTGGTTGGGCTGGAGTGAGTGAACAGCCTGTTAGTGGAGCTTGGTGGGTCCCGTCCGTGACTTAATCTCCGCCCCGGAGCTCTGATTGCTCCACGTGGCTGCCGCCATGAGTCCACACACGTGCGGCTGGGACCTTCGACGACCCACAGGTGCCCATCCGAACTCTGACCCCCAGCTCATCTCTCTATCGGCTGGAGGGTCCATAAAAACTGAGGGGTTCTTTTCTTTTTGAGTGTGTGACTGCGTGTGGGCCCGTCTTTAAGTAGAATTGAGTAAGTGCTTTGAATCATTGTAAATTCCTGTTCTGCATATTCGCTTCAAGTCTTGCCTCCTTGTCTTTTATTGTAAATAAATTATTAGAAATGTTCACAGCTCGTTTCCGTCCTCTTTATTTGGTCCAACATGGTCTGGGTCTGAGTTCAGACAGGTTTCATCCCGATAATCCGTTAATCCTAGCTGGCACGGCTTTGGCAGTTTCCGCTCGACTGCAAGCGAACCGGAGTTTGGTAGTCGGTAGTTGGAACTCCACCGCAGTCGGTAGAATGACCCGGTTCGAGAAAGACGTGCAAGGGCTGAATCCCGGAAGCCAAGACTGCGTGGTTATTTAGGTATATTGGGATCTAGACAATTACCCTACGCCACGCGGTCGAGATATTGGCGTTTCACGGTCGATTAATCGACCCGCCGCTTCGGAGTTATCCGGAGCGACGGCCTATAATTCCGTAGAGAAGGGTGGGAGACGTGTGTAAACTTCCCCACTCGCGGTAGTTCTCGCCACCGCCCGGCCCACAATATGTATATGCATACACGTATATATATATATATATATATATATATATATATATATATAATTATATATATATATATATATATATAATATATATATATAAATATATATATATCATATACGTATATATATATATATATATATATATATATATATATATATATAAATACTATATATAACACAGTATATATATACACACACATATATATACCACATATACATATATATATATATATATAGTATAATTATATAATATATTGTTGCAAAATGTGGAAGCCATGAATACACAACAGCCAGGTCCAAGAGATCAGTTATATCATAAGTATGCGTTTCTAGTTAGGGTCCCGTCCCTGTGTCTAATGGGAATTAATTTTCGGGCGCTGCGGAGTTATTTTGATAGTCAGGGTTTTCTTTTACATTTTTACATCACTTACAACAATAAAACACCTTCGCTCCATCTCTGACCCATAACGCCTCGTGGTGGGCGGAGTTCAAGAAGGACTTGGCGTCTCTCTTGTCCAATCAGAGAGATGCGAGCGAGTTTGCCGTCGGTCGGCCAATGAGAGCCAACGCAGGACAATGTTACTCCTCTTCCTATTTGAGGGGCGGTCCGCCGTGACGCCCACCAAGCCCCACCGGTCCAATCAGCGACTTGACGCCCCTTTTGGCCAATCACGGGGGACGAGCGCATTTGCATGCCAAAACCGTCCAGTGAGGGAGAGTGGACGGAGGAGGCAGCTCATCCCCTCTGGGAAGGAGTGAATACTGTTTCGCGCGATCCGACTGGAGAGAGTTGGTTTTTGTCGCCGGATCGCCTGGCCTTGCCGGCTGGCACTCGTGCCTCGTCGCGCTCGCGCGGGTTGACGTCCGCACTTCATCCTCCGTCCCGGGTACTTGGAGTGGCATCGTGGTTGGGTTCGAGTCCGCCGGTCCCAGACGTCGAAGACCACACGAGGTGGAACAGGTCAAGATAGCTCTGGTTTCCAGCTCATCTTCCTTGGCTGGAACCTTCAATAAAGATCCTACGGGATCCATTTATTTGGGTGTGTGTCTGTGTGCGGGCCTGTCTTGTCAAGTAGAATTGTTTAAGTGCTTTTGCTTGTACATTATTTACATTTCATATTCGGTTGATCTGCTCTTTGTCAAACTTCCCGGTTTTTTGCCAAATTATTATTGTAAATAAATAACCCTCTTGTTAAATGTATCAGCTCGTTTCTGTGCTTCTTTCATCGCGCTTAGCACGGTGCGTGTTGGGAAATTGCGAAGCGGCAAATTGTGCATTGGTCGCGGCGGCTCTGGTAACTCCGCTCGGTACGCCGGATCCGAGCCGTTACCGCGATCGGATCGGACAGAGTCGGCCGAGGGTGTGGTTTCCCCGGTAGTTGGACGGTGTGAGTACTTAGGTAAATTGGAGTTAGACAAGTGGACCCTACCTCACGCCATCGAAATATTGGCGACCACGGGTCCTGTAAGGGACCATACTTTCGGAGTTCTCCGATAAGCACGATCTAGATTCCGGGTGCTCGTGGAGCCAACTCTACTGCTCCACCTAACGGTTGTTGCTCGCCACCGACTCGGCCCCACAACAATATATATATATATATTCATAATTAGTTTATCAGTTTCCGCCTCTCAAATGAACAGCTTACAAAGTCGGCAAATCGTTCAGATGGTTTGTTCCATTTGTCCATTGTTCTTCGTATCGAGTGCTCATCTGGGGGCTTGACAGGATGGCTGAGAGGTATGCTCTCGCTCTAAGCTGTTTAGCATGGGCTGATTCCGACAGCTATAACCGTCATCCTGGTGTTTCACAGTAGGGTGATTCAAAGTGTGCTGTCCTCGGATAGACGTTAAACTGGATGTCCCGTCTGCCGGCATTAGTTGGTGCACGTTAAAGATCCCACGGTGTCTACGCAAAGAGTATAGCCGGCACCCTGAATAAATTCCAAATTCCTGCCTAAACTACAGAGGGCATTGCAATCAGCAACACAACTGCACCCCCAGCCATGATGTAGCCCCAACAATGTGTTGCATACAAAGAGGTGCTCACGCATGATATTTTTCATGTTCATTCTATTTATTTGATCCTGTCTCAGCCTCAGGTGGTTTAGGCCTACTGTTAAAAAAAATTATATATGTAATATATAACTTTCCCATACACCACTCGCACGTGTCCCATTCCCTCTGTCCCAATATTTACCACCCTTGCTTTAATTCCCCCCTTACACTTTTGTTTGTCTCTTCACCCAAATGACCCCATTCCACAAGCACTCCCTTTTCAAGGTTATTGTGATATATTTTTCCTTCCTCACCTCCTTTCGTTTGTACTTGTTGATTGGTTGTTCCTCTTCTATTTCATCCTGTTCCCCTTCCTCTTCTTGCTGCGTTTCATTAGCTTGTGCGCAGCTTGCTCACCCCCTCGTGTCCTCCCCCCTCCCTCTCCTCTTGATCTCACCCTCATTCTTACTCTGTTGTTGGTGTTTCCCTCTTTCCATTTGTTCACTTCCATTCTGCTCTAGTTCTTCTATGAGCTCGATCATGTATAAATAAATCAATTTTAAAAAGCATCAGAATCACGAGTCAATAACCAAATCTTGTGTTGTACATGACAGCCAATGGCTATTTGTTTGTGATATGTACCTGAGATTATTTTAGTTAAAAAAAAAAATAATAATTACCCCCGTGTGGGGTGACTGGTCATCTCTATAATGTTTTTTACGATCATAATCGATGAACCGTTGCCAGATATCTCTAAAAATGACAGACGAGATAGGTTTTGAAATGCGACTTTCACAACTTTCGTGACCTTGACCCTGACTCGAATCCAGGAAAAAATATGTCGTTGGGTTACACTCATCGACCTCTACCGACATACAAATTTCATCAAGATCGGAAGTAAAAAGTTTCTTTGGTACCGGGAGGTGTTTTTTGACCATCTTCCAGGTTACGTGGCGGCCAAACGGGACGGAAATTCAAAATCTGTCCGGTTAGATACAAGATAATATTTTTTTACTATCATAATCATAAAGTGCCGAATATCTTGTAGAATGGCAGACTAGATAGGTTTTGAAAATGGCGATTTTTATAACTTAGTGACTCGTGACCTTGAACCCGGCAAAGTTATATTGTGTGAACACTCATCGACCTCTACCCACATACTAAGTTTCATCAAGATACGGAAAGAAAAATTGTTGACGGACGGACGAACGTACGGACGGACATTTGGGTCCGGCTTTATTAGGTCATCTCTACGAGATGACTAAAAAGGAAATTTAAAAAGGTTTGATGTACAGGGAGAAAGCCTCACAAACTTGAAACACATTGAGAAATTTTGTGATTGTATTCAAAAAAAGAAACATTCAAATATTATCCAACATAATCATTATTTTGAACAATTGTTCATTTGCCCAACCTAAGTGAGAAAAGCGACAACATGAGTTGGTGAACTTTTCTTTGACCCACTTGAACATGGTAAATACTACTATTCCGCGCATGTCCAGCTAAGGGGCGTAGCATGGGGGCGGGGGGGGGGGGTGGTAAAAGAGGGGTATTGACCCTTTTGCATTTTCATTCCCTTGAAACAGGATTAAATGCGAGGTAAGGGCAGGAGGTTTTGGAATTTTTGGCTATGGTGCCGGTGAAAGCTGGGCTACTCTTCGTGAAGGACACCGGGGTTTTTAACGTCACCAACTAATGCGGTAGATGGGGCGCCAGCTTAACTTCCATTCGAGGAACGGCACAAAATTGATGAATCACCTGCCTGGGAAAACAGCAGGATGACAGTTTACAGCTGGGCCAATATTCTAACCAAGCATAGACAACTTAGAAGCGAGTGTGACATGGTAATGAGGGCTTGAAAATGCAGAAACCACAACCATTGGTATATGTTTTAATGCCTTGGGAAAAGTAATATAATAATATAATTAATAATAAATAACCACAACCACATCAAATCAAGGTAAATCATGGAGACAAGTTTTCTCAAATATTAGTCTTCTTTTATTTTTTACCAATGCATTACATATCAAAGATTAGTTTTCCATTTTGGAATTGATCATAGTTTTTCACATTTGTTTTGCTGAAGAGAGAAGAATGGTCCTCAAAAATGTACAAAAAGTAGAGTTCAAAAAAAAGTTGAAAACTTTGACCTTGATCACATTCCCAAACAAAAGCCAGTAAATAATCACCTAATCTGTTGACATAACTATTGCCAATTTGGCCCTCTCTCTCTCATGGCTATTCAAAGATCATTCTTTTTTAGGACATTTCACAACCAAAAAAGGGAGTCGGAGAGTCTGGTTTTGTAAATCTACAAATCCTATTATTGGATGTGCATTTTAGGCTTCTCAACATGTTACCAAGTGGGATTTTTACAAGTCCCTAATATCCCCTTAGTTTTTTTCCAGCAAGGTTTGACATAACTTTATTTTAATTTCTCAAAAATCTAAATTGCACCAAATTGTTAAGGGCTCATTGCATGCTATGCATAAGAGAAAAAAAGGCAATGGATTATAGGGTGAGAGAGAAGCTGAGATAACTTTTAAAAAGTGGAAGAAAGAGGAACACGGGAGTGGGAATGACTATACAGTAGTGAAGGAGACGTGTGCGAAAGGGAGTGGTCAATGTTGGGAAAAAAAAAAACCAAAGGAACAAAAGAGAGCCATGCAGAGCTTACAAGGCTTGAAAATTACACTCTTTTTTCAATGACGTATTATCAAAGTCCTCTATAAACAAAAGTCGTGGAAAATCCAACAAGAAAATACAAACAGGTACACAAGACAGAACTCCAGACCCTAACTTACCATCATTTTCTCTCAAAACATCTCTTCAGTCTTTTGACTTCAACCCATCAAACGGTGTGGTCAGGGTTGATATATGGGCTTCAAGTAGGCATAATGTGTGGTGTCGCATAACTTGATCATGGGCAAAACAGTAATAAAGTTTCACAAGGAAAAAAAGGGCAGGGCAGCTGATAATCAGGCGGTGCTGAAGCAGGACAACATTAATCTTAACCACTCACATTAAAGAGGTTCACAAGATCTTGAGGCAAAGTGACAAAGTCAGTAAATTAGTATAGGTTTCACTAAAAAATGATCAAGATAATAGCTGATATGACAAGCTTTAAGGCTTGCTAAGCATGTATGAAAGAGCAAATCAGTACCTTGTTGCCTGATAGACAGTGATCAACTAAATAAGGTAATTCTTTGCAACGTATTGTATATTTTAAGTCGAAAATGCGCTTGGCTAAACCCATTGAATTCATACATCTGGGTCAGGTAGGATCATTAATGATCTCCCCTCCTCCCTCCAATCCCCACGGGTGGGAGAACGATTTTCACTGATATTACTTACAATTACAAATGCACTATACTAGAAGCAACGAATAATTTTCTATTTTCTCCCAATAACTTCTGGAAAAAACCCAAAACAAGGAACTCACACACAAGCTGTGAATTAATTTCTTTATTCCAACTTTTTGTATAGAATTTTTTTTAACATAAAAAAAAAACAAGCAAATATAGCATTTGGAAAAGCTTATCTAAGAAATTATCAACAAAAATATAAATCAGGAAAAAAGTAATTGATGAAAGTATGGGGAGAGAAATGAGGATGCAGTGAAAAAAGAGAGAGAGAGAGAGAGAGAGAGAGAGAGAGAGAGAGAAGAGAGAGAGAAGAGATAGAGAGAGAGAGAAGAGAGAGAGAGAGAGAGGATTGAGAAGAGGGGTTTGAGAGAGAGAGAGAGAGAGAGTTAGAGCAGAGAGAGAGAGGGTTTTGAGAAGAGAGAGAGAGAGAGAGAGAGAGAAGAGAGAGAGATGAGAGAGAGAGAGAAGAGAGAGAGCGAGAGAAGAGAGAGCAGACGATTGAGAGAGGGTTTTGAGAGAGAGAGTTTGAAGAAGTAGAGAGAGAGAGGGTTTGAGAGAGAGAGAGCGAGAGTAAGAGAAGAGCGAGAGGGCGAGAGAGAGAGAGAGTGAAGAAGAGAGAGTTTGAGAGAGAGAGAGGTTTGGAGAGAGAGAGAGGGTTGAGAGACGAGAAGGGTTTGAGAGAGAGAGGGTTTGAGAGTGAGAGAGAGAGGGTTTTGAGAGAGACGAGAGAGAGAGAGAGAGAGAGGGCGAAGAGAGAGCGAGAGAAGAAAGAGAGGGCGAGAGAGAGAGAGGGTTTGAGAGATGAGAGAGAGAGATGAGAGGGTTTGAGCAGAGAGAGAGAGAGAGAGATTGAGAGAGGGTTTGAGAGATGCGAGAGATGTTAGAGAGAGGGCTTGAGAGAGAGAGGATTTGAGAGAGAGGGTTTGAGAGAGAGAAGCGAGAGAGGAGAGAGAGAGTTTGAGAGAGAGAGAAGTTTGAGAGAGAAGAGAGTTTTGAGAGAGAGAGAGAGAGAGATTGAGGAGGGTTTGAGAGAGAGAGAGATGTTTGAAGAGAGAAGAGAGTTGAGAGAGAGAGAGTTTGAGAGAGAGAGAGAGTTTGAGAGAGAGAGAGTTTTTGAAGAGAGAGAGAGAGAAGAGTTTGAGAGAGAGAGAGAGGGTTTGAGAAGAGAGAGAGAGACGAGAGGGCGAGAGAGAGAGAGAGGTTTTGAAGAGAGAGAGTTTGAGAGAGAGAGAGGAGAGAGAGAAGAAGAGGTTTGAAAGAGAGGGGGTTGAGAGAGAAGGGTTTGAGAGTGAGAGGGGGTTTGAGAAGAGAGAGAGAGGGTTTGAAGAGAGAAGAGAGAGATGAGAGGGTTTGAGAGAGAGAGAGAGAGAGAGAGAGAGAGCGAGGGTTTGAGAAGAGAGGAGAGAGTGAGAGAGAGCAGTTTGAGAGAAGAGAGAAGAGAAGGGTTTGAGAGAGAGAGCAGAGAGAGGAGAGAGAGAGAGAGAGAGAGAGAGAGAGAGAGAGAGAGAGAAGAGCGAGAGGGCAGAGAGGGCGAGAAGAGAGCGAAGGCGAGAGGGCGAGAAGAGAGCGAGAAGGCGCGAGCGAGAGCAGAGGGCGGAGCGAGAGAGAGGGTTTTGAGAGAGAGAGAGAGAGATGAGAGGTTTGAAGGAGAAGAGAGCAGGATTCTGAGAAGAGGGGTTTTGAGAGAGAGAAGAGATTTGTAGAGAGAAGGCCTTGAGAGAGAGAGATTGAGAGGAGGGTTTGAGAAGAGCAGAGAGCGAGAGAGAGAGAGAGTTTGAGAGAGAGAGAGTTTGAGAGAGAGAGAGAGTTTGAGAGAGAGAGAGAGAGATTCGAGAGAGTTTTTGGAGCGAGAGAGAGAGTTTGAGAGAGAGAGAGTTTGAGAGAGAGAGAGTTTGCAGAGAAGAGAAGATTTTGAGAGAGAGAGAGGTTGAGAGAGAGAGAGAGAGTTTTGAGAGAGAGAGAGAGGGTTTTGAGAGAGAGACGAGAGAGCGAGAGGGCGAGAGAGAGAAGAGAGAGTTTGAGAGCAGAGAGAGTCCAGAGAGTTGAGAGGGAGGGGGTTTGAGAGAGGAGGTTTGAGAGTGAGAGAGAGGGGTTTTGAGTAGAGAGAGAGAAGAGGTTTGGAGAGAGAGAAGAGAGGGTTCGAGAGAGAGAGAGAGAGCAGAGAGAAGAGGGTTTGAAGAGAGAGAGAGAGTTTGAGAGAGAGAGTTTGAGAGAGAGAAGCAGAGAGAGCGGTTTGAAAGAGAGAGAAGAGAAGAGAGGAGAGAGAGAGAGAAGAGAAGAGAGAGAGAGAGAAGAGAGAGAGAGAGAGCGAGAGGGCGAGAAAAGAGCGAGAGGGCGAGAGGGCGAGAGAAGCGAGAGGGCGAGAAAGAGAGCGAGGAGGGCTCGAGAGAGCGAGAGGGCGAGAGGAGCGAGGGCGACGAGAGAGCGAGAAGGGCGAGAGGGCGAGAGAGAGCGAGAGGGGCGAGAGAGAGCAGAGAGAGCGAGAGGGCGAGAAAGAGCAGAGAGAGAGAAGAGAGTTTGAAGAGAGAGAGAGAGAAGAAAAGAGGAGCAAGAGAGAGAGAAGAGAGAGAAGAGAGAGAGAGAGAGAGAGAGAGAGAGAGAGAGAGGAGAGAGAGAAAAAGAGAGAGAGAGAAAGAGAGAGAAGAAGAGAGAGAAGAGAAGAGAGAGAAAGAGAGAGAGAGAGGAGACGAGAGAGAGAGACAGAGACAGAGAGGTTGAGAGAAAGTTGAGAGAAAGGAGAGAAAGTTTGCCCAAAGTTTTATGAATGTGAGAGAGTGAGAAAAGAGAGAAGAAAGAAGAAAGAGAGAGAAAGAAAGAAAGAGAGAACAAGGAAGAAAATAGAGAGAAAGAAAGAAAAGAGAGAGAAAGAAAGAAAAGAGAGAAAGAAAGAAAAGAGAGAGTAAGAAAGAAAAGAGAGAAGAGGCAATGGCAGGAAAGGGGGTACACAGGAAGAAATCAATAATTGTGCCCATTTTTGCAAGATATACAAACTTCGGTTAAAGGCAGCTGCTTTGGAACAAGAAACTACATTGATCAGGCTTTATTAATGACTTTGGAATGATTTTGTTGGAATGCTGCAGAAAATAATGTTCACTCCAACAATAAAGACATAAAAAAAGCAATCTAATATTTGAACCCTTGAGAAGTAACAGGACAAACCAAGATCCAGGAGCAGAGTGGGAATAGATCGAGTTTTGATGCACTAAAGTAATCTTCAAGTTCAAATACACACTGTGGTGTTGATGGCAGTCTTTTTTTATTTTCTCAACTAGTTCAATACGAGTCCAAATGGATCTATCTTAAATAGAAACCTGAAAATCGAAGATCATCTTTATAAAGAAGTTCATCCAACAAAAAACCTGAATTACTTCTTCGGAGCTTCATTTATGAAAATGAGTCTTGCAACAGCAATAAACATCCAACAATGCTAATACAGGCAGGAGTAGATAATGCACCCAAACAGCACTACAATGTTGCAATTACTACCGGAAGCATCTCAAAATTTTGGCAAGAGAACCTCAACACGAACACCAGGAAAAAACATGCATGCTCAAGTGTGCCAAAAAGTAAAAAGGGGGGGGGGGAAAAAGAAAAGGGGAGAGGCAACAAAAGCCACATCATGCCTTGATCTGCAGAATGTGGAAGTGGTTCAATATGACTGAAAACAATAATCCATCATCCAGCACCAAAAAAGGTTTGGAAAAAGATGATAAGTGGCAGCTTCAACAAAATTCTGAAAACAAGTAAATGGAAGGTGAAGGTGGAACTGCATTGATTTTAGCATCAAAGTTTACACCACAAACAAATGCTTAATTCATTCAACTGTAGCTTTGAATATTGAATGTGATGACAAAATAAATCAATAAGTATAAACCACATCCTGGCAGTCTTGATTATAAACTGATATGTATCACATGTACATCCACATTTGCCAATCAAAATCTACATTTCACCTACAAACCCCACTCCCCATCAAAGCACTATGAAAAGGCCAGTTTTAAAGGCTACAGTATAATGCAGTGTAAGCAAACTGGAGGTGAATGCTATTTCCCAGTTCTAGCTCTTGCAGGAAGAGCCAGGGATTAAACTAAAAAAGCCAAGAAACAGGTTCAGCTGTCCAATACTCAGGGTCAGCTTGCGCAGATAGGAGAGAATTCCATTAGGTGTTGCCATACAGTACCCCATCTCCTCAAAAGGGGGAAGTATGCAATGATCGTGTGGATTTTTCACAAGTTAATATTAATTTCAGTCCTGGACAATACTTTGTATAAGGTAATAGACTTGGACAAAATGCTAAAGTGACAGAGTGACTGCATGTGTGCAAAATTAGTTTGTATGCGAAAGATCATGTTCTGTTGCACATCACATGCTCTAAGTGTAAACAAGACTGGGAAAAACAAAAAGCAATGATCTTGATTTCTTGAATCAAAAATCTTGAATTTTTCGTTACCCTGAAAAGTATTCGACATAAACAAGTTTCACACCCAATCAGGAACCAACAAAGGTGAGATATGGTTGCTTCTACAGAATTTATGAGGATGTTTTATCATTATTTTCTGCTTATGTTGCATCTTGCAATACTAGGATGTAACTTGAAAGCTTCAATAATGTTGTAGTATTTCTCCATTTTTGAAAATGTTATTTCCTCGCTAATTGTGATGCCAAATTACTGTTGAACAGCCATGACCAGGATTTTGCAATGCTCTGTGATGACAGAACAAGATTTTGATGTGAAGCTTGTAGAAGAAGCAAAATGTTTGGAATGGCATGGTGTGGCCTATGCTGAGGATGGAAATGTTAAAGAGGCCATATCCTTGTTTTCACGTGCCATTAGAGTGCTCCCAACCAGAGCTTCGGCTTATAATAACCGGGCTCAGGCTCTGAGGCTTCAAGGTGATAACACTGGTAAGAAGTCCAGCTTCGTTGTGGATATGGAGTAAGCCTTCCACCTAAGGCATTGTCTTCTCCCCCTTTATCCCATCAACTTCGCCCCCTTCTCCCTCCTCACACAACTCTTTTTCATCACTCTGCAAAAAATCCTCAAAAATGCATTGATTACACTGGCCAATGACAAAAAAAAACTTTCCATCTGTTATTGAAGTAAATGTTGGTGTCCTTTTATCAATTCAAGCATGCTGATTCCAAATCTGAAGTCAGAATGTTTAGTTACAGAAAAATGACGTTTTTCAGGCATTGTTTTTTTTTTTTTAA
>CM068963.1:80306159-80336324 GCA_035128595.1 Eptatretus atami | reverse complement strand
CCGAGCTTCCCCATTGGCGCATAGCTGTCACCCCGCGGTGCAGCCACACCCCGCCAGACTCCTGAGCTGAAAATGGCCTCAGTTGCCTCCGAGCCTGGCCACACGACTAAGATCCGTAATTAACATTGGTGAAGGGTTTTTGTGAGCAGCTCCGTAATTAACATTGGCGAAGGGTTTTTGTGAGCGCTCACCGGCCCTGAACGTGCACTGAACTTTGTTCAAGCTTGGTTAATTAGTGGAAGGCCGAAGCTACCCGGACGTCATTGAATGAACCCAGCACACGTTTGCGCTTCGAGTTACACCCCAGCTCACAATGTCTTTGGTTCTCCTAGCACCCTCAGAGACTGTGGTGAGCGTCCAGAGAGCTAATGGTGGTTGGGGCGGTTTGTAGTGGTGGTTGTGAGGGAGAGGAAGCGCTGCGGAATTTGTGGTGAAGGCGTTGAAGGAAGTGGTTGAGGCGATTGTGAGAAGACTGAAGTGGTTGGTCATGGTTGTGGTATTTTTGGTGAAGAGGTCGGGCTTAGGTTGTTGGGATTTTTAGAAGGCATTTGTAGTGATCATGGTGAGGGTGTGAGGTCAGGCGTTGGTTGGTTTATGGCACCGTTTGAACAGGAAAATGGTGTGCGTATGCATATGAGCTGGATTGCTGTACCTTATGAACGCTCCGCAGTAATAGCGCTACTGGCCTGATGCGCATGCATGCTTTATGTGAAATAAAAGGAAGTAAAGAGATGAAAGAATAGGGGATTGAAGACCTAACTAAAAGCCCTACGCAACGCATCTTGTCCCATGTACCCGCTAGACATTTTGAAAGGGCTAAATAAATGAATACTAACGAGATAACTGTCTCAGGATCACTACATGGTGGGTACCATTGCCTTGGAGGAGTGCTGGTTTTGCAGAACCGCAACCATATAAACGCATCGTATAATGTATAGTAACTGTTATCCATAAACTGAAGCACATTGAACAACATAAACACATTGTATAAACTCTAAAAAGTACACGTTAACTGTTTTAAAATGCTTTAAGCATTTGTCTTTCTTTCACGCTTGTGACTATTAGTGCTTTATCTCTGAAGAAACGAGCAGTAGTCCCCTATTATATTGTGGTTAAAACACCCGTGACAGCACGTCTCCATTGTGCTGATATCTTGGTGCAACCTCTCTCCATGCTCATTGCTCACAGCACCAAGGTTGGCTGGGAAGAAGTCCGAGTGTGAATGAAGAAAATGCAATTACAGCGACGTATGGCAACCCATTTCTTCAAAGGCCTTTATCATGAACCAACTCGGCAAAGTGGCCTGCTCTGTGGTTCCCCTGGAAATTGTGGACGACCAGTTTGAAAGCCTCCCACGTAGCCAGCTCTAGTGGGTTCAGCTTGGACTGGAAGACTGGATGAAACAATAAATCCCAAATTTGTGGTCCAATTAATATTCCAGCCTTCAATTTGGCATCAGTTAAAATCGCTCCAAATTTTTCTTTCAGGTGAAGAAATACCGCAACTTCAACACTCATTGCCTTTACAGTGTCATCAGTATCATCACGACCATCATCACTTTCAATGTCAGTTGCAGCAACTGGTGGAACAGGTACAAGATTGTCCTCATCATGTGGCACAGGTTTTGGTGCTCACTCGCAATCTGGATATGTTGTCTTGTTTTTGTTTTTCTTTGTGAAACCAGCCGCTTTAACCATACACAAGTAAGGCCTGTCACATTTGCTCTACGGCGAGGATACGGCGGCCGTACGCCCTCTGAATTGACAGAAACATGCGGCGGCCGCAGAGTTTCTGAGGTGGCCTCAGGGTGGCCCTACGCCGTATGGCTATATTTTACAGGTCGTAAGGTCGCCGTGGAATTATAGCGCGGAGTTATAACTTTTTTCATTTCTACGTTCGCCGTAGCAATTCGACAAGCCGAAACAAAAGAACTGGTTAAAAAAAATAATAATAATAATTAACCCATTCGTTACCGTCCGTCTGGCCGCACGTTCGGCTTAGGGCCCCCCTGCGGGCACCTTGCGTCTGCCTTGAAAATTCTATGGCCGCCGCAGGAACGCCCTAAGGTCACCGTGCGACATCAAATCAAAGACCGTATGGCACCCCCACGTTTTCGGTCTCCACAATTTGTAAATACGCCGTGCGGCTACCCGAAAAATAAAAACATATGTGACTGCTACATTGTGTGACCGTGGAAATACTGCGGCCGCCGTATAATTGCTAGTGGCCGTAGATTTTGGAGACCCCACGGCTGCCATGGCAAATGTGACAGGCCTAATGCTCATTCAGATGATCTTCGGCTCCCGCCACACCATTGGGATGGCGAATGGCATCAACGTTAATTTCCCATTAAACCATTGTCAGTCTGGAGGTACACAGTGCAATATACGTGTTGTGTCCATTTATTGTCTTGGTCGCCCACCTTGCAACCAAAATAGTGCTTGTAAACGATCTTCAGACGATTGGTTATGCATTTCCATTGATTATGACGTGTATACAAGAAACACATTACATTTGAAATAAACATGTAGATACAATAAATAGTGTAATTTAAACAAAAACATGACTTTTACCTTTTAAAATTATTCCAAAACAGGAAGATGGGTGAGGGTTATGTATTCTCACCACGATCTCCTGGATTGGGATTACTATACTCTGCCGTAAATAGAAAACACAAGACTTAGCTCAGAGATGATGATGATGCTGCTCTAGGGGGGAGGGTGGAGGTTAGAAAGATGTGGAGGTAGAACTTGCCATGGCTGTTGGATCATCGGGAGCACGATGGAGGTGCCTGCTGCATTGCCACATAGAAGAAGGGTAAGACAATCCCTGGCCATCTTAATCCAGAGAAGATCTTCCCTGCTTGGACAGGAAGATATGAGATGGCATCCTCTTCCAAAATAATCCCGTCTCTGGCGTTAAAAACCTACTCCAACATGAATCCCTTCTCCTCGATTCGTTCCATGAGCCATGGTTGAACTGGAGTGTTCGGCCCCGGATCCCTCGTGAAAAAGTCCGGGTAAATCCACAATGGGTTCACCCATACACCGGTCCACTCAGTCATTTTTTTTTCCGTTTGGTCCTCAATCCAAACATTAAGTGCTGTTTCCATCCCTTCACAAGATTCAAATGAACCCTTTGAACTTTGCTGGCAGGAACCCTTGCACGGATATTTGACTCGCGTTTACACACAGTTGATTCATTGATCCGGTAATGGGGGACGACAGATGCCACACTTTCACGTCTTGCCCACGTATCCAACAACTCGATGTCTTCGCACAATGTCGTATAACCTTTCTCTGCCTTTTGGCGTGATTAATTTTGTCCATTGGTTTGTGTTTGGGCAGCGTAATTAACTGTTGTGTGTCTACTCTACTGGGTCTTGTACATCTAGCATTACAGGATCTCATATGTCATTTCTTGTTTGATGATTATTTATTAAATTTAGCCTCGTTCCCGTATGCCTGTGTGATTACTGCAGTTAATGGGGCGTGCGAAACAAGAAAAGGCTAATGAGAGGTAATCATACACGCAGACGGAAACAACGACTCATCTCAGCTCAAATACCACGCTAACGAAATCGAAACTCAATCGGTTGCCCCCCGTGATTGGTAGAACCCCGCGATATTTGAGGGTTTACTGTATCGTGCGGTCATTTTTGTTTCTGACCACCTGCGTGTGCAATCCTGCTTTGTGCAGTGCATGTGGGCTGAAGTGAGGATCTCCTGGATTTGGACATCAACATATTTTATTTTCGAACTTGTTTGGATTCGCAAATTCGAAACTGCACACCTGGAAGGTCCATGATTGTGACTCCTGCCTGTTTGTTTGATCTCATCTCCGAGAAAATGAATTTGATGCTCCCTGTCAATGGAGATGAGGTTTGGAGTGATCTTTACAGCTGTTTGTTTCAGCAGACTATTGTTCTCTATAAGTTACATCAGTTTACAATAAGGACCAGATAGGTAGGTGAAGCCCGATGACGTTTTTAATATGGTTTGTGAAACACTAGGAAGTGCTATTACGTTTTGCACGGTAACTTGACGTGAATTGTGTACTTTACTGTAAATCGCCCCGTTTTTGATGCTTTCTCTTTTACAAGTCCTGTGTAGTACTGTATTCAAATGATTATGTATTTTATTCAAAATGGTTGGCTTGATGTAGGTTTTGTCGCACTTTGTGAACTTTGTATAAAAAAGATGAGCCTCGCATTCTCTGTCTGCTTCACTGGAGTAAATAAATGGAATTGTAAATTTTTTTTTGCGATTTGGTTTTCCTGTGCGGACAGAGGCAATGGCTGATCTGGACAAAGCAATCGAACTGAGTCGAGGGCGAGGACCTGCTGCTTGTCAGGCCTTTGTTCAGCGAGGTCTAATTCATAGGCTCAACGGAAGTGATGGAGGAGCCCTGCAAGACCTTCGTCGGGCCGCTACATTGGGGAGTCCTTTTGCACGGCGGTTGGCAGCTCAGCTTAATCCATATGCAGCCCTGTGCAACCGAATGCTTGCACAAGCCATGAGCGACTTGTATCCAAATATGTCATCTGCAAAGGAAAATGGTACTTTTTAAGATACCCACTCTGCACTTGGATATTCTTTCAAGCGACATCATGCAAGATTGATCCCAATCGAGTATTTTGATTTGATGTGCGTTCACAAACTCATTTTAACTACAATGTTTCATTTTCATGCCGTGTCCAGATTCCAAAAAAAAATTCATACATTTTCGCTTTCGTGCTTTGGAGAATTACACGCGACAAAAACTTGTGATTTTTCTTTGAAGTTGCATTTGAAATGTGCTGGTGGAATGGTTCTTACCTGGAACTGGCTGTGCTGGTCAGGACTACAATATTGCTATCTCGCTCGGAAACTAGAAAAATTGTGCTCGGAAACGCAAAGCAAGAGTTTAAAAGACCCTTCCCAAGTCCTTCTCTCAAGAAAGTGTCGTATAAGGTGTCCTGATCCATTCACTGTACTCGCGCTCCCATGAGCCTCGACTATGTATCCAAAATAAATTTTAAAAATAACTGAGTCACTGCATGTTATCTTTATGTAATTGTATTTTGATTCATGTCCTTGCATGTAAAGAGAAAATTGCACAACTAAAGTATAAACTAGCAGAAGCCAGACAGACACTTCCACTCTTCCCCCCACTCTCCCACTCCCAGGAGAAGCAAAGTTGGCATTCTGAGCGACGTGGACGCCGAGGACGAAACAGCGACAGGAAAATCTAAGAGTGGTTTGTACTATGGGACGTCCAACTAGGGGGGGGGGGGGGGGTCAGAGGCAGGTGGGGCTTAGAAGCAGGTGGGGGGGGGAGCCTTCAGCTCCATAAGGATGGACCCTACTCGACGCTTTAACGTATTATTTTCATGATAAATCTTGAATGAATTTATTTGGATAAATATTGGAAAGAGACGTCGTCTTCCAACCGACACCACGAAAGAACAGGCCTCCACTAATATAAATAGATTTCTATTTAGTTGTTGGTGTGTGGCCTCGTTATCTCTAAAGCTCTGGTTTGACTGGAGTGTTTCAAAATGAAATTTTTCTCAAAATCCTGCTGGCCAAGTTTATCTCTCTCTCCATCGTGTGCAGCACAAGGAGGCGGGGTAGCATCATTGCCTGAGGGAGTGGCTGCTTAGGACAAGAATTTGTAGTTTGTTCAGAGTTCTCGCGACCGCTCACCTCTTTGTGAAGAACACCGTGGGATCGTTAACGTCCACCAACTGCCGGCAGATGGAATTCCAGTTTAACGTCCATCCAAAGGACGGCAAGTACACACATTGATCAAGCACCCCACCTGGAAAACACCAGGAGGGTAGTAAACCTGGAGCTGGAGGAGGATTCGAACTCGGGCTGGACGGCTTCAAGGTGAATGTTCGTCCATCTCGGCTGTTCTGCCAGCCCGCCGAGTTGAGATAAACATCCTTTACAAAAACACTTCATACTCTCCACCCTCAAACGTGTTCCTTTGCTTCCCTCACGTTTCTCCATTCTCTCCACACCTTTTCCTCACATTTTTCCATTCTCTCCACACCTTTCCCTCACGTTTCTCCAATTCTCCACACCTTTCCTCACATTTTCCATTTCTCCACACTTTCCTCACGTTTTCTCCAATCTCCACACCTTTCCTCACATTTTTCCATTCTCTCCACACCTTTCCCTCACGTTTCTCCAATCTCTCCACACCTTTTCCTCACATTTTTCCATTCTCTCCACACCTTTCCATCGTTTTCATTTCTCCACCATTTCTCATGTTTCTCCAATCTCTCCACACCTTTTCCTCACATTTCTCCAGTCTCTCCACACTTTCCTCATGTTCTCCATTCTCTCCACACTTTCTCTCACGTTTTCATTCTCTCCACACCTTTTCCTCACATTTTCCATTCTCTCCACACCTTTCCCTCATGTTTCTCCATCTCTTCCACACCTTTTCTCAGTTTTCATTCTCTCCCACATCTTTCTCTCACGTTTCTCCAACTCTCCACATCTTTCCTCACGTTTCTCCAGTCTCTCAACACCTTTTCCTCACATTTTTCCATTTCTCCACACTTCCTCATGTTCTCCATTCCTCCACCCTTTTCTCACATTTCTCCATCCTCTCCACACTTTCCTCATGTTTCTCCATTCTCTCCACACCTTTCTCTCACGTTTCCATTCTCTCAACACACCTTTTCCTCACATTTTTCCATTCTCTCCACACCTTTCCCCAGTTTCTCAATCTCTCCACATCTTTCTCACGTTTCTCCGCTCTCACACCTTTCCTCACATTTCATTCTCTCCACATTTCCCTATGTTTCCATTCTCTCCACACATTCCTCATGTTTCTCCAATCTCTCCACACCTTTTCCTCACATTTCTCCAGTTCTCCACACCTTTCCCTCATGTTTCTCCATCTCTCCACACCTTTCTCTCACGTTTTCCATTCTCTCCACATTTTCCTCACATTTTTCCATTCTCTCCACACCTTTCCCTCATGTTTCTCCATTCTCTCCACACCTTTCTCTCACGTTTTTCATTCTCTCCACATCTTTCTCTCACGTTTTCCAATCTCTCCACATCTTTTCTCACGTTTCTCCAGTCCTCTCAACACCTTTTCCTCACATTTTTTCCATTCTCTCCACACCTTTCCCCATGTTTCTTCAATCTCTCACACCTTTCCTTCACGTTTCTCCAATCTCTCCACACCTTTCCCTCACGTTTCCTCATCCTCACACTTTCCTCAGTTTCTCCATTCTCTCCACACCTTTTCCTCACATTTTTCCATTCTCTCCACACCTTTTCCTACTTTTCCATCTCTCCACACTTTCCTCATGTTTTCATTCTTCCACACATTTCTCTCATGTTTTTCTCCAATCTCTCCACACCTTTTCCTCACATTTCTCCAGTCTCTCCACACCTTTCCCTCATGTTTCCATTCTCTCCACACTTTCTCTCACGTTTTCCATTCTCTCCACACCTTTTCCTCACATTTTTTCCATTCTCTCCACACCTTTCCTCATGTTTCTCATTTCTCCACACCTTTCCTCACGTTTTCCATTCTCTCCACATCTTTCTCTCACGTTTTCCAATCTCTCCACATCTTTTCCTCACGTTTCTCCAGTCTCTCAACACTTTTCCTCACATTTTTCCATTCTCTCCACACTTTCCCCATGTTTCTTCAATTCTCCACCTTTCCTTCAGTTTCTCCAATCTCTCCACACCTTTCCCTCACGTTTCTCCAATTCTCCACACCTTTCCCTCACGTTTCTCCAATCTCTCCACACCTTCCTCACATTTTTCCATCTCTCACACTTCCCCATGTTTCTTCAATCTCTCCACACCTTTCCTTCAGTTTCTCCAATCTCTCCACACCTTTCCCTCACGTTTCTCCAATCTCTCCACACCTTTTCCTCACATTTTCCATTCTCTCACACTTTCCTCATGTTTTCTCATTCTCTCCACACATTCTCTCATGTTTCTCCATATCTTCCACACTTTTCCTCACATTTCTCCATTCTCTCCACATCTTTCTCTCACGTTTCTCCAATCTCTCCACATCTTTTCCTCACGTTTCTCCATCTCTCAACACCTTTTACATCATCAATTTCTCTCATTCTCCCACACTTCCCTCACGTTTTCCAATCTCTCCACATCTTTCCTCAGTTTCTCCAGTCTCTCCACCTTTTCCTCAAATTTTTCCATTCTCTCCACACCTTTCCCCCATGTTTCTCCAATCTCTCCACACCTTTCCCTCATGTTTCTCCATTCTCTCCACATCTTTCCCTCATGTTTCTCCATTCTCTCCACACCTTTTCCTGTCATCTTCTGAACGCATTCCTCAAACTCGTCCATCCTCAATCCCCGACTGTTCTTCGTGGAGAGGATGAGAAATTGTGAGTAAGAATAACAATGATCCCGTCCCAAGGCTTTGTGTGAACACGTGACGTCGTTTGTGACGGGGTCGACAATCCTCCTCAATCAGCGTGTAGTTCCAAATGTTCCTGTGGGGGAGCAATGGGTCCACGACCAGCCCGGCATTCCTCAACGTGGGAGTGAAACTCGAGTGAAGTTTGTATTTCCCGGAATCTCGGCATTTCGCGGCGTCGCGTCCTCCTGCTCACAATGGATCCTGGTGCCCGGTTGTGGAGTCGGCAAATCATCAGATTCGTCTTCAGTATCTGCTGTTGGATCAAAGAGTCGATCCGGAGATGCATTTATTGGTGTCTTCTGAAATATCCTCATCATTGTGAGTGTTGCGCTGCGAATTCAGGGTGTGTGCGGTGTGTGCGGTGTGTGCGGTTATGCTTGTGCGGTTGTGCGGTTATGCTTGTGCGGTTATGCGGTTATGCTTGTGCGGTTATGCTTGTGCGGTTGTGCTTGTGTGGTTGTGTGGTTGTGCGTGCTCCGACACGCACGTTCGGGACGTTAATTAAATTAAAAATCGTTAACCACACTGTTTATATGATGAGGCTTTTTGAACTCGATTGTCTCCAGTTTTTTCCGCTTATTCTTTATCTGGGTATTGTTTGAAGTGTTGGATTTGAGGGAAATGCTATTTCCTGTTTTGCGTCGCGCATGAAGGGTGATCCCAATTTGCGGTGTAGCAGTGGTTGGTACCATTTAAATTTATCCGACAAAACCGTGTAACCATCCATTCCGTCTCTTGTAATCGATTATTGCTCTCACTTATTGTATTAATAACGAGCGAATATAACCCGTCGCTTCACTGACAGGAATATGAGTAGTTGGGGGGGGTGTCGCCCTCGATGGCCGTAATACACGTACTTGTCGATTGAATTGCTCACGCCGATCCAGACAGTCTCACCACACCATGTTCCACTACGGACTCGACTTGAAGCCTCCTTTTTATGCGAGTGCGCGAGGACTTCGCATGTCACTGGGGGAGCTGCTAATCACAGAAAAAAACATACATTGACACGAGGGTACACATAACTTTTACCATTATCTATCTACAATTCCAGGTGTGTGTGTTGTGTCTGGTGTCTGTGTCTTGTGTCTGTGTCTCTGACCGCTTGTTTCTCGACAACCACTGGTCGATCTAATTGATACTTGCCAGGTATATTGCTGGGGCCCTGAGTATGTGCCTTTTCAAGGTTTGATAATATGGAATAGGCAAAGCCTAGAAGCGAACGTAGAATTCTTCTTACATTCGCTTCTGACTTAACATAAAACTTGTTCACAACTGTATACTTGCCAACTATACCGTGGTACGTGTAAGCGCCGCACAGCTGATGATTTTGACGCAATTTCCGGTTACTTCGGCCTGGATTCGGGATCAGCGAACAAATAATGTAAATCACGATTAAAAAATATTTTTGATGAGGCGGGAGATATCTTAATTAAAATTAACTTTGGGAAAAAAATAATGAAGAAATAAATAAATAAACGATCACTTCGAGTCAAGAATAAAAGAAATTAAAAGTTCCGGAAAGAGTTTCAAATCACTCCCGGTAATGTTAAATACTAAATAAACACTTCCTGTCATGAAAAAATCACTTTCGGAAGTATAAAATTAACTTTGGGAAAAAAATAATTGAATAAATAAATAAACACTTCGGTCATTATCTCCCGGCATGCATCATTCCCCATGAAAAAAACGAAAACAAAAAAAAACAAAGCAAAACAAAAACGGAAGCAAAATCGTCATAGCCAACACGGATTCACAATTACCAGTGTATTGTGTTGTTTTGTTGTTTCCTATTCTCTCATGTGCACGCGTTAAGTAATATTCACAAGATAGAAATAAAACCCGATCGTGTTTATACACCGCACAGCGTTTAGCAACAACCGGAAGAAAAAGGTCATATCCAATGACACGGATTCCAAATAGCCAGGGGTATTGTTGTGTTGTTGTTGTTTCCTATTCTCTCACGTGAACGCGTTAAGTATGAAGCTCACTGCGTTCGCTATTAATCGACAAGTGGTTCCCAAGTTATGGCCATTTATTTACCAACCAATGAAAGGAACACGTTGCTGCGTAGTGCGCGCAGTCGACGATGACGTCACGGGCCGTGCTGGTTACGATGGGGAAAATGGCGCCTCAGTTACCGTGGCGAAATAATTTCTCGATTTCTTATGCGCATTTATAGATAAACGCAATGCTCCAATCCAGTCGTCGCTTACGAGAGCGAAGGAACGGCCTGTGGTTGTTTGAAAGTTTTTTTTTCTTTCTTTTGGTTTGCACGTACGGGCACGCGAGAGCGAAGGACGGCCTGGTGGTTGTTGTTTCTGGCTTCCCTCACGTTTCTCCATTTCTCCACACCTTTCCCTCACGTTTTCCAATCTCTCCACACCTTCCCTCACGTTTCTCCATTCTCTCCAACCTTTCCCACTTTCTCCATTCTCTCCACACCTTTCCCCATGTTCTCCATTCTCTCCACACTTTCCCTCATGTTTCTCCAATCTCTCCACACCTTTCCCTCACGTTTCTCCATTCTCTCCACACCTTTCCCTCACGTTTCTCCAATCTCTCCACACCTTTCCTCATGTTTCTCCATTCTCTCCACACCTTCTCTCATGTTTTTCCATTCTCTCCACACCTTTCCTCACGTCTCTATTCCTCCACATCTTTCCCTCACGTTTCTCATTCTCTCCACACTTTTTCCATTCTCTCCAACTTCCTCACGTTTCTCCATTCTCTCCACACTTTCCTACGTTTCTCCCAATCTCTCACACCTTTCCCTCATCGTTTCTCCATTCTCTCCACACCTTTCCCTCACGTTTCTCCTTCTCTCCTTTTCACATTTCTCCTCTCGTCTCACACCTTTCCCTCACGTGTTACCATACATTCCGGGGTACAAACCGGGGGTTGTACCCCAGTTTGAAAGTTTTTTTTTTTTTTGCACGTACGGCCACGTACTAGTACATATAATCTCAACACTGGGGGGGGGGTGAAGAAAGAGAGGAGGGAGGGAGAGAAAGAGTGAGGGGGGGGGGAGTGAAGAAAGAGAGGGATGGGGGGAAGAGCGAGGAGAAAGGGGTGATGAGGAGCGCAACGCTTCACCAAATGTCACCATACCACTCCAGGAATGGAGGGCGGGGGGGGGGGGTGTAGTATACGGATTGAACGAAATGGGGTACATTAATGCAGCACGTGGAGTCCGCCCGGAGATTTCCAAAGGGGGTAGAGAGAAGAGGAGAAGGGTTTGGGGGGAGTGAAGGCAGCGTGATGGGAAGGGAAGGGAAGGCAGCGGGAGAGGAAGGGAAGGCGGTGCTCACAGAGGGGAAGGGAAGCTGTTACCAGTAAGCGGGTACTCATTTAGCCAACCTCAGAAGGATGATGGGCAGAGTCAATCCACCTGATGTTAATTAAATGGGAAACAGCAACTTTAACTAAAGACCCTAAGATCTTAAGGCAGCCACGCTAACCATTAATCCAACACCAGGCTAATATTATAATGAATGAACTAGCTCATATCATGTCTAATATTTTACAAGTGTTGTGGAAATAACTTCTAAGGGTTAACATTGCTTAGCATAGTTTAGTTATATCCCATATTGAATCTCTTAGAATAAGTGTGAAGTAATTTAATTGTGATATTAGACACGTTGTTTTATGTCTTAACAAACCATATCCACCCTCCCTCATATGTGGAAAAACAGCCATCCCTTTGAACCTTTATTTCATGTTGTACCCCCTGTAATCTGAATTTTAATGTTCTTTTAAAGCATCGCGGTAGGGCTTTAAACACAAGTTTAGGCACGAAACCAAGGATGGCGATGCTGACCACCAGCAGCGCTGTCCAGTGAGGTCAGGAAGGGTTGGCCCCGCCCATGGACCAATGGTGGCCGAGTGGGGAAGGGCTAAATGCGTCACGGGGGAACCCTTATTAAAGTGGGTACGCAGCGGAGGGGGAGGAGAGACGAGCCTGGGACCACGCCACGAGGACCTGTGCGGGAGTTCTGTGGAGCTTTCCCTTTGAAAGTCACTCCAGCGCTGCATTCTGCCCCGCCCCGCCCTGCCAGCCAATCTCTCTCCTCTCGGGCAGGACTCCAACTGGAGCAAGGCCATAGTTGGTGTCTGTTCATGTCCTCCAAATCCTGCGGTGTCCTGCAGGGCACCACTGGGTGTTCCTGTCTTGTCACCCTATCTGTTGTGTATCTCATGTGGAATGATTGGATAAGGCATAGGCTATGTTAGGAATCTTCAGATCATTCGTTGTTTTGTGGATGCGATAAGCGGTAGTGGGTAAGGGGTTTTATAGCATCGACATTATTGTATTGCTTATTGTATTCCTGTCCCATGTGTACCATAATTTGTTATTGAATATACCTGGTCTCGGAGTGAATTCAAGCAGTTGTGGCCACAATTGTAATTTGGCAAAGTCGGTTAAAGGACGAATTGCATATGGGTTACTAGTGCTCTACACAAGACCGTGCCATGCGCCTCGCCGGCCACGCTCGGCCGTTAACGGAAGATCAGGCGCACGACACCCAATTAGCGCAACACATCGGCTGACTCGGAGGTCTCACCAGCACGGTTTCGTGGCAGTGGATGTGTGATCCCACTTGGGGCCATCGACTCAGTCGGCCATTGCAGCCATTGTTTAGGCAGCCTGCCAGGACTTGCACCAGGATCATAGGATGACCCCTGCAGCTACAACAATATGGTTCTTTTCATGATCTGTATGTCCAAACTCCCTTTATATCTACTGAGCCATTGCAAACCCAATGATATCATGGATTAACTAGTTCATATCAATATAATGTGTCATATTTTACAGATCTTCCAGCATTTGTGATACAAATTTTGGAATGTCTCGGATTGTACCCCGGTAAGTAAAAACACTTGAACAGTTTACCACAGCATTATGATCTGTTTCTGCATTGTATTTTAAAACTCTTGTGCACACTCTTTCTAACTACTACAACCTCTACTACTACTAGGTATGATGAATTCTACTATAGTGACCAATGTGTGGTAGTCTGAGGAAAATTTTGTTTTTTGCCTAAATCTTTCACAATCCTGCTGGCGAGGCCTAACAACTGAATGTGGTACGAATTTTAAATTTTGTTTAGGGTGTCATTGATGACACTCCGATGACCTGGCTGGTCTGGGTTTGAATATTATCCCAGCTATAAATTGTCATCCTGGTGTTTTGCATGCAGGGTGTGCCGTACATCAATGTGTGTGCCGTCCCTGAGGGACGTTAAACTGGGTGCCCCGTCTGCTAGCATTAGTTAGTGGATGGTTATAGATCCCAGGGTGTCTTTTGTGAAGAGTTGGCAAGCTATTGCTGGCACCCTGAACAAATTCCAAATTCCTGCTCTCTCAGTTGAGTAACCCACCTCAGAGTGCTGCCCCTCCAGGATTGTAATTCTAGCCAAGAGACTGGTTGAACAGAATCGATGCTCGGTGGAGAGTATGGTGCATGAGTACAAGTGCCATTGATAACTCGCCGACTCTTCAAGAAACACCATGGGATCTTTCACGTCTGCCAACAACCAGTGCTGGCAGACATGTCCTCTGGCTCAACCTCCGACAGATGGATGGCACACACTGATATATCACCCTGCTTGCAAAACACTAGGGTTTCAGTTTCAAACCGAGTTGATATTTGAACCCAGGCTAGACATCCCAAAGGTTTATGCATAGCTTTAAGCTATTATACCAGTCCCTCCTTCTCCCTATTATTTCTAATACTAGCATAACCCGCGCTCTGCGCGACATGTTGGGGTGGGTGTGTTTGAGAAAGGAACTGATGCAGAGTATCAGTAGTAATTTTACTTTAATGCAGTAAGTGGAATACGATTTCACTGTTTCAGAACCATTTTATTTACTTTTTTTTTGTACCATGCACCTCATATGGTCTTTGAGATAATGTAAGCCGAATATCACGTTACTCGAGCGCAGAACAAAGTCGAAGATAGCGCGACACGAAACCACAAACTCGGAAATAATATATAAGATGCTGAAGGTAGATTGTGCAATTTGAAAAAAGAAAAAGTTTTCAAATGGAAATTGCAATCAAGTTCTCTTCCAGCTTCACACACATTCTCAACCCCCAAAAGTCTCCTCGTGACATGTTCTTCTGCAACCTGTTTTTTTTTCCAACACAAGATTGAGGCTGATGGAAGTAAAGAGCAAGTTCATGTTTGTGTTTTGAGCGAATTCTGTTTGTGTAAAATCCAAACTGAAACATTCGTGGGTTTTAAAAAAATTTGTATGAAGGCTTGTGGAAGAGCTTTTCACTGGAGAGGGTAAGGTCAATAAACCAAAGTAAGGCTGAAACAGGTGAGCAAACACATATGGAAATACCAACCAACGACACAATGGAGGTGGATACTCTGAGACCTGGAAGGGCTCTGTTACACCTTCTGAAACCCGCATATGGAGATAACAACCAACCACACACTTCAGCTGAAGTAGGGAGGTCATAGATCCACAACTAAGACAGTAAATGAACTGCAACTGTGTTGAGGAGGCAAGGGGTTCGTGAGAGTAGAAACGGGAGAGGAAATTAGGTGGCGATGGGCTACCATCTTTAAAAAAAAACTGGATGGTTGAGGATGAGAGGACAGACTTAAGGGGCCAATTCCATGGAGGTTAAAAGAGAGACAAAAATAAAAAGAGGTGAAATCAAAGTTGAGAACTGGGGAGGTAATATGGTAGTGCTTACTTGACTGAGATGGAGAGCCAGCAGAAAGGGCTGGAGGAACAAGACCAGAAGGCAAGTGGTAGAAAGGTAATAAGGCCACCAAGATGTCGACAAGCAAGTCCTGGGACTCGGCCTCTGGCCATTGAGATGCCGATGAGGCTGAGGGTTTTGGAGTCCACTACTTCCAAGGAGTTACAGATAAGTACAAGTGACTAATACGATGACATGCCATAAAACCAGTTCATGTATCTTCTATCTTTTTAATTTGATGGTTCTCAGAGCTATTCTTTGGAGCAGTTTATATATTATACGAGCAAAGGGACCCGGCGTTGTCCGTCCTCCCACCCCTTCTCTCCCTCATATATAAATTGTCAGCATAGATTTCTATAACTCTTTAGGTTTGTGAATTTTCTGTAAAAATTAAATAAATAAAAAGGTTGAAAGACTATATTCCTGTGTTTTTAAAAAGTATTTTTTCTTCTTGAAAAGTGATAAATGTGTCGTGTAAAACTGGTTGGAGTTGAGAAACAAATATAAAAAATTGTCACCGTACTCTTTCCCTTGGGTTGTGCTTTGCACATCCATTCTCGATGAGTTGTTTACCTTCTGATAATGTCATGCTAACAATCATTTTCCATCTTTTGTTTTTTTTCTTTTTAGCGAGGGTGACTTTGTATTATTGCGTTTATGGAAACACCTTCAGAGCAGAAATCAATTTCTTGGACCAGCTGAAAAAAGCACTGTTTTATGACTTCATCATAGAGCCTACAAAGGTGGAACATCTCCTTCAGCACCATGTCTTTATTCCTTGCATTCTCTTCTGTGTCAATTCCACACGGGTGGGCACGGACGCTGAATCTGCTCTTCAGAATTGTTCAGGTGAGTTGTTCAAGTGCTATACCTGCATGGAGGCTGCAAATGTTTTCTTATTTTTAATCCAAATAGTGTTTTCATCTTGTGATCCTCCGTAAAATGTTGCCATGACAATTAAGTTGTTTTGTTTTTAAATACAAAATGTAGGCTCAGGGAAAAGTGAGGTGATGGAGGATAAAAAGGCAATGAACTGTCGGTGAGAAAATGGGGCCACAGTTAGACAAGCAATGGAGTGATCGAACAAGAAAGAGGAGATTGAGAAGAGTAGAAAAGACGGTAACCGGCAAATAAGTGTGTTAGGTTACATAGGGTTGATGTGGAGAGAAATAATTGTGGGTAGCGATGGGGGATGATGTGAGATGGTGGTGCACCGTCTGCTTTTGAAGCTCTGGAGACAAAAATGTCATTGAACCATCTCCAGAAGGCAGTCTTACAAACTGGAGAAAAGACTTGAGGTGTGCAGTTAGCCTGCATTTTGAAGTTTTAACCAAGAGAGGGGTGACTGGAAGAATGCTCGTGTCATGGAGGGGCTGAGGAGGCTGAGAGAGCTCGGTCAGAGAGGTGGTAAAAATCGGAGAGGCCACCAACCAGTCGTGATGTTTTGTAACAGGCCTTGTGCTTCGACCTCATTGCAGAAGATTCCAAAGAATCCAAGAGAAACAGATGTCGTGCTGGCGCACCATCCCATAGGGGAGAGCAGCATTCCATTGAACTATGGACAAAGGTTGTGCAGGCTGTGAGTAGTTCTGATTTTTAATCGAGGAAAAACTTGGAATGATGGATGATGCCCATTCAACAGCTAAATTTGGGGGCCAGATTTGCTTCATGGTCAGCCCAGAAAAGTATCGAGACCGATGGTGAGGTCTGGAAGTTCAAGCGATTGAACCTCTTCCAGTTGTTGACCATGAAAAGTGGGGTGAGTTTGTTTGACGATCCTTCTGTTGTGACAGAGTGAGATCGTGACATTTGTCAGAATTGAAAGACATGTTCCATTTGTCAGACCAGCTCCGAACCAATCGAAGATCAGCAGAGTGACATAGCTGTTGTTTGCCTATCAGTCGGATCAGGTTGTGTGTCACTTAAAAATGTCGCAGTCCACTGGTATGATGTAATCACGTTATACAATGGTATGACAAAATATTACCTTTATTTTATCAAGTGTCTATAAAGGTTAATTGGTGTAGCTTGCACATGCAACATGTTGGACAAAGACATTAAGAGAACATGGGCTAATGAACACACTAAATATATGTACATGGGGTTTGAACCCTGGATCCCACCATCATAAGACTAGATATACAGTACATATACGTACATGTATAGTACTGCACACTAAAAACTTTCCCAAGAAATGCAAGCATTCTGAATCGCTCCAAAATCATTTTTATCACGTACAAATACACTGGAGCTAAGAAGCATCAAAAAGAAAACAATTTGATATCGGATTTGGCTTAAAGTGACATGACACGTTCAATGGCTGTCCAGTATAGAGGAGCAGGTTGTGCAGAAAGGGGAAGATGGTTACACTGATGAGAGAAAGAGGGAGAATGAGTGGAGGTGATCTGTCCATCTGGATTTCGGTAAATAAAAAAAATAGGTTGGACCAATCGATGCTGGACAGACGAACAAGGAAGAGATGGTAGAACAAAAGCAGAATTGCATTTTGGAATGTTCTTCAGATCTTTGGGCCACCAACATGTCGTTTCAGTTTCATTTGTTTCACCGATAATGATGAGCTTCAAATGCAAACTTTAATACTCAACAATTATACATTCAGTATACAATTCACATCCCTTTCTCTGTACGTGGGGGAATTACAAGAGGTTCTTCATAAGAGTCCAAGACATATAAACCTTTAAAAATATCTCAATGTGAGTAAATATAATAAATAGTTCACTATAATATTATATAAATATACACATATACATGCATGTGTATTGAAAAAGTCTGGCAGGATGGTATAGGTGAAGAGAGGATTATTGGGCCAACCTTTCCATCTAGTCTGGGTTTGATTCCTAACTCGATCCTAAAAATTGTCTGGTACTTCAGAGAGCATTGCATCACAAAGCATGCTCTCCCTAAAGGCCCAGTCACACCTTGACGTTTTAGCCAGCTTATGCCGATTTTCGAAAAATTTGTCTAAAACCTTGGCGCACGTCCAATACGTTATGGGTAAGTTTTGGAAGCATTGAGAGCACGCTGAAAAACACCCATACGTCGTAGTACGTTGGCTTTCATCGTTGTACTTTGCGGTTGTCCTCAAATTTTAGCATGCTTGAAATTTTACGACTTATGCCAGCGTATGATCACAAGTTCCGCTACGCAGGCCATAAGTTTAGGTACGTTATGCGATCGTTGACACACGTTACTTGTAAGTTACTCATAAGTCGAAACACGTCGAGGTAATGTTTAGCGTACCCGAACTTATTTCTAACCTATGAGTAACGTGTTGTAGGCACGTTACGCGATCGTTGACACACGTCGACACACGTTACTTGTAAGTTACTCATAAGTCGAAACACGTTGAGGTAATGGTTAGCGTCAGTGTTCCAGACTCCCTGGTGTTTTTTTTTTGTTTGTTTGTTTTTTTTGGTATGACGGTGATGTTGACACTTCGATTTCTAGTGCGGTTATGATTTAAATCGTTGAGCGGCAGCCTATTAATTATATTATATTATAACCGCACTAGAAATTGAGTGTCAACATCACCGTCATGCCGAAGAAATAAAAACAAAAAAACCATGGAGTCTGGAACACTGATGGGTTCCTCCTGTGTGAACCACATTTTTATATACCAATTCCCCTAAACGCTGCCAATACGCCATTACATGGTAGTTGTAAGTTAGAAACACGTTCATTTAGTTCTTTGGTCGTCCGGAAGACGTCAATCAAATACGTCTAATACGTCAATGTGCGTTGGAAATACGTAGGGAATTGGTTCAAACCACGTTACTCATAAGTTAGAAATAACTTTCGGGTACGCTAGACATTAGCTCGACGTGTTTCGACTTATGAGTAGCTTACAAGTAACTTTTGTCGACGTGTGCCAACGTTCGCATATCGTGCGTACAACTTATTCCCATCGCATGCGGAACGTGTGAGGCATACGGCAAGTACGTCGTAAAATTTTTAACACGTTTAAAATTACAAGATGTACTCCACTTACTACGACGTATGATAGCGTACTTTAGCGTTCTATTCACGTATACCAAACTTACCCATACTGTATTCGACGTGCGCAGCGTTTTAGACGCATTTTTCAGAGGTCGAATATGCTGGCAAGATCGCCAAGGTGTGACTGCGATGTTGACACTTCCATTTCTCCGGCGGTTATGATTCGAATCGTTGTGCGGCAGCCTTTTAATAGGCTACGCACGTGATCGTCAGCGATACGTGCAGCACGCTATGCATAAGTTAGACTATCGTTGGGCATAGGTTGTGAACGCCGACAACAGGCTAAGCATTCGTTGGTATAAGTTATCTATAGGACAACGAAACGTTCTGTGTCCGTTACTAATATGTTATGCATACGACCAACTCATTATGAATACGTCCGAATCTTTAAAAAAAACATCAAAAGTTCAACGTAGCCAGCGTTTTACATACATTTTGATACGTTGCCATTTCTGGCTAAAACGTCAAGGTGTGACTGGGCCTTTAGATGGATGTTAATCTGAGTGTCGTATCTGCTAACGTTAGTGGTGGATGTTAAGGGCCTGTCACACCTTGACGTTTTAACCAGCGTATGACAAGGTATCAAAATGTATGTAAAACGCTGGCGTACACTAAACTATTGATGTTTTTTTTTTTTGGGCGTATAATAACGTGTTGGACGTAGGCATAACGTATTAGTAACGTACACAGAACGTTTTAATCACATATAGATAACTTATACCAACGAATGCTGAGCGTGTTGTCGCGTTCACAACCTATGCCCAACGATAGTCTAACTTATGCATAGCGCGCGGCAGCGTATCGCCGACGATCACGTGGCGTAGGCTATTCATAGGCTGCGGCTTGAAGATTCAAATGATAACCGCACTGGACATCGAAGTGTCAAGCCGCTGTCTCACCTTGACGTTTTAGCCAGCGTATGCCGACGTATGAAAAATTTGCCGAACCAAGCTGGCACACGTCGAATACATTATGGGTAAGTTTTGTATACGTTAAGAGCATGCTGGCATACGTCGTAGTACACTGGCAGACATCGTAGTACGCGAGTACGTCGACAAATTTCAGCATGTTGAAAATTTCTCGACGTACTCGGCGTATGACACATGTTCCGCATACGCTGGCCATAAGTTGTAGGCACGTTACGCGATCGTTGACACGTCGACACACGTTACTTGTAAGTTACTCATAAGTCGAAACACGTCGAGGTAATGTTAGCGTCAGTGTTTTCAGACTCCCGGTTTTGTTTTTTTTTTTTCTTCGGTATGACGGTGATGTTGACACTTCGATTCCAGTGCGGTTATGATTAAATCTTGGCGGCATCCTATTAATTATATATATTATAATGCACTAGAAATCGAAGTTCAACATCACCGTCATACCGAGAAAAAAAAACAAAAAATAAATAAAAAACCAGGGAGTCTGGAACACTGCACTAGCCATTACCTTGACGTGTTTCGACTTATGAGTAACTTACAAGTAACGTGTGTCGACGTGTGTGTCAACGATCGCGTAACGTGCCTAAACACGTATACTCATAGGTTAGAAATAAGTTTCGGGTACGCTAAACATTACCTCGACGTGTTTCGACTTATGAGTAACTTGAAGTAACGTGTGTCAACGATCGCGTAATGTGCCTACAACTTATGGCCAGCGTTCTGCGGAACGTGTGAGTCATGCGCTGCATACGTCGAAAAATTTCAAGCATGGAAATTTGTCTAACAGCTCGGCGTACTACGACGTATCAGCTACGACGTATGCCAGCGTACTACGACGTACGCCAGCGTACTACGACATATGCCAGCGTACTACGAAAGAAAGCCAGCATACTACGACGTATGCCAGCTGCTCTTAACGTATACAAAACTTACCCATAACGTATTCGACGTGTGCCAGCGTTTATCCAAATTTTTCATACGTCGGATACCTGGCATAAATCTCAAGGTGTGACAGGGCCTTTAAAGACGTCACGGTGTCTTTTGATAGAGGCGCCCTGAACAAACCAAATTCCTGCCCTAAGCTGCAGAATTCTGAAAACGGGGCATATGGATCAAACTCATAACTAATCTCCAGTCCATTATGCATTTGAATGAAAATTAATTATTTATTGGTGGGGGGGGGGGGCAGCCAAGAGCAATCAATATTCTCTGAAGTCCCAGTTGAAGCATTGTGCTGTCAGGTGGTGATAATGATTGGTCGTCTGCTGTGAAAACCTGTAATGGGTCATGTGAACCAATGATTGGTTTATGATCACTTTTTATTTACAGTAAAACCCATCATGGTGGTTTTGAACTATGGACAGAAGAAGGCATCCTTTTCAAATCCTTACAGTGGCACTCATATTGCCAATGATAAGATCGAGGCAGTGCACGATTGTTATTTTCAGCACGATGGCCTGCACCTCTGTCCAGAAAACATGAAGGTTGTGAAGGAAGTGGCACAACATATCTTGAATCGCTACAGGGAGCCCATGATGTTCCGAGGTTAGCTGATGCATGATGTTCCGAGGTTAGCTGATGCATGATGTAGGACACGAGAGGTTAAAATGACATTGTTCTTCATTTTGAAAGCTGTTACCGATATAAAAGTACAGTAAACCATTGTTGATGATGAGTGGTTTTATTTCCTCTAATTCAAACACTTTCATGCATTGCCTACACATTGTGGCTGGAATGCACCCAATGGCTTAATGGATACCTTCCTTAGTCATGGCCCTCCATATGGAAGCTAATCACAGTTGAGCCCAGTTCGTACTCGGATGGGCTCACGTCTCGTCTGCACAAGCAAATTCAGAAAATTGCAAACGCCAGAACCAGGCCACGTCCAAACCGATCTCCATTCACAATTCTTCTTATTCTGGCACCTTCAATGTTATTTTTCATATACTGCACTTAATGCATACGTGATACACAAGAACGGCACTTGGTGGAGCGCATACCTGCGCCAGACTGAATTCAGTTTACGTTTTGTATCCCACTGATAGGCCAGATCTGCACCCGAACGTTCGCCAAAATCCAATCGGCTTGTTCTTGTCACCTAACCAAGCAAACGGAAGACCAAATACTGCATTGGAGTCATCACAAGGAACCTTAATAAGTAAAGAGCAAAGATGGAGTCATCAGGAGGAACCTGGATAAGATTTGGATTTCAGCCGTTACTCCACTACCCTCAAACCCATCCAGGTGCAGCCAAGTGATCTTTACAGAAAACTTTCTGCAATAATTCACTTTTCTGAGACAGATAGATAAAGAGAGAGAGAGAGAAAATAAAAGAAAAAGCAAGAATAAGAATGAATAATGAAAAATGTGAAAAGGTAGAAAAAAAAGGTGAAAAGGAACAAAGATGGTGGGAAGAACCTGAACAGATAGATTTCAGCATAACTCCTCAGGCTCAAATGCAGCAACAGGTACAAGCTACCAGAGGTCCATCAGCAGGGAAGCACAGTCCACACAGCATCAGAATATGGAACAAACATCAAACGGGAAATCTAACACTGCATCGGAGTCATCAGAAGGAACCTGAATAAGAAAAACAACTCATCCACAAAGTTACGCCCAAATCCGTCGATAACTTTTTGAGATATCATGCTCTATCTCTCAATGGTGAAGAATCTATTAAATATCCAGATCCAGATCTTCACCAAAATCTAATCAATTCGGCCTTGTCACACCCTGTCCACCTGGTTTTGAATGAAAAAAAACAAAAAAACAAGTAATTTCTGTGCTGAATCCAGGCTAGACAGCTTAGAGCGAGCATGCGTTCCTCTCAGTTATCTTGCCGTGATGTGGCGATTCATTGCTTTGAAACAACTGAAAACATTTTTAACCTCCACCATCGAAGATGGAGGGAGGTTACTGTTTTCACCCCTGTCTGTTTGTACTACTAATCTAAGATTTCGTAAGTATATTGATGACTTCCATCCTTTGTGTGTGTTTGTTGTGTGTTTTTTGTTTGTTTGTAGCACGATAACTCGAGAACGAAGAAGCTACCAATGCAAATTACACCATGTGATTCAGGAGGGTGATGGCTAGCGCTGATTAGATTTTGGTGGTCAAAATCGGTCAAAGGTCAGGTCACAGTGAGGTCAAACATTCGATTTTCGATGGTTTGTACAGAATCATCGTAGAAACTTCTGGTTTGCGTCGCTTCCTTCTCTCGAGAACGAGCTTTTATTAGACAAGGTCAGAGGTCAAGTTGCGATTTCGTAAGTACCAGTCTATGACTGCTTGTTACTTACAAAATCTAAAGATTTCGAAGTATATTGATGACTTCCGGACTCTGTTGTGTGTGTTTGTTTGTAGGCACGATAACTCGAGAACGGAAGACGCTACCAATGTCAAATTACACCACGTGATTCAGAGAGGTGATGGCTAGCACTGATTAGATTTTGTCAAAATCGGTCAAAGGTCAAGGTCACGTGAGGTCAAACATTCGATTTTTGATGGTTTGTACAGAATCATCGTAGAAAACTTCTGGTTTGCGTCGCTTCCTTCTCTAGAACAGCTTTTATTAGACAAGGTCAGAGGTCAAGTTGACGATTTCGTAAGTACCAGTCTATGACTGCTGTTACTTACAAAATCTAAAGATTTCAAGTATATTGATGATTCCGGACTCTGTTTGTGTGTGTTTGTTTGTAGGACGATAACTCGAGAACGGAAGACGCTACAATGTCAAATTACACCACGTGATTCAGGAGGGTGATGGCTAGCGCTGATTAGATTTTGGTCAAAATTGGTCAAGGTCAAGGTCACAGTGAGGTCAAACATCAAAAAAAATTAAACTCGAGAAAGGAAGAAGCTACCAATGTAAAATTACACCACGTGATTCAGGAGGGTGATGGCTAGCGCTGATTAGATTTGGTCAAATCGGTCAAAGGCCAAGGTCACAGTGAGTCAAACATTCGATTTTGATGGTTTGGTACAGAATCATCGTATAAACTTCTGTGTTTGCGTCGCTACTTCTCTAGAGACAGCTTTTATTAGACAAGGTCAGAGTCAAGTTGACGATTTCGTAATACCAGTCTATGACTGCTTGTTTGTTGTTTGTGAACAGTATTACGAAAAACTCCTAGACGGATTTCGAGGAAACTTGGTGGGGGATTAGGTATGGTCCAAGGATCATGCCATTAGATTTTGGACTTGGTCCAAAGTCCAATATGCGCTATGGCGGCCATTTGAAAAATATATTGAATTTTGTTTTTGCATTTCTCCATGTTTTCAGTGATTTCCAACCAAAATAAATAAATTTGTTAAAGAAAAAAAAAATTTTGCAACTTTTTTCAAAAAAAATTCGATTTTATTTGAAAAATATTTGAATTTTTTTTTCATTCTACATGTTTTAAGTGATTTCCAACCCCCCAAAAAAATTGTTAGAGAAAAAACCAGAAATTTTGCAACTTTTTTTTCAAAAAAATTTCGATTTTATTTTTTGGCATTTCTACATGCACGTCGATCTAGTTTGTTTATTCAATCGTGGTTCAGTAGAGTCTGATCCGTTTTGACCTACAATGAATAGGATATCAGTTCACTTAAGTGACCCAGCAGTATTGGCGGCGGAGGTTTTGCACTCTACCGAGTGCTCCCCCTCTAGTTTACTCATTGTAATCCAATTTATTTTGCCTTCCGAACTCTGGACATGTTCCCACTGAGAACTGCACCGTAGTATCGCCACGGAAACTTGTCGAGATTGAAGCTTGAAGAGTGTTCTCAGCAAGCACTCCATCTAAATGGTTGAAGAAAATTTTCAAAACGAAACGTTTAATTTTTTTACCTCTGCCACCAAAGGTGAAGGAGGTTATGTCTTCACCCCTGTCTGTCTGTCTTTCTTTGTTTGTGTGCGAGGTATCTCAAAAGGTTGTGGATAGATCTGGATGAAATTTGGTTGGCAGGTTGGGTGTGTGACAAGGACGATCTGATTACATTTTGGTGAAGCTGTGGATCCAGATTCGACTCCTATAATTGCAGCGCGGCGACATCGCGCTGTTATATAATTGGCTATTCTGTCCTGTGTCTTCTGTCACACTTATTTAATTTGGCATTCTGTCCTGTGTCTTCTGTCACACTTATTGTTGGGTGTGATGTGGCGGAGATTGCCGGGTGTATTGTGGGCGGAGATTGCCCGGTGTATGTGGCGGCGGAGATTGCGGGTGTTTGTGGGGGGAGATTGCCGGGTGGATTGTGGTGGGATTGCCGGGTGGATTGTGGGCGGAGATTGCCGGTGGATTTGGGCGGAGATTGCCGGGTGGATTGTGGCGAGAATTGCCGGTGGATGAGGCGGAGATTGCCGGGTGTATTGCGGGCGGAGATTGCCGGTGAATTGCGGGCGGAGATTGCCGGGTGAATGTGGGCGGAGATTGCCGGGTGGATTGTGGGGCGGGGAGTGGCGGGTGATTGCGGGCGGAGATTGCCGGGTGAATGTGGGCGGGGTTAATGCGGAAGAGCGACGTTTTTTGTGCTGAATCTTTTTGTGTGACGCGCGGAAGTTGATTTTTGAGCAGGAAGTGATAATCTTCCTGTTCCATTAGTTGTTGACGCGCCGCGTTGTAACTCTCGTTACAGCACGGCGACATCGTGCTGTTATATAATTGGCTATTCTGTCCTGTGTCTTCTGTCACACTTATTTGTTGGGTGCTGTGTGGGCGGAGATGCGGGTGATTGTGGGCGGAGATTGCGCGAGGTGTATTGGATGGGCGGAGATTGCCGGGTGTATTGTGGGGCGGAGATTGCCTGGGTGTATTGTGGCGAGATTGCCGGGTGATTGTGGGGAGATTTGCGGGTGTATTGTGGGCGGAGATTGCCTGGGTGTTTTGTGGCGAGATTGCCGGTGTGTATTGTGGCGCGATGATGCGGGTGTCTTGGGGCGAAGATTGCCGGTGTGTATTGTGGGGGGATGGGGTGTGGGCGGAGATTCCGGGTGTATGTGGGCGGAGATTTGCCGGGTGTATTGTGGGCGGAGATTGCGGGTGTATTGTGGCGGAGATTGCTGGGTGTATTGTGGGCGGAGATTGCTGGGTGTATGTGGGCGGGTGCTCGGTTATTGTGCATTGCAGGTGTATTGTGGGTGGAGATTGCCGGTTGTATTGTGGCGAGATTGCGGTGTATTGTGGCGAGGATATGCCGGGTGTATTTGGGCGAAGATTGCCGGGTATGTCTGTGGGCGAAGATGCCGGTGTAATTGTGGCGGAGATTGCGGGTGTATTGTGGGCGGATTCCGGTTATTGTGGGCTGGAGATTGCGGGTGATTGTTGGGCGAGATTGCGGTATTGTGGGCGGAGATTGCATGGTGTATTGTGGGCGGAGATTTGCTGGGTGTATTGTGTGCGGAGATTGCTGGGTGGTATTGTGGGCGGAGATTGCTCGGTGTATTGTGGGTGGAGATTGCCGGTGATGGGCGAAGATTGCCGGGTTTTGTGGCGGATTGCCGTGTATTGTGGGCGAAGATTGCCGGTGTATTGTGGGCGGAGATTGCCGTGTGAATTGTGGGCGGGGTTAATGCGGAAGAGCGACTTTTTTGTGCTGAATCGTTTTTTGTGTGACGCCAGAAGTTGATTTTCTGACAGGAAGTGATAATCTTCCTGTTCCGTTAGTTGCTGACGCACAGCGTTGTAACTCTCGTTCTTCATTGTTTTTTTTATTTTTTTTTGCACGTACGTTTTTACAGCGCGGCGACATCGCACTGTTATTAATTGGCTATTCTGTCCGTGTGTCTTCTGTCACACTTATGGCCACATATGTCCCTTTGATCTGAGGGCATAAATAAAATTTGTCCAATGTCACAACTCTTCCCATCATGCATGCTAATTCACCGTGTCTACATTTAAATTATAACTGCAAATTGTTTCATCATTCTTAACTAGACTTTTACTGCCCCCAGCTGCGCGATATCGAGTATTCGCTTCTTGTTTTTTAAGTGATTCTCAATGGCACGATCTCAAAAGTTGTGGACGGATTCGGACAATTGGTGGACACTGTTGAGTGTGTAACAAGGAAGAATTGAGCGATGGGCCAAAAACGATATATTGCATATTTCAAAATGTATTGGGCCAGATATGTTCTCGTGTTCAAGCATTGTGTGGCAGGTATGCGCTCTACCGAGTGCCCTTGTAGTTTTATATGTATGTGTATCTGTCGAAATGATGAGTTATATAATGAAAGATTGTACAAAAAGGTGAAACGTCAAAATAAATTTCACTTTTCAGCGAGCGAGCCACTGCCCGAGGGACTGCACGACAACACGGGACAAACGCAGGTGAGTAGGCTGAACTGTGTTAAGTCGATCAATGTATTTCAGTGACGGTGAAGATTTTGCGTGTATGGCTTGGAAACGAAAATCAAGCAGTTTGAAAGCTGTAAGAGCTTAAGCCACTTGGCGAGCTCTAAGTAAGCACTTCAACAAAAACGGTCGATAAGGAACGACTGGCTTGGTAAGCGATTTTTGCGGCCCGATTGGTCATATATAAACACCATGCACCGGAGACGAATGTCAAGCAATGTCCAAATTTGCGAATGGACACTTTTTTTTTAGCAGTCGAACTAATGCTGAAGTCAATTTAAAAGTTAAACTTTTGAAATTAGGCTCAGATTAAGAGATTCTAGAGGTAATGGCATGTGCAGAAATGCAATTGAACCATGAACGCTGGTGTCTCCATGTGTTTATAGCATTGCAATGTATCCAGCGATTTTGTAGGTATGGTGATCAGGCATTTAATGATTGAGTGAGAACAGTGGAAAAAAAATATATTTATGGTTAGAAACGTTGTGGCCTGTTTCCAAGTCAAGGCATTGCTGAGCAGCCAAAAAAAAAAATGCCAATCAAGACCCCAGCGAGGGACAGCATGAGATGACCAAGGATGAGCCTTGATAAGTAATTTATCTTCAAAAAGGGTGTATTCGTAACCCAAACACCCAATTTTCATTCATGCACTCCTTGGAGTTTTCTTCGTGTGCATGCAAACTTTAGGCTGCTCGTTTCATGTTTGAAGTTACAGAGGAGCACCACACACACTCAGACATTTATTTATAAATCGAAGACAGCATGAACCCTTTGTAATGAATCATGACACAGACAGACACTTCTGTTTTTTTAAGTAATAGATTTTATTTTTCATAAGGTGGGATACCCGTTCAATGAACGAAAGAATTGGTAAGTATGATGCCACCCTTTTGTTGCAAAATTGCACCAAAACCACAATATTCATCGCTTGTGAAAACCTGTGGCTTTACCATGGAAAGTTAAATTGAGGAATTTCTGTTACATGCAAGATCTCTGTTGAGATCTCCATTTGTTATGTTGAGGCCTGTCACAAAGAGCTAGCATCTCAACGAACTGCCACGCAAGATGGAGAGAGTCAGAATTAGAGGGAACATGACACGGAGAGTTTTATTTTCAAATTTGCATTTCTAATTAACAGCGTTTCATGAAGTTTGACATGAGTGTTCTCATCACCCTCACCAAAAACGAGAGCTAAAATTAAACGTTTGCATCCCAAATATCTTCTTCACATCAGTTGAAAATCTCTGATGGTTCGCATCATCAATGATTGCACAAGGTCACACAGTTGATGCTGCGGAGCTTCCGCACAACAGACGGAGATTTGTCATGGGGAATACGGTTTGCTCCCGGGAAGAAATAAAAATTTAAAAACCCAGGAAGTGTACAAGCATGAACCTCACTTGAGCGCTGAAGGCCAAAAGGCGAGCCTATTATGTGCTAGGGCTCTCAAGGCCACGAACCAACCATACAGCATATAGCCAAATTTGGGTTCATGCTTCTTTAAATGAAGGGAAAACAGGGAAGGATAGTGATAGCGAATACTGTACAACACTTACTGTAGCTTGAAAAATGGTGAATGTATGATTTAGTTGGGTTATAATCATGGGTGGAGTCAGGCTGTCTCACGAAAACTTTCCGCAGCAGCAACAATAGGTCGAACAAGTCATTTTTGGCTGAAAAAGAAATCTTCCTTCTATGAAGGTGTCCTTCAAACAGAAAAAGCGATTTTTATAACAAAAAGTTCACAAAAACAGCAATGTCTGCTGAGTGTTCACATCAATTTTATCTTCAACGATTAGCAATTCTCCACTACATACAAATGTGAAGTGGAATTTATGTGCACTCTTCTTCTGAAAAATATTCAAGTCAAGTTCACCTGTCCTTTTCAAATGAAGTTTGCCAAATGTTACAAATAAAATTAAAAAACTCAAAAATCAGAATTTATGGATGTCTACATCCCAATAAGTTAGGGAAACATTCATGCACAACATTCACTTTTCCAAAAAAACACAACAGAAAGTTTACAGAAGCTTCTGAATAATCTTCTTATTCACTCCCCATCAAGTAAAAAGGGGCAAAAAGAAGAAATTGTATTGTAATAATAAGGAAGATAAATATAGCGAGTAAAGGTAAACAAGGCAAAAACCAAAAGCACAAGTGTCATGATTGAGCAAAAGCAATCTTTGATAAACAGTGATTGAATCTATCACTTATATCATCAAGTAAGTTACCAGCAGACAGATTATTGTAGTCACATGATGCTGTTGCGCAGAGCCACCATTGAAACATCCGAAACACAGTAACACGCCATGCAGATGTCACTGTAACCAGTTCAGGAAACCTCGAGGTCCACCGTTTGTTTAGTTAGTCAAACACCTTACTCGCTGTAGTGACACCTTCACTTCGGCCAGACATACCACGCGCTGCTTCCTCCCGAGCAAACAATCTAACTTCCGAGCGAGCTGCGAACGCAAGTATGATGTATATCATGCTCGTCGACGTGCGTGGCGACTCTTCACGTACATCGTGAATGTGGCCGCAAGCAGTGCGACGGCCGATTGAACATGGGGCACCAGCCAGGCAACAGCATCAATCCAAGCACACGGGATGCCGCCACATGGCTGTAAAGGCGTCTTGCTGCTCAGACTTCAATGTCATTGTTCTCCAGACCCAACCATTGTAATAATCTGCAAGAAAACATGCAATTTGAAACTACTTGCTTCGTCCTTTCAATCTCTCTCTTTGTG
>CM068963.1:80241405-80257153 GCA_035128595.1 Eptatretus atami | reverse complement strand
ACGACTGCATTGGGGCATTGTGTTTATCTATAAATGCGCATAATAAATCGAGAAGTTATTATAATACAGCAAGTCTTTACTATCTGGAAGTCCGTACGTTGTAACCCGTAATGGGGAACGCGCTCTAACCTGACCCACAAACTTGGGAACCACTTGTCTGACTTAATTCAATCCTTTTGAAAGGCAAAACAAACAGAGATGCTGTGAATTATAATAATATGAAAAGATACTGTGGGTGGCAAAAACTCCAAAGCAACTCCTGTCATTGGTAACTAAGGCGCCCCTTTCCCCCCACATCGGCTACCCTACGCAGCAACGTAGTCCTGCATTTTTGTTCAATAATGCCATAACTTGGGTAGACCACTATGTCCGATTAATAATCAAACCTTGAAAGCACATCGTACTCAGGTCCCCACAATTATACCTGGCAAGTTTCAATTAATCGCGACCAGTGTGTCGGAGAAACAGCGTCACAGACACACAGACACCACACACACACACACACCACACACACACACATTGCTGGAATGTAGATAGATGATGGAAACGCTCCTTGCTAATGGAGTTTAAAACAATAAAATTGTCCTCATTTCTCCTTCTGAACGTGCTGCTCTGAATGTATATGATATGGACACCCAGCAGGATGAAAAAAAAACCTGCACAAGCGGGAGCTCCTTGGAGCCAACGCCATCCATCTATAGTGCCCACTCTCTGCGGACGTCCTCCTGCAAGTTGGGTTACTTTTTATTAGGAGGTTAGTGGCAGGATTTGCACTCCGGCCACCATAAAAACCCTTCATTCCGCAAAAAAATCTGAAAACCCACTCCGTTGAGTAGTCCTGTGCAGCTTCCCTGCAAAGGGCAGCTCACCGGATGACAGGATTGGGCAAAGCCTTCAGGACCCCCAATCTTTGATGATGGGAAGGAAACCACGGGGTAAACCTTCCCGGGTCAGATTGCGGTAGAGTGTTCGGGTGGTGCTGAGGTGTCGTCCACCAGATGGCGTCTCCTTTATAACCTGAGGCGGTATTTCAGGTGGTGCCTGTAATGTCCTATCCTTAAGGCCCTGTACACCTTGACGATTTAAGCCAGCATGCCGACGTATGAAAAATTTGTCTAAAACGCTGGCACACGTCGAATACCGTTATGGTGAGTTTGGCATAATGTCGTAGTACGCTGGCATACGTCGTAATACGCGAGCTTCGGACAAATTTTAACATGCTTGAAATTTTTCGACGTATGCAGTGTATGACTCACACGTCCGCAAACGCTTGCCATAAGTTGTAGCATGTTACGCGCATCCGTTGACACACGTCGACAAACGTTACTTGTAAGTTACTCATTAGTCGAAACACGTCGAGGTAATGTTTAGCATACCCAAAACTTATTTCTAACCTATGAGTAACGTGTTGTAGGCACGTTACCCGATCGTTGACACACGTCGACACAACTGTTTACTTGTAAGTTACTCAGAAGTCGAAATCAAGTCGGGTAATGGTTAGCGTCATGTTTCCAGACTCCCTGGTTTTTTTGTCTTTGTTTTTTCTTCGGTATGACTTGATGTTGACACTTCGATTTCTAGTGCGGTTATAATATGTTACGGTTGTGGAAATTCACAGAGCACCATATAGGTCCTTAGATCAGTTATGTCGATAAAGTTGGTGTTCAGATAGATTTCCCACCCCGATGTTTAAAGGGAATTATTCGTGTAACCGGGCTGTGATCTTTGGGTAGTGTTATTCTTTTGCTCTCGTTATTTGGACCTACCGCTCCACAACAAACCACCTCCACCACAACATCGCTCTAATCAACCGCTTCACAACAACCACCTCCACCACAACTGCCTTCACACAAACCACCTTCTCCACAACACCAACCACAAACCACCTCTCCACAACACCAACCACAACCACCTTCTCCACAACGCCAACCACAGCCACCATCTCATAAACCACATCTCCCCCAATAACCACAACGGACAACATCGCTTCAGCTTCAACTCCGCAAACGCCGCCATTTTTGCGCCAGCCACGGTTGAGTTCCCAGCGAACAGCATCGCTGCAAACAGACCGCGGGGTTTCCTCATTGCCAGCGACGGTGATTTCAACCACGTCGCTCTCCCTTGTTGCGGCCAGCGTCGATGATCTCTGCCACGTCGCTCGCTCCGAGCTTCGCCTCGAATTCGGATCAGGAGATCGAAGGGGGCGAGCCAGCGGGGTCAGAGGAGAGGGATCAGAGATCAAACCTCGCCTCACGGGGCCTAAAAAGCGCCAGAGCGCCAAGTCGGAGTCGGTCTGGTTTGGAGTGTGCCAAGATCAAGGTTCGAGTCCAGTGGAGGTCTGGGTTCGCCGAGGAGAGGGAGCTGGGAGCGCAGCCAAGCCTGCCGTGCCGCGCAGAGAACTGCGCGTTCGTGTGCGGGACTCGTGGGAGAAGCCGGAGAGAAGGTCGCACCACCAGCACGAACGCGTCCGACGTGATCGCGGCTTCGGACAGTTGCGAGCGGCGCTGAGGAGATGGCCGGGCTCTTAAAGAGAGCAATCAACTCTAAGATAGCAAAGACCCGTTCGTTCCTCTGAGGCTTGCCGGCTGGGCCCGAATCACCAGGCCGCCCAAGGAGGCCTGGGCCGAACCGCGGTCACGCCAACTGCCGTGAAGACGCGGACGTCGCGGTGTCACCCAACGAGGCACCACGAAGGTGAAGGTAACCAGCCCCGGCTCCGGAGCTTCTGCGTCATCACAGCTCCGTGCTCATAAAGACCCAAGAGAGTCAGTCTACCCTCGTCTTTCCTCGGTGTTTTTCCTTGTTTCTTTGAATGACGTGTGGCGCCATGTCTTTAGGGTAGAAACTGTACAAGTGTACTAATTAATAGAACGGTGGTAGTTCTTTTTCTGCTCGCCTCTTGTCCCTACCCCCATTCATTGCGTGCTTGTACATTGCATTGCCTTTGTTTGCCTCGCCTGATTGCATACATGACTGCATGCACTGCAATATGTGTTGTGTGTGCAAATAAATGTTGCTTGTGTGAATGTTAACCCGTTCATCACATCCTTTTCCTTCATTGGACTGCCGTATTGAGTTCGGAATAATAGCTGGCTTTGTAATAGCCGATAATAGAATCGATCCAACGGGGCTTTCGCGATAATACCCCGCTCGGTTATTCCAAACGAAGCGAGCTGCTTAAGCGGCTCTGTTCCAAGCGCCCCGTTTAGGTACAGTCCTATCGGTAGTCTTCGCCGCGCGATTAATTAGTATATCGACAATTCGGCGATGACCCTGCAGCAGCGGATAGAGTGTTGACTAGGCTGTGGTGTGCTTAAAAAACACCGTAGCGGATTCGGCGTTTGATCCGAAAGCTGCGACTAGATTTCCTGAGGGTGGGCGAGAGCGGCCGCCATTGCTAACGGTCGTCCGCACGCCGGCGGGCGAAATCTACAACAATATAATAAATTAATAGGCTGCCGCTCAACGATTTGAATCATAACCGCACTAAACAGAAATCGAAGTGTCAACATCACCGTCGTACCGAAGAAAAAAAAACCAGGAGTCTGGACACTGACGCGAATCATTACCTCGCACGTGTTTCGACTTTGAGTAACTTACACAGTAACGTTTGTCGATGTGTCAACGATGCGTAACGTGCCTACAACTTATGGCCAGCCTATGCGGAACGTGTGTCATACGCTGGACATCATCGAAAATTTTCAACATGCTGAAAATTTGTCGACGTACTCGGCGTACTTCGACGTATGCCAGCATGCTTCAGCGTGTCTCTTAACATATACAAAACTTACCCACAACATATTCGGCAAATTTTTCATAGTCGTCGGCATACGCTGGCTAACGTCAAGGTGTGACACAGCGCTTGACACTTCGATGTCTAGTGCGGATATATTTGAATCGTCGGAGCCGCAGCCTTTTAATAGGCTACGCCACGTGATCGTCGGCGATACGCCGCTCGCGCTATGCATAAGTTTAGCTATCGTTGGCATAGGTTGTGAACGCCGACACACGCTCAGCATTCGTTGATACAAGTTATCTATATGTTATCGAAACGTTCTGTGTACGTTGCTAAACGTTATGCATACGTCCAATCGTTTATGAATACGTCCAACTGGAAAATCATCATCAAGTAGTTCAGCGTAGCCAGCGTTTCATACATTTTTTACCTTGCCATACGCTGGCTAAAACGTCAAGGTGTGACAGGCCTTAAGAGAGGGGTGATCACCTGTTCTTGTTTGTCATCTGGCTCAAGCGTTTGGACATTGGTATTGCAGCACTCTCTGAGATTCGGAAACCGCGATTATGGCGAGATCATGGCGGTGGTTACATCTCCGATTGCTGTCGCTCAGATGGTTACCATCCCAAGGAGTTTCTGTTAGCTGTGTCAAAGAAGCTGACTGCAACAATAATTGAAGGAACACCGGTCAACGAGCGTATTATGAGACAGGATTTGTCACTTCCTTGGTTGTCATTTCCTTGGTCTCTGTAAATGCTCTGATTGAGGCGAGTTGATCTCACCCGTGAAGACGCATTCTATGCCACGCTTGAGTCTGTGTTGATCAGTGCCCCAGGCAAGATACTCTTCTCGTCTTGGGGGATTTCAATGCATCGACTGGAACTGATGGGATGGTTATATAAGACATGTGTGGTCCCATTGGTTTGGAAATATGAACCAGAATAGCATGAAGTTCCTTGAATTTGCAAGAAGTCATGGACTTAGGGTGGCTGTCATGGTTCAGCGCCCACAAGTTCAACGCTGGACTTGGTATTCCAACGGTGGTGGTGTGCAAAGGAGATTGACCATTGGCTCATTGATGGTCGCTGGAGGATAATCCAGAACTGCAGGTTCGACCAGAGTGCTCAGTTCTCAATACTGACCACAGGCTTGTGTAACAACTCTGAAGTTACAGCTTAAATCCAGGAGAGTGGCATCATCCCAGCCTAGGCTGGATGTTGCAAGGCTCAACGATGAATCGGTACCTGGGAGTTTGCAACAGAGCTGGTGGAGATTTGGTGGGGGGGGGTCTGGGTGCTTTCGGGGATCCTTGAAGAGTTGTGGAGTGCCTTTAAGAACCACCGTCCTCTGATGTTGCCGTGAGATGTCTTGGAACTCAACGTCGGTGAAGAAGAATTTTGTCTCTCAAGGGACACTGGGTACCATTGAACAGAGTCACAGGGCCAGGCTAAATGGCAGAGCTGAGCTGTTCAAGGTAGCGAGCGTTAAAACTGAACGTGCAATATGGGTGGAGGGAGGCCTATGTGTGAGGATTCGTGAGGGGCTAGAGATCACCTGTGGTCAGTGATTCTCGTCTGCTTATTGGGATCACGTATTGGCGTTCCTCCAAGCCCATCTCTCGGTGTACTCGAGTTAGAGCAGAGAGTGTTGGCTGGTACTTTAGCAGCTTTACCAGGCTGATCCACCAACTGTTGAGTTGGATGTCAGGGGTATTACTTTCCTATTGCTGACCCTCCAGTCAACTGTGGTCACCTTCATTGTGGAAACACAGGCTGCGGTGAACTGATTGAAATGGGTAAAGCTCCTGGGATCTGTGGCATCCATGCTGAATTCTCAGGTGGTAGAAATGCATATACTCATGTCGTTGCATGCCAGTTCTGTGCTCGCCTGGAACACAGGCATCATCCCAACTGACTGGAAATGGGCCTTGTTTTGTCCTCTCTGGAAAGGGAAGGTGATCGCCAAGGCTGCAACAACACTCGAGGGTGACGCTGCTCTCAGTGCCTAGCAAGGTCTTTGCTCAGATAGTTCTTGAAAGCGTTCGCCACCATCTCGCTTGCAGCACAGCATCTAGAGCGTCAGTTTTACACTAAAAGAGCAACGGCTAACCTAATCCTTGCTCTTCGGCTCCTCACCACGCAGACGAGTTTCGGCAGGGGCTGCTTGCAGCTTATGTTGATCTCTGCAAAACGTTTGATTTAGTGAATTGGTTGCCCTCTGGAGGTTCTTGGTCTTCGCTGGGTCCACCAAATCTGATCAATCTGATGCTGAACTATACTCCGGTACTGAGAGTGCTGTGATGTGGTGATTCCATCTCTTGACTTATTTTCACTTGTTACTGGAGTTTCATCAGGGGTTGTACTGGCCCCCACACTTTTCAGCACTTGTATGGACTTGATTCTTGGGGAGGATGTCGGAGAGAGATAAGCTGCGGTCATTATTTGGGAATGTCAAGATCTCTGACCTTGATTTCACAGAGGATGCAGTGATCTCTGGCGGAGACCTAGATATCCTTTTGGGCACTCGAGTGTGCTGAATGAGGAGTTGGAGTGCTGGATTACAGCGGTTTCCTGGGTCAAAACTAGCATCCAGGCTTTCAATGACATCTTGTGATGTCTGCTATCCTGTCTTTACCTGTTTGTGTGTGAGGATGTTGAGTGTCACACACAGTTTCATTTACCTTGGCAGTGCTATCATTGTTTGCTGGCTGTGACCGACACTATGACATATATGGCTGGGGCCTGGGATACATGGTCATGGGGTGTGGCGCTGCCGGTACCTGTTCGGAGGATGAAAGTCAGAGTCTTCAGATACTTGGTGCTTCCAGTCTTTACTTTATGGATGTGAGCTTGGACTCTGACCAGGGATCTGAGGCAGAGACTTAATTCCTTTGCTACCAGGTCTCTTCGGAGAATCCTTGGCTTCGCTGGTCGGACTTGTGGTCAACGAGCGTTGCTGAGAGAGACTCAAATGAGAATTTGTTATCTGCATCGTCCGTGGAGCATCGGCTGTGGCTGTATGGACATGTGGTTCGTTTTCCTGACGCTGATCCTGTCACCAGTTCTCTCAGCGAGGGAGCCTCGGTATGGAGGAGGCCAATGGGCCTCCACGTACCTCGTGGTTGCAGCAGGTTGATCAGATGTCAAGGAGATGAGGATGGCCAGACGGAGGCCCCTGGAGTACCGGCGGAAAGTGACGCAGTGACGCGCTGCTCCGGCGCATGCTCCCATACCGACCTGACCTGCTCTTGCGGTACGTGCACGGAAAACCTCACCTTTAAAGCATGCTTCTTTGACTTTTTACTTTATTCTTCACGTTGGGTTCATTTTTGGGGTGTGGGGGGGGCTGTGTGTACGGCGGTGCTGCTTACGCGATAGCTTTTTCCTGGACGTGAGGAGTGGAGTGAAGAGGAGTGTGTTGGGACGTGGTTGGTTTTCAAATCCTGATGTTTTGTCATGACTTTTTTTTTTCTTTTTTTGAGGTAATTAAATATATGATAAGGCTCTGACATGACAAAACCAATATTATATAGCAACAAACCTGCATCTCCAATCGTACTTGTCATTGTACAACCAAAACATTTCCTTGCATACGATCACACAGTCTGCATTCGTGTCACCTTGTTGAAGTTTTTTATCCCACACTTTAAAATTGCAAAACATCCTTGGGGGGGGGGGGTGGGAGGATATTGTACTTGGGTCTTCTGTCCTGTCGTCCATCACGCTTTGCTATCTCCTATACTAAACGGTTGTGAGAATTCACCAAATTTTTGTAGTTGTGATCACCACATAGCAGTAGGGGCACATAGTAGGGCCGTCTCATTTTTGGCTCTGCCCCTAGGCCCTGGGGTGGTTTTAATAAAATCAAAAAATAAAGTCCAATTACAGGCACATTTTCAACATTTTTTTTTTCTTTTATGAAACTGTATTGCAATGGACATGGATAACGCTATGAATTTTTAACGATTTTTATTTTTATTTTATTATTTTTTGGAAATATGCATATAATTTGTATTTGACCCTGCGTTCAGGCCCACGGTTGTGGAGACTTGGGTTGCGGGTCAAAACAGAATTTTTTTTTTAACTCACGAGATTTGATATGTGGTCACTCCTGGTGGAACTTTTTGACATATTTTCACTTTGCTTTCGGAGGGAAGCGTGGGGATTGTTGACGGCTTGTCATCGACTCGCACTCGCTTTGTTTTGTTTGTATCTCCGCTATTTTCAAAATGCAATGCTAGTTATCAAATTATCAGCCAAACATTTTTCTCTTCTTATTATAACCCAAAGTGTCCGGTTGTAATTCTGTATACTGTACTGATGATTTGCAAGTTATGACTGGAAACTTGTATACCCCCCCCTCCTTTTACTGTGGTTTTTGCTTGCAAGTGTGATAATGGAAAGAAACCACCATCTGATGGTGGAAAGAAACACCATCCCCCTTCATTTTACTCACAGAAAATAAATATGCATTGCAGGCACCGATTGGGATGCCGAGTAGTTGTTCAACACTGGGTTTACTTCCTCCTTGAATGAACTCCAGAAATGAAGTGGAAGCACTTTTGGTACCTGTTTGTAGCCATAGTAGTTACATATGACTGGTTCTTTGGTCTGTTGTTGTATGAATAGCCTGTTTTTGATACTCTTATGAAGATACAGAGGTGCTTTGAGAAATGTGTAACTTGTATTGAGACAGTATTTGTTTACCTTCTTGGATAGATCTTGGGGATCCCCTCCCTCTCCTCACCTCCCCAGCCCCCCCCCCCCCCCACCCACAAGTCAAAGAATTTCAAACTTCATAATGCAACCAGTATTTGCAGTTTGAGCTGGTTCGGATGGCCTCGACTCGAGGATAGGCTAGGCCCTAGAGGTACACACACTTGCTCTTAAGTATCTAACCTGGGTTCCAATTTTGACCCAGCTATAAACTGCCATCCGGTGTTTCACGGGCAGGGTGATTCATCAATGTGTGTCGTGTGTCGTCCCTCGGATGGACATTAAACTGGGCTTCCCATCTGCCAGCAGTGTGGAGAACGTTAAAGACCCCACGGTGTCTTCATGAAAAGCGGGTGAGCAGTTACCGGCACCATGAACAAGTTCCAAATTCCTGCCTTACCTTTGCTGGAAGGCATTCACAAACCACCTAATATAACCCTTGCTTAGGAAACTGTTTGGCAGCCTAACGCTTCTGTACAGAGTATGGTCATCTCAGAATCTGTATTGTCGTTTATAGATTACAACCAATGTTGAAGAACCATTGAGAAGATTATATATATCAGGACCAAAACTGATAAACAGATTTCTGCTTTTATTTGAAGATAGGTTGACAGTATTGGTTGAGTTGAATGGTCAACGTTTTCCTTCCTGACTGCAGTCATGTTGCTCAATTTCAATTCTTTACCTCCCCCCCCCCCCTCACCACCCTCTTTGGGATGCTGTTTGTTGGCCATTTACTTAGTGCTCTCTTATTTAATTCTGCTTGAATCTCCACATGTGGATTTCAGAAGTGGAACGGAGTCCTCCCAGCACTCAAAATATCCACCTCCATTTCAGTTAAAGGATTACGTTTTACAGAACGAGTTGTATGATTTTTTGTTTTTTGTTTCTTTTGTTCCTGGATTATTTTCAGGATCGACACTCAACAGACTCCATTTGTAGTATGTTTGCAGTATATATGCCTTGTGTTGGCTTATGGTTGGGTGGTGGCTTGGATCTGAGGATCCTGAGTTCAAATCCCACTCTGCTGGTGAATTAATACCAGGGGATATGACTCTGCCTGTCATCTCTGAGGTCGGCAAAATGCAGTGCCAGCCTGTTGGTATCCTGTGTCGGAGTGGCGACCCGTTCCAGGATTGCCAATAGCCTAGGAGACTACTTAGGCAGCACCAACACTCTGTACAGAGTGTGGTCCCAATGGATGTGTACTTACTCCGGGGTGGTTTTAAGATCTCAGAGGTTTTCTTTATCACTCCCGTTGCCTCCAACTGTCTCTGTACAATATCAGTGCTCTTTGCTTTCAGGTTCTCGACTTCATATTTTCAGAACTCGGCTACTTGGTCATTTTCCGAATTTCCGCATTATTTAGACCAAAGTCGCTTGACTCTGCACCTCAATTAGCAATGTGGTTATGTTTGTTTTTTTTTCCTTCTCTTTTATCCATCCCCACAACGAGCTGGATAATTTGCGTAGATATTTGATTTTGTTGAGTGTTGCTTCCGGTATTGCGTTGTTTTCGGTTGTTTAGGCAAATTTAGGCAATCTTGCTTGCCGACATTTTTACATCTGAACACCAGAAGTAGTAAAAACTGACTTTCTTGCCAACTGCTGCACAGAATTTTGTCGATTGTGGTCATTTTATCAAGGATAGTTTTGCTATATTGTATTGATGTAATACCTGAGAAGATTACCTGGTTTATGCTGATCAGGTGAATGGGACAGTATTCGACAGCATTTGAACATTTCATTAAATTCCTTGTTTTATTGATTCTTAACTTTACCTTATTAGCATGTTGCCCCATATCGGTGTCCCTCTTTTATTTATTTATTTTGGTATATTTTGTTTGATCACAATCATACATTAATATGCAGTGGCACTCAGATGCTTTTGCAGATTCATTAGCCCTCGGACCCTTATAAAGCATTTTATGATGACAGTGAAATATTTAGGAATTTTTGAATAAATACGATATGAGATGCAAGCATCGCACACACTCCATGACAATCCTGACCTTTCATAGCGAGAATTATTCTAGACATGTCACTACCTCGAGGGACTGCCGAACAGCTCTTCACCGAGCAGGAATTTGTATAATTTGTCAGAGTATGGCTGAGTAGTTTGTTTGTTTATTGATTTAATTCTTTATCTTGTAGTTTATCTATCCATTTACTTGACCCAACAGAATGGTACAGAGGTGACACACTTACCTTTGAGCTGCTTAGTCTGGGTTTGAGCCTTGCTTGACTATGAACCGTCTAATTGGCTTCTGTGAACATGCCTTCATCACTCAATGTGACATCCTTGGAATGGATGTTGAGCTGGGTTTCCCAACTGCTAGCATTGGTTTCTGGATGTTAAAGATCCCACAGTCTCCTTTCCACAGTAGGGGTGTGTCTTGGGCATCCTGAGCAAGTTCCAAATTCCTGCTACCAGTGAATATCAGACTGGGCCGTGAATTTTTTTCCCCAAACGACATGAGTGGTGCGACTCCCATTGGTTCAAACTCTCACATTACGTCTCGTCCCGATTCCCTCATGGACGCGACTTCACAATTGTCGTGCGTGGTGTAAGGGGGCTATTCAGTAACAACTACCCTGAACTTTCGTAAGTTAGTTATTCTTATTGTAGTTCCCTTAATATCACTTATGCATAATAACTCGAGTCGTTTACGCTTTGGACGCATGCAACCCTCTCCAGCTCACCCTCAGGGTGGGAAAATTAGGCCGTAAAAGAAGTAGAGTTACTTCTTAACTTTATTTTGTGGAAGTTGCCATCAGATCTTAACTTGATCTACCTGATGCAATGCTGGCACAGGAGACTGCCAGCTTTATATCCACTTGGAAAGAATAGTGTAATCTGTGATGCACACGATGACTGGCTCGTGTCAGAGTTCTTTCCTTGGGAACTTAACCTCGCTAAACCGCTGAAAGATGAGCCTGTTGTCTCTGAGCTATCCTGAATCCCTGTTTTGATGTTATTGTGAGTGTGATTATTTGTACTTTTTCCACGATCACTTAATCTTCCTTTTTTAGAAGATTTTGGGTTTGGCCCTTAAGAATCTCCTATTTGGAGCAGAAATTTGTAGGGCCAGTTTGTTGGGTTTATATTTTTATTGAAATTTTTTTATTTTCCAGGCAAGTTAATTGAATGGTGATGTTGCATTAGTACCTGCCTGGTTCGTATCCCATGATGTTTGTATGTTCAGGAGTTTTAATGTGGTCACGATTTGTAGACTATTTGCACCAAATATTTTAGAGGGGAGCACGGGGTTAGTCTGCCAAAGTATCCTACAACGTATGGGAACACAAATCTGAATTTTGTTTTTGTGTCAAAATCAAATTTTTTTTGGTCTTGACATAGTTGTTGATCTTAAACAGCAAAAATATATACACTTTTGCATGACAGAGTAGTCACATGTGTCATTTCGTTTGGTGCAGGTGCGTGGTGAGATTTGTTTCAATAATAGCTGAACATTGCTTGAGAAGTTTTTTTTATTTCTTATTTGCTTGTTTTTCATTGTATTTGTGCAATTTGCTTCAGAGATAAGACTTTTGTTCTCGTTTTTTGAAATTTGAGTTCTCTTTTTAGACACTATATTTTAGGCCTGTCGTTTTTACTCTGCTTAATATGGTCGTGTGTGCGTGTAAGGAAAGAAAGGCCATTATAGCACAGATGAGTTGATTATCAATACGAACATAATGAACTCGTGCTGATAAGATGAGGTGCTTTAAAACACGGCTATTTAAGCCATTCATTTCATCATTTAGAAAAACTCCGTGTAGGCTTCAGCTTTTTTCATTGTTGTAAATGTCGCCTGGGCATAGTGGCGGCACCTGTAATCCAGCTACTCGGAGGTTAGGGTTGGGGGTCGCTTGGGACGAGAGCTCTGCGATGTGCCGCACAATATACAGCACAGAGCAGCCTGGCTGATGCGGGTGGCGCCCAACCCTGATTCAGGTCGGCCAGATCAGATCCTTGACTTGCTACGGGTAACATGTAAACCCGGGCTAGTCTGTTCATGGTCAACGTGTCAACGACTAATTGGCTCCCCCACCAGGTCTACCTGGTGTGGAGGGTGTATGGGCATGGACCCCCGCAGGATTAAATACAAAACCTGCCAAAGGGTGGAGGAGCTCCATGTGAGCCAATGGCCATCCATATCTTGTGCCAACTGCGTCTTTGGACGTCGTCCTGCATTTGGTTACATTCCCTCGGTGGTTCGATAGCAGAATTTGCACTCCGGCCACACAAAACACTTCATTCCACCAAACACACTGAGTGGTGTGGCGGGTGCTGACGGGTGCTCTACCAGATGCGGTTTCCTCGATTAACCTGAGGCAGTCCTTTCGGGTGTGTGCCTGGAATGTCCTGTCCCTAAAAGAATGAGGATGGGCAGGCATCTGCTGGGGATGGCCAGAAGGAGGCCCCTGGTGTACTGGCAGAAAGTGGACCGAACGACGGCTGTGAAGGCACATGCCCCCATTGTATGTATATTGTTTGATATGGTGTATGTATTGTTTGTAATTGTAATGTATTTTATGTTATGACTTGTTAATCACCCTTTCAACTCTCTAGTGCTAGTTTTCACGACACCCATTGAAACCAGTCATTGTTTCTTCTTGCAATCATTAAGTGGTACATTCATCAATGACATCTTTGCCACTGGAAAAATCCATATGCATCACGTTGCAGACGACTCACTCTGCAGAACAGTTCCGCGATCCCTCCACCAGGTGCCTCGCCAAATCCCTCTCTGCCAATCTGGAGAAAATAAAGCAACTGGTCATCTATCTGAGAAACACGTCTTTTAATGTAAGAAGCATCGATATATATTTTGTCCCTCCATGGATTGCAAGCAAAATAAATTAAAGAACAAGCCGATTAAATTTTAGTTCAGTCCAAATCCAGATCCGGCCATCAGTGGGATACAAAAACCTAAACTAATCAGCCTGGCGGAGGTATGCGCTCACTGAGTGCCCTTGTCATTTCAAATGTGCCACCCACCTAGACATCATGGTGTCTCCCGTTTCCACAACTGAGCTTTACTACACCTGCTGTGACCATGTTCTCGCCCTTTTCTTTCAACGTCTTTCCTGTGCTGTGGTGATAAACGTGATGCTCATGCCCACTGTGTTTCCCTTGCCCATTTTGTATGTTGATACATTCTGCTTTCGATGGGCCTCGATACCTGTATAAAAATTTAAAGAGGGCAGAATTATGCACGTGAATTTCAATTTAATTGATTCCAAATCAGCATAATCAAATTTAAAACGGTTCGAAATTTAATTGAAGTTACACAATTTCCAAATATTCTTCCAGCAAGTGGTGGAAGATTTTCTCAAATTCTGATGTTGAGGTTCTCCATGAATCTGAACAATATTATTTTATTATTGTTACTATTACTCGTAATACTTTTTGATTTCATTTTATATTTAATGTTCAAAATATATGTGAACAAACCGAAACTATCAATATAATTTCTCTGACTTTGATTTGGAGCGCGTTCCTCTATTGAATTGTAATTGAACTTGCACTTTGTCCCTGATAACCAGTGTCTGTTACCCATGCATACAATACCATAATGAGACAGTCCTGTACCTTCTGAACATCACCTTCTCATCCCCAGCGATCCTAACACTCGTGATCATGATGAGCGCGAGACCAGATACCATTCGTTCTCCACAATTTTGCTAGCGTCTTCAGATGTGCAGCAGGTCAGGGTAAGGAATACTGTTCGAGGCTAAGAGTATCTGGCAACAGCTGCGGCGTCGACTGGAAAGTATCTGATATCGCGCACAGTGGGATGCTTGTACCGCGGATAGGAACCCTCATCGAAAACTACTGCCGTCTTAGTATCTTCGCCACAACGAAGTATCAGCCACACAATCAGCGTCCAGAGGCAGAGGCGCAGGATAGAGGACATGGACCAGCTTTGTAAGAAGGTAACAAGGCATTTATCTTTCTTTGACCTGACGTTTCTTGAGCCGCGGGAGGATGGAGATGGGTGGGTGAATTAGAGTAAACTGCTGATGTGGACTGCTTCTATCTCGGTTATGATGATGTAGCCAAATTGCTTATGTGGGATGGCTCGTCGCTTCGCGTCACACTGTAACTATGTAATCAGAAGAACTAATGAGTATAGAAAACGAGACTTCGCTCACATTTGAAAGATGCCAGCTTTCAGATTTATTGATTGATTAACTTAACCACCCATGAAATAGCAGTAGTCATGTTATTTTTCTCTTCCACTTGCGAGTTATTTACATACATCTACTAATGCCACTCTCTCCCTACAAGTGCGGGCGAATATGCATAAATAAATATGCCCACTTCATCTCATATATACATCTATGGACCCAAATACGGAAAGAAATCAGGGGTGCTGGGACGCTTATGGCGTGGAAATGTAAGCCCGAAATTCGTTCAGTAATGTGGCGCGGGGAATTATATAAAATGGTTGTATTGTTGCACTGGTCATGAAAGATGAGAGAATGTTGTTGTTACCAGAGTTTAAATGTAAAACGTATATGTCATGCTTCCGCTCATGTCTTGCTTCATGCAATTTACCTGCCTCCGCCCATATTCGCGTCATCGCAATGAACGAACCCCCTTTTTGGGAGGCCCTTGCGTAAACTTGTAGCCAGTGCGCTATTACCTTTCCTGTGTTCTCTTGGAAGGGGGAACTTGGAGGGAAGTGGCGCTAGGGAATAAGTGGGGGAGGGGGCCCCGCCGGGGGGGCCCTTCTTCCCCCGCCGTTGGCGTTCTTCGGGACCCGTTTGAAGGGCGTGTGTGTTGGACGGTTATGCATATCAAATAAGGCATGGTTTTCATGACGCATTTCCTATGTCGGTATTTTTTCAACTCTCAAGAAAAGGTGTTTTGAAAATTCTGGTCTGTGCAATGTGGTTGCTTGGCCAACTGGGCGTGGGGGGCCGCGGGCAGCATTTCTTGGTCTCGGGAGCGCAAGAATCGAACACGTGGGTAGGACACGTTTCTCCAGGATAAGGAGCCATTTCTTAAGTGCAAATAAATATGACAAAATTGTCTAACTCTAACCTATATTGTGCCACTTCTTGTCTTATAGTCCCATCTCCTACGCTCTGCCTGTTCCATCTCTCCACAACTCCTCGAACCTCTTGCCATCTTTCGCTATTCATCATCCTTTCTCTATCTCTTCTCTTTTTTGGTATTTTAATTTTATACTCTACTCTTAGCTACCAATGCAAGGTAGGACCGGTCTGGGGTCTTCTAAAATTTACATATCAAAACTCAAAAGGGATGAATACTTATCTCTGT
>CM068963.1:80223971-80241380 GCA_035128595.1 Eptatretus atami | reverse complement strand
CACACACACACACACACACACACACACACACATTGCTGGAATTGTAGATAGATGATGGAAACGCTCCTTGCTAATGGAGTTTAAAACAATAAAATTGTCCTCATTCTCTCCTTCTGAACGTGCTGCTCTGAATGTATATGATATGGACACCCAGCAGGATGAAAAACAAAACCTGTCAAAGGGCGGAGGAGGGGGCGGGCGCCTCTCTGCTGAATAGTGCCACTCTCTGCGGACGTCCTCCTGCAAGTTGGGTTACTTTTTATTAGGAGGTTGTGGCAGGATTTGCACTCCGGCCACCATAAAAACCCTTCATTCCGCAAAAAAATCTGAAAACCCACTCCGTGAGTAGCTCTGTGCAGCTTCCCTGCAAAGGGCAGCTCACCGGATGACAGGATTGGGCAAAGCCTTCAGGACCCCCAATCTTTGATGATGGGAAGGAAACCACGGGGTAAACCTTCCCGGGTCAGATTGCGGTAGAGTGTGTCGGGTGGTGCTGAGGTGTCGTCCACCAGATGGCGTCTCCTTGTATTAACCTGATGGCGGTATTTCAGGTGGTGCCTGTAATGTCCTATCCTTAAGGCCCTGTCACACCTTGACGATTTAAGCAGCATGCGACGTATGAAAAATTTGTCTAAAACGCTGGCACACGTCGAATACGTTATGGTGAGTTTGGCATATGTCGTAGTACGCTGGCATACGTCGTAATACGCGAGCTGTGACAAATTTTAACATGCTTGAAATTTTTCGACGTATGCAGTGTATGACTCAACACGTCGCATACGCTGGCCATAAGTTGTAGCATGTTACGCGATCCGTTGACACACGTCGACAAACGTTACTTGTAAGTTACTCATAAGTCGAAACACGTCGAGGTAATGTTTAGCATACCCAAAACTTATTTCTAACCTATGAGTAACGTGTTGTAGGCACGTTACGCGATCGTTGACACACGTCGACACAACGTTACTTGTAATTACTCAGAAGTCGAACACAAGTCGAGGTAATGGTTAGCGTCATTGTTCCAGACTCCCTGGTTTTTTTGTCTTTGTTTTTTCTTCGGTATGACTTGATGTTGACACTTCGATTTCTAGTGCGGTTATAATATGTTACGGTTGTGGAAATTCACAGAGCACCATATAGGTCCTTAGATCAGTTATGTCGATAAAGTTGGTGTTCAGATAGATTTCCCCACCGATGTTTAAAGGGAATTATTCGTGTAACCGGGCTGTGATCTTTGAGGTAGTGTTATTCTTTTGCTCTCGTTATTTGGACCTACCGCTCCACAACAACCACCACCTCCACCACCAACATCGCTCTAATCAACCGCTTCACAACAACCACCTCCACCACAACTGCCTTCACAACAACCACCTTCTCCACAACACCAACCAACAACCACCTCTCCACAACACCAACCACAACCACCTTCCTCCACAACGCCAACCACAGCCACCATCTCATAAACCACATCTCCCCCAATAACCACAACGGAACAACATCGCTTCACCTTCAACTCCGAAACGCCGCCATTTTTGCGCCAGCCACGGTTGAGTTCCCAGCGAACAGCATCGCTGCAAACAGACCGCGGGGTTTCCTCATTGCCAGCGACGGTGATTTCAACCACGTCGCTCTCCCTTGTTGCGCCAGCGTCGATGATCTCTGCCACGTCGCTCGCTCCGAGCTTCGCCTCGAATTCGGATCAGGAGATCGAAGGGGGCGAAGCCAGCGGGGTCAGAGGAGAGGGATCAGAGATCAAACCTCGCCTCACGGGCCTATAAAGCGCGCAGAGCGCCAAGGCAGTGAGTCGGTCTGGTTTGGAGTGTGCCAAGATCAAGGTTCGAGTCCAGTGGAGTCTGGGTTCGCCGAGGAGAGGGAGCTGGGAGCGCAGCCAAGCCTGCCGTGCCGCGCAGAAACTGCGCGTTCGTGTGCGGGATCGTGGAGGAGAAGCCGGAGAGAGGTCGCAGCCAGCACCGACGTCCGACGTGATCGGCGCTTCGGACAGTCCGAGCGGCGCTGAGGGATGGCCGGGCTCTTAAAGAGAGCAATCAACTCTAAGAGAGCAAAGACCCGTTCGTTCCTCTGAGGCGTTGCCGGCTGGGCCCGAATCACCAGGTCCGCCCAAGGAGGCTGGGCCGAACCGCGGTCACGCCAACTGCCGTGAAGACGGGACGTCGCGGTCCCCAACGAGGCACCACGAAGGTGAAGGTAACCAGCCCGGCTCTCGGAGCTTCTGCGTCATCACAGCTCCGTGCTCATAAAGACCCAAGAGGTCAGTCTACCCTCGTCTTTCCTGGTGTTTTTCCTTGTTTCTTTGAATGAACGTTGTCGGGCCATGTCTTAGGGTAGAACTGTACAAGTGTACTAATTAATAGAACGGTGGGTAGTTTCTTTTCTTGCTCGCCTCTTGTCCCTACCCCCATTCATTGCGTGCTTGTACATTGCATTGCCTTTTGTTTGCCTCGCCTGATTGCATACATGACTGCATGCACTGCAATATGTGTTGTGTGTGCAAATAAATGGCTTGTGTGAATGTTAACCCGTTCATCACATCCTTTTCCTTCATTGGATCTGCCGTATTGAGTTCGGAATAATAGCTGGCTTTGAATAGCCGATAATAAGATCGATCCAACGGGGCTTTCGCGATAAATACCCCGCTCGGTTATCCAAACGAAGCGAGCTGCTTAAGCTGGCTCGTTTCCAAGGCGGCCGTTTAGGTACAGTCCTATCGGTAGTCTTGCCCGCGCGATTAATTAGTATATCGAAAACAATTCGGCGATGACCCTGCAGCGCGGATAGAGTGTTGACTAGGCTGTGGTGGTGCTTAAACACACCCGTAGCGAGTTCGGCGTTTGATCCGAAAGCTGCGACTAGATTTGTCCGTGAGTGGGCGAGAGCGGCCGCCATTGCTAGAAGCGGTCGGCCGCACGCCGGCGGGCGAAATCTACAACAATATAATAAATTAATAGGCTGCCGCTCAACGATTTGAATCATAACCGCAAAACTAGAAATCGAAGTGTCAACATCACCGTCGTACCGAAGAAAAAAAAAACCAGGAGTCTGGACACTGACGCGAATCATTACCTCGACGTGTTTCGACTATGAGTAATTACAAGTAACGTTTGTCGATGTGTCAACGATGCGTAATCGTGCCTACAACTTATGGCCAGCGTATGCGGAACGTGTGTCATACGCTGGCATACATCGAAAATTTTCAACATGCTGAAAATTTGTCACGTACTCGGCGTACTCGACGTATGCCAGCATGCTTCAGCGTGCTCTTAACATATACAAAACTTACCCACAACATATTCGGCAAATTTTTCATACGTCGGCATACGCTGGCTAACACGTCAAGGTGTGACAGCAGCTTGACACTTCGATGTCTAGTGCGGATATCATTTGAATCGTCGAGCCGCAGCCTTTTAATAGGCTACGCCACGTGATCGTCGGCGATACGCTCGCGCTATGCATAAGTTAGACTATCGTTGGCATAGGTTTGTGAACGCCGACACACGCTCAGCATTCGTTGATACAAGTTATCTATATGTTATCGAAACGTTCTGTGTACGTTGCTAAACGTTATGCATCACGTCCAACGTTCTTATGAATACGTCCAACTGGAAAAATCATCAAGTAGTTCAGCGTACGCAGCGTTTCATACATTTTTTACCTTGCCATACGCTGGCTAAAACGTCAAGGTGTGACAGGCCTTAAGAGAGGGGTGATCACCTGTTTCTGTTGTCATCTGGCTCAAGCGTTTGGACATTGGTATTGCAGCACTCTCTGAGATTCGGAAACCGGATTATGGCGAGATCATGGCGGGTGGTTACATCTCCGATTGCTGGTCGCTCAGATGGTTACCATGCCCAAGGAGTTTCTGTAGCTGTGTCAAAGAAGCTGCACTGCAACAATAATTGAGGTAACACCGGTCAACGAGCGTATTATGAGACAGGATTTTGTCACTTCCTTGGTTGTCATTTCCTTGGTCTCTGTAAATGCTCTGATTGAGGCGAGTTGATCTCACCTGTGAATGACGCATTCTATGCCACGCTTGAGTCTGTGTTGATCAGTGCCCCAGGCAAGATACTCTTCTCTGTCTTGGGGGATTTCAATGCATCGACTGGAACTGATGGGATGGTTATAAGACATGTGTGGTCCCATTGGTTTGGAAATAAGAACCAGAATAGCATGAAGTTCCTTGAATTTGCAAGAAGTCATGGACTTAGGGTGGCTGTCATGGTTTCGAGCGCCCACAAGTTCAACGCTGGACTGGTATTCCAACGGTGGTGGTGTGCAAAGGAGATTGACCATTGGCTCATTGATGGTCGCTGGAGGATAATCCAGAACTGCAGGTTCGACCAGAGTGCTCAGTTCTCAATACTGACCACAGGCTTGTTGTAACAACTCTGAAGTTACAGCTTAAATCCAGGAGAGTGGCATCATCCCAGCCTAGGCTGGATGTTGGGCACTCAACGATGAATACGGTACCTGAGGAGTTTGCAACAGGAGCTGAGTGAGATTTGGGGGGGGGGGTCTGGGTGCTTTCGGGGATTCTGAAGAGTTGTGGAGTGCCTTTAAGACCACCGTCCCTTGATGTTGCCGTGAGATGTCTTGGAACTCAACGTCGGTGAAGAAGAATTTTGTCTCTCAAGGGACACTGGATACCATTGCAGAGTCACAGGGCCAGGCTAAATGGCAGAGCTGAGCTGTTCAAGGTAGCTGAGCGTTAAAATCTGAACGTGCAATATGGGTGAAGAGGAGGCCTATGTGTGAGGATCTCGTGAGGGGCCTAGAGCATCACCTGTGGTCAGTGATTCTCGTCCTTTATTGGGAATCACGTATTGGCGTTCCTCCAAGCCCATCTCTCGGGTACTGCAGTTAGAGCAGAGAGTGCTTGGCTGGTTACTTTGGCAGCTTTACCAGGCTGATCCACCAACTGTTGAGTTGGATGTCAGGGGTATTACTTTCCTATTGCTGACCCTCCAGTCAACTGTGGTCACCTTCATTTGTGGAAACACAGGCTGCGTGAACTGATTGAAATGGGGTAAAGCTCCTGGGATCTGTGGCATCCATGCTGAACTCTCAGGTGGTAGAAATGCATATACTCATGTCGTTGCATGCCAGTTCTGTGCTCTGCTGGAACACAGGCATCATCCCAACTGACTGGAAATGGGCCTTGTTGTCCTCTCTGGAAAGGGAAGGTGATCGCCAAGGCTGCAACAACCTACCGAGGGTGACGCTGCTCTCAGTGCCTAGCAAGGTCTTTGCTCAGATAGTTCTTGAAAGCGTTCGCCACCATCTGCTTGAGCACCAGCATCTAGAGCAGTCAGTTTTACACTAAAAGAGCAACGACTAACCTATATCTTGCTCTTCGGCTCCTCACCGAACGAGCAGACGAGTTTCGGCAGGGGCTGCTTGCAGCTTATGTTGATCTCTGCAAAACGTTTGATATTAGTGAATTGGTTGCCCTCTGGAGGATTCTTGGTCTTCGTGGGTCCACACAAATCTGATCAATCTGATGTCTGAACTATACTCCGGTACTGGAGAGTGCTGTGAAATGTGGTGATTCCATCTCTTGACTTATTTCCACTTGTTACTGAGTTTCATCAGGGGTTGTACTGGCCCCCACACTTTCAGCACTTGTATGGACTTGATTCTGGGGAGGATGTCGGAGAGATCAGCTGCGGTGCATTATTTGGGAATGTCAAGATCTCTGACCTTTGATTCACAGAGGATGCAGTGATCTCTGGCGGAGACTCTAGATATCCTTTTGGGGCACTATCGAGCGTCTGAATGAGGAGTTGGAGCTGCTGGATTAACAGGTTTCCTGGCTCAAAACTAGCACTCCAGGCTTTCAATGACATCTTGGATGTGCTATCCTGTCTTTACCTGTTTGTGTGTGAGGATGTTGAGTGTCACACACAGTTTCATTTACCTTGGCAGTGCTATCATTGTTTGCTGGCTGTGATCCAGACATGGAACATATATGGCTGGGGCCTGGGAGTCACTGGATCATGGGGTGTGGCGCTGCCGGTACCTGTGTCGGAGGATGAAAGTCAGAGTCTTCAGATACTTGGTGCTTCCAGTCTTACTTTATGGATGTGAGACTTGGACTCTGACCAGGGATCTGAGGCAGAGACTTAATCTCCTTTGCTACCAGGTCTCTTCGGAGAATCCTTGGCTTCGCTGGTCGGACTTTGTGTCAACGAGCGTTGCTGAGAGAGACTCAAATGAGATTTGTTATCTGCATCGTCCGTGGAGCATCGGCTGTGGCTGTATGGACATGTGTTCGTTTTCCTGACGCTGATCTGTCACCAGATTCTCTCAGCGAGGGAGCCTCGTGATGGAGGAGCCAATGGGCCTCCACGTACCTCGTGGTTGCAGCAGGTTGATCAGAATGTCAAGGAGATGAGGATGGCCAGACGGAGGCCCCTGGAGTACCGGCGGAAAGTGACGCAGTGACGCGCTGCTCCGAGCGCATGCTCCCATACCGACCTGACCTGCTCTTGCGGTACGTGCACGGAACCTCACCTTTAAAGCATGCTTCTCTGACTTTTTACTTTATTCTTCACGTTGGGTTCATTTTTGGGGGGGGGGGGTGGGGGGGGCTGTTGTACGGCGGAGTGCTGTACGGATAGCTTTTTCCTGGACGTGAGGATGGAGTGAAGAGAGTTGTGTGGGACGTGGTTGGTTTTCAAATCCTGATGTTTTGTCATGACTTTTTTTTTTCTTTTTCTTGAGGTAATTAAATATATGATAAGCCTGACATGACAAAACAACCAATATTATATATACCAACAAACCTGCATCTCCAATCGTACTTGTCATTGTACACCCAAAACATTTCCTTGCAAACGTCACACAGTCTGCATTCGTGTCACAATTGTTGAAGTTTTATTATCCCCACACTTAAAAAATATGCAAAACATCCTTGGGGGGGGGGGGTGGGAGGATATTGTACTTGGGTCTTCTGTCCTGTCGTCCATCACGCTTTGCTATCTCCTACTAAACGGTTGTGAGAATTCACCAAATTGTGTAGTTGTGATCACCACATAGCAGTAGGGGCACATGTCAAGGGCCGTCTCATTTTTGGCTCTGCCCCTAGGCCTGGGGTGGGTTTAATAAAATCAAAAAATAAACGTCCAATTACAGGCACATTTTCAACATTTTTTTTTCTTTTATGAAACTGTATTGCAATGGACATTGGATAACGCATGAAATTTTTAACGATTTTTATTTTTATTTTATTATTTTTTGGACAATATGCAATAATAATTGTATTTGACCCTGCGTTCAGGCCCAGGTTGTGGAGACTTGGGGTTGCAGGGTCAAAACAGAATTTTTTTTTTAACTCAGAATTTGATATGGGTCACTCCTGGTGGAACTTTTTGACATATTTTCACTTTGCTTTCGGAGGGAAGCGTGGGGATTTGTGACGGCTTGTCATCGACTTCGCACCTGTCGTTTGTTTGTTTGTATCTTCCGCTATTTCAATGAATGCTGTTATCAAATTATCAAGCCAAACATTTTTCTCTTCTTATAAACCCAAAGTGTCCGGTTGTAATTCTGTATACTGTACTGATGATTTGCAAGTTTATGACTGGAAACTTGTATACCCCCCCCTCCTTTTACTGTGGTTTTTGCTTGCAAGTGTAATGGAAAGAAACCACCATCTGATGGTGGAAAGAAACACCATCCCCCTTCATTTTACTCAGAAAAATAAATAATGCATTGCAGGCACCGATTCGGCGTTGCCGAGTAGTTGTTCAACACTGGGTTTTACTTCCTCCTTGAATGAACAATCCAGAAATGAAGTGGAAGCACTTTTGGTACCTGTTTGTAGCCATAGTAGTTACATATGACTGGTTCTTTGGTCTGTTGTTGTATGAATAGCCTGTTTGATACTTTATGAAGATACAGAGGTGCTTTGAGAAATGTGTAACTTGTATTGAGACAGTATTTGTTTACCTTTTGGATAAGATCTTGGGGATCCCCCTCCCTCTCCTCACCTCCCCCAGCCCCCCCCCCCCACCCACAAGTCAAAGAATTTCAAACTTCATAATGCAAACCAGTATTTGCATTTGAGCTGGTTCGGATGGCCTCGACTCGAGGATAGGCTAGGCCTAGAGGTACACACACTTGCCTCTAAGTATCTAACCTGGGTTCCAATTTTGACCCCAGATAAACTGCCATCCGGTGTTTCACGGGCAGGGTGATTCATCAATGTGTGTCGTGTGTCGTCCCTCGGATGGACATTAAACTGGGCTTCCCATCTGCCAGCAGTTGGAGAACGTTAAAGACCCCACGGTGTCTCTTCATGAAAAGCGGGTGAGCAGTTACCGGCACCATGAACAAGTTCCAAATTCCTGCCTTACCTTTGCTGGAAGGCATTCACAAACCACCTAATATAACCCTTGCTTAGGAAAACTGTTTGGCAGCACTAACGCTTCTGTAACAGGTATGGTCATCTCAGAATCTGTATTTGCGTTTATAGATTAAAACAATGTTGAAGAACCATTGAGAGAGATTATATAATCAGGACCAAAATCTGATAAACAGATTTCTGCTTTTATTTGAAGATAGGTTGACAGTATTGGTTGAGTTGAATGGTCAACGTTTTCCTTCCTGACTGCAGTCATGTTGCTAATTTCAATTTCTTACCCTCCCCCCCCCCCTCACCACCCTCTTGGGATGCTGTTTGTTGGCCATTTTACTTAAGTGCTCTCTTATTTAAATTCTGCTTGAATCTCCACATGTGGATTTCAGAAGTGGAACGGAGTCCTCCCAGACCTCAAAATATCCACCTCCATTTCAGTTAAAGGATTACGTTTTACGAGAACGAGTTGTATGATTTTTTGTTTTTTGTTCTTTTGTTCCTGGATTATTTTCAGGATCGACACTCAACAGACTCCATTTGTAGTATGTTTGCAGTATATATGCCTGTGTTGGCTTATGGTTGGGTGGTGGCTTGGATCTGAGGATCCTGAGTTAAATCCCACTCTGCTGTTGAATTAATACCAGGTGGATATGACTCTGCCTGTCATCCTCTGAGGTCGGCAAAATGAGTGCCAGCCTGTTGGTATCCTGTGTCGGAGTGGCACCTTCCAGGATTGCCAATAGCCTAGGAGACTACTTAGGCAGCACCAACACTCTGTACAGAGTGTGGTCCCAATGGATGTGAGTACTCCTCCGGGGTGGTTTTAAGATCTCAGAGGTTTTCTTTATCACTCCCGTTGCCCCAACTGTCTCTGTACAATATCAGTGCTCTTTAGCTTTCAGGTTCTCTTGACTTTCATTTTCAGAACCTTGGTACTTGGTCATTTTCCGAATTTCCGCATTATTTAGACCAAAGTCGCTGACTACTGACACCTCAATTAGCAATGTGGTTATGTTTGTTTTTTTTTCCTTCTCTTTTATCCATCCCCACACCGAGCTGGATAATTTGCGTAGATATTTGATTTTGTTGAGTGTTGCTTCCGGTATTGCGTTGTTTCGGTTGTTTAGGCAAATTTAGGCAATCTTGCTTGCCGACATTTTTACATCTGAACACAGAAGTAGTAAAAACTGACTTTCTTGCCAACTGCTGCACAGAATTTTGTCGATTGTGGCATTTTATCAAGGATAGTTTTGCTATATTGTATTGATGTAATACCTGAGAGATTACCTGGTTATGCTGATCAAGGTGAATGGGACAGTATTCGACAGCATTTGACATTTCATTAAATTCCTTGTTTTATTGATTCTTAACTTTACCTTATTAGCATGTTGCCCCATATCGGTGTCCCTCTTTTATTTATTTATTTTGGTATATTTTGTTTGATCACAATCATCACATTAATATGCAGTGGCACCTCAGATGCTTTTGCAGATTCATTAAGCCCTCGAGCACCTTATAAAAGCATTTTATGATGACATGTGAAATATTTAGGAATTTTTGAATAAATGATATGAGATGCAAGCATCGCACACACTCCATGACAATCCTGACCTTTCATAGCTGAGAATTTATTCTAGACATGTCACTACCTCGAGGGACTGCCGAACAGCTCTTCACCGAGCAGGAATTTGTAATTTGTCAGAGTATGGTGAGTAGTTTGTTTGTTTAATTGATTAATTCTTTATCTTGTATGTTATCTATCCATTTACTTGACCCAACAGAATGGTACAGAGGTGACACACTTACCTTTGAGCTGCTTAGTCTGGGTTTGAGCCTTGCTTGACTATGAACCGTCTAATTGGTGCTCGTGAACATGCCTTCATCACTCAATGTGACATCCTTGGATGGATGTTGAGCTGTGGTTTCCCAACTGCTAGCATTGGTTTCTGGATGTTAAAGATCCCACAGTCCTCTTCCACAGTAGGGGTGCTGCTGGGCATCCTGAGCAAGTTCCAAATTCCTGCTACCAGTTGAATATCAGACTGGGCCGTGAATTTTTTTCCCCAAACGACATGAGTGGTGCGACTCCCATTGTTCAAACTCTCACATTACGTCTCGCTCCCGATTCCCTCATGGACGCGACTTCACAATTTTGTCGTGGTTGTAAGGGGGCTATTCAGTAACATAACTACCCTGAACTTTCGTAAGTTTAGTTATTCTTATTGTAGTTCCCTTAATATCACTTATGCATAATAACTCGAGTCGTTTACGCTTTGGACGCATGCAACCCTCTCCAGCTCACCCTCGCAGGGTGGGAAAATTAGGCCGTAAAAGAAGTAGTAGTTACTTCTTAACTTTATTTTGTGGAAGTTGCCATCAGATCTTAACTTGATCTACCTGAGTGCAATGCTGGCACAGGAGACTGCCAGCTTTATATCCACTTGGAAAGAATAGTGTTAATTCTGTGATGCACACGATGACTGGCTCGTGTCAGAATTCTTTCCCTTGGGAACTTAACCTCGCTAGAACCGCTGAACGATGAGCCTGTTGTCTCTGAGCTATCCTGAATCCCTTGGTTGATGTTATTGTGAGTGTGAATTATTTGTACCTTTTTCCACGATCACTTAATTTCCCTTTTTTAGAAGATTTTGGGTTTGGCCCTTAAAGAATCTCCTATTTGGAGCAGAAATTTGTAGGGCCAGTTTGTTGGGTTTATATTTTTATTGAAATTTTTTTATTTTCCAGGCAAGTTAATAATTGAATGGTGATGTTGCATTAGTACACTGCATGGTTCGTATCCCATGATGTTTGATGTCAGGTAGTTTTTAATGTGGTCACGATTTGTAGACTATTTGCCACAAATATTTTAGAGGGGAGCAGGGGTTAGTCTGCCAAAGTAACCTACAACGTGGGAACACAAATCTGAATTTTGTTTTTGTGTCAAAATCAAATTTTTTTTGGTCTTGACATAGTTTGTTGATCTTAAACAGCAAAAATTATACCATTTTGCATGACAGAGTAGTCACATGTGTCATTTCGTTTGGTGCAGGTGCGTGGTGAGATTTGTTTCAATAATAGCTGAACATTGCTTGAGAAGTTTTTATTTATTTCTTATTTGCTTGTTTTCCTTGTATTTGTGCAATTTGCTTCAGAGATAAGACTTTTGTTCTCGTTTTTTGAAATTGAGTCTCTTTTTTAGACACTATATTTTAGGCCTGTGTTTTTACTCTGCTTAATATGGTCGTGTGTGCGTGTAAGGAAAGAAGGCCATTATAGCACAGATGAGTTGATTATCAATAGACATGAATGAACACTGTGCTGATAAGGATGAGGTGCTTTAAAAACAGGCTATTTAAGCCATTCATTTCATCATTTAGAAAAATCTCGTGTAGGCTTCAGCTTTTTTCATTGTTGTAAATGTACGCTGGGCATAGTGGCGTCACCTGTAATCCAGCTACTCGGAGGTTAGGGTTGGGGGGTCGCTTGGGACGAGAGCTCTGCGATGTGCCGCACAAATAGACAGCACAGAGCAGCCTGGCTGATGCGTGGTGCGCCCAACCCTGATTCAGGTCGGCCAGATCAGATCTGTGACTTGCTACGGGTAACATGTAAACCCGGGCTAGTCTGTTCATGGTCAAGTGTCAACGACTAATTGGCTCCCCCCACCAGGTCTACCTGGTGTGGAGGGTGTATGGGCATGGACCCCCGCAGGATTAAATACAAAACCTGCCAAAGGGTGAGGAGCTCCATGTGAGCCAATGGCCATCCATATCTGGTGCCAACTGCGTCTTTGGACGTCGTCCTGCATTTGGTTACATTCCCTCGGTGGTTCGTAGCAGAATTTGCACTCCGGCCACCACAAACACTTCATTCCACCAAACACACTGAGGTGTGTGCGGGTGTGCGAGGTGCGTCTACCAGATGGCGTTTCCTCGATTAACCTGAGGCAGTCCTTTCGGGTGGTGTGCCTGGAATGTCCTGTCCCTAAGAAATGAGGATGGGCAGGCATCTGCTGGGGGAATGCCAGAAGGAGCCCCTGGTGTACTGGCAAGAAAGTGGACCGAACGACGTGCTGTGAAGAGCACATGCCCCCATTGATGTATATTGTTGAATGTGTGTATGTATTGTTTGTAATTGTAATGATTTTATGTTATGACTTGTTAATCACCCTTTCAACTCTCTAGTGCTAGTTTTCACGACCCCATTGAAACCAGTCATTGTTTCTTCTGCAATCATTAAGTGGTACATTCATCAATGACATCTTTGCCACTGGAAAAATCCATTGCATCACGTTGCAGACGACTCACTCTGCAGAACAGTTCCGCATCCCTCCACCAGGTGCCTCTCCAATCCCTCTCTGCCAATCTGGAGAAAAATAAGCAACTGGTCATCTATCTGAGAAACACGTCTTTTAATGTAAGAAGATGTATTAAATTTTGTCCCTCCATAAGGATTGCAAGCAAATAAATTAAAGAACAAGCCGATTAAATTTTAGTTCAGTCCAAATCCAGATTCCGGCCCATCAGTGGGATACAAAAACCTAAACTAATCAGCCTGGCGGAGGTATGCGCTCACTGAGTGCCCTGTGTTCATTTCAAATGTGCCACCCACCTAGACATCATGGGTGTCCTCCCGTTTCCACAACTGAGCTTTACTACACCTGCTGTGACCATGTTCTCGCCCTTCTCTTTCAACGTCTTTCCTGTCTGTGGTGCATAAACGTGATGCTATGCCCACTGTTTTCCCTTGCCCATTTTGTATGTTGATACATTCTGCTTTCGATGGGCCTCGATACCTGTATAAAAATTTAAAAGGGCGCAGAATTATGCACGTGAATTTCAATTTAATTGATTCCAAATCAGCATAATCAAATTAAAACGTGTTCGAAATTTAATTGAAGTTACACAATTTCCAAAATATCTTCCAGAAGTGGTGGAAGATTTTCTCAAATTCTGATGTTGAGGTTCTCCATGAATCTGAACAATATTATTTTATTATTGTTACTATTACTCGTAATACTTTTTGATTTCATTTTATATTTAATGTTCAAATATATGTGAACAAACAAACTATCAATATAATTTTTCTGCATTTGATTTGGAGCGCGTTCCTCTATTGAATTGTAATTTGAACTTGCACTTTGTCCCTGATAACCAGTGTCTGTTACCCATGCATACAATACCATAATGAGACAGTCCTGTACCTTCTGAACATCACTTCTCATCCCACCCTAACACTCGTGTCATGTTGAGCGACCAAATACACATTGTTTCCACAATTTTGCAGCGCTTGAGGGAGGGTCAGGGTAAGGAACGTTTGGAACGACGCCTGCTGGAAGAACTGCTCAAGATGTTGACCGATTCAAACTCATTTACTTCTCCCACACGTATGACATCACAACACCGTCCAGAGGCAGAGGCCAGGAAAGGACATGGACCAGCCTATTGAAGAAGGAACAAGGCTTTATCTTTTTGAACTGTTTCTTGGGGAGGAGGAGATGGGTGGATGAATAGCATGGATGGTGGACGGATGGATTGGCATTGCACGGAATTTGTTGCTCAACAGAAAATGTTCAGGTGGAGTAAGAAAACGAGATTACAAAGACCAGCTTTCAATATTGATTGATTAACTACCACCATGAGATGTTTTTTTTTTTTTTCATATAAACAATTCTGCACTCATTACAATCTATGCAATAAATATGATTTCTCATTTAATCTTAAAAATACGGGTAAATCTAACGAGGGTCCTGAATTTAAGCCTCGAATCGTGTTGCCGTATAAATGGTTGTATTGTTGCACTGGTCATGATGGGTGGTTGTTACCAAGTTTAATGTAAAACGTATATTCATGCTCCGCTCATGTCTTGCTTCATGCAATTTATGCTCCGCCCAATATTCGGCGTCATCGCTGCAAGCGGGGCGAGAGTGACTCTCCCCGGCCTGGTAGGCGTATGCACATGTATCAAAAAGGCATGGTTTTCATGACGCATTTGTGGTATTTCAAATTCAAGAAAAGGTTTTTGAAATTTCTGCAATGGTTGGTTCAACTGGCTGGAGCATTCTTGCAAGAATCGAGACACGAGTAGCCGTTCAGATAAGGAGCCATTTCTTAAGTGCATAAATATGACAAATGTCTAACTCTAACCTATATGTGCACTTTGTCTTAGTCCCATCTCCTAGCTTGCTTTCCATCTCTCACACTCCTCGAACCTCTGCCATCTTTCCTATCATCATCCTTTCTCTATCTCTTCTCTTTTTTGGTATTTTAATTTTATACTCTACTCTAGCTACCAATGCAGGTAGGGGTGGGGTCTAAAAATTTACATATCAAAAACCAGATGGTCCTAATTTCACGATTTTAAATCGGTCAATACTAATATCATCTCATATTTGTAAATAATTATTTTCTCTTGTGGGTATTGAAAAAGGCATAAATACAATTGATCAGCAATTTTGATGTTTCTTTTTCTTTTTTTTCTGGAAAACCAGCGCATCTACCTTGATACATAAGTAGAGTATTGATGACAACATCGCTGTCGCTTAGCCGCCGAAGGCAGGTGCAGTGTTGCAAAGCCATCTTTGCTGTGTATGTTTGGTTGGTGGTTTGCTTTTGCCCTCTCGTGGTTTCAGGAGGAATTTGAATGTGTCAGGGTCCAGCAATAACTTTGTACTCTTCATGAAAGCGGCGAGTGGGGACTTAACGTCTGCCAACTAACGTCAGCAATGAACGCCGCTTGATGCCCATTCTGAGGGGACGGCAAACACTTTTCGGTTGGCAACACCCTGCCAATGAAGCACCAATCCGACATTCAGTCAGTTCGGAGTCCAACCCAGACTAGATTGGCCTCAAAGGGTGCACGCTACTGTGCACGCAGCTGTTGACACCTTAAAAAAATAATACTGCTGCATGTATGCTTCTTCTGTACTGGCTTGCACTGCAGTGTGGTACATAAAAGGTGTCATATTAAATATATCACTGACCTTGTTTAATTGTGGCATTTGAAATGAGTTTCTTCTCTGTAGAAGATTATAGCTGACACTGGTATAAACTCTGCACCACCATTTTCCTTTCAATTTGTTTTTATTGATATGCGTACGTGTTGGAGGCATGGTCATGATATTGTAGTTTGGTGTAAACAGACGGGAATGAGCAAGTTAAGTAGCAATATCCTGCTTGCAATGCGATCTGAGTTGTTTACCGCAGGCGGAATGACCGATTTTCTGAATAAGTATCTTTACAAGACCTTATGATTCTAAGGTAAGAAAGACATTTCATTCTGCAGTGTCATAGTATATACTTTAAGGCAAGTGGGATTGCCAATGTTTTCTGTTCAGGAACTGTCACAAATTACATTTCCCAGAAGTGGAATTTTTTGAACCTTGCAACTTCACCTCTTTACCCTGTTTAACCCACCTCGAGAATGACCTTATGCTTCATAAAGATGGCTGATCTCATCTATAAACATCCAAATGTGGTCCAAGCCACATGTAGCTACTCCACATATAATATAACACTAATGGTCTCCCAAAAAGTTCTTTTAACTTCGGGCAGAAAAAGGACTTCTGGGATGTTGATCAAAAAAAAATGATCATCGTTTGTGCCAGGAACCAGCTTTGAACAAGAACCATAATTAATCATATCTGTCATTTGCCTCACATCCATAGATTTGGTAGACTGCCAAAGCAAGCACCTTGTGGCTCCGTGGCACATTTGTTTGTAATAACAAAAATGATAAGTGTTTTGCTCTTCAAAGCAAGGAGATTTTAAGACCTGTTGTATTGTATTCGTGCATTATATTATTTATTTTTCCAGAGGAAGTGTTTGTTTTATTTTACTTCATTGATATGATATTTTTATGCCTCCGCACCAAGGGTGCCAAGGCATATGTTTTGTACTGTAATGTTAACATGTGTGAAATATTTTCATTTACTCTGTTTTCTTTGGGGGGTTTTAGACAAGGAAGCCGATTTGGATAATGCCATAATCCAGGCTATGCTGCAAATCGAAAGTGTTGAAATAACGCAGATCGCCAGATGATGAACGATGCAGCCGAGTCACCGGCCATGTCTTCACGTCAGATGCCGGACCTACCGACTTCTTTGGGCGTGGTTCTTCGACGCACGCCCATCTGTGCTGGTATGCCTCCTTTGCTCTTCTGCTTGTTCAAAGCGGTACCTTTTGCATTTCAATAAATCTTCTACTTTTTTCTTCCTCAAAAATCACACAGTTTGACGCGTTGTCTCCCTCTTACTGTTATGCCCTCATTTGCCTTGCTTCTTCGCCCTGCATGCATGTAATTAAGTGAAGCAAAGGCAAAAGGAGAGCACACAATATGCAGAACTGACTACACCCACTGAGTCTCTGTCCCACCCTTCACCGCACAATTCCCTTGTGCTGTGATCCAGCCCATGTGTTGTTGTCCTCTTGTCGTTGCTTTGCCCATGTTGTGTCTGCTGAAGCTTCATCCACCCACCCCACCTCCCTTCGTTACTCCGGTCTTTCATGAGCCTGATTCATTAATTAAGAAAGAAAATATTTTCGATGTGTCATTATGCAGCTTTGATGGTATTGTATCACAAGTTGAGATTGCACACATAAAAGGGGGGAAACAACTGCACAAGTTGCGGGTGCTGATTTGGCATATGTACAGTTCTCATTGTTCTGTACCCAATAAAAGTATTTGGTAATATTAATGTGATTTTTATTCTGAGGTGAAATGCATTGTATGTTTTTCATCTATTACGTTACTAGCAGTAAGCCCGTGATAATACCATGATATTAAAAAAAGGAAAACAATAGAAGCCTTTTATTCTTGCGCTGGTTGAAAGAGCTCAAAATTGAGTTGTATATTTCTTACGCAAGAGAATTAATTTTTACCCCTCAGCCCGAATTGCTAAGGGGTATTGTCGTCATAGGCTTGTCGGGGCGCTGTCAACTTTTGTTTCCGTCAAATTTCGAGAGACCCTTGTCCGACTTAAATCCATTTTTGCGAGTGTGTGTTGGGGCGGGTAGAGGAAGGTTCGCTTTTCG
>CM068963.1:80206614-80222955 GCA_035128595.1 Eptatretus atami | reverse complement strand
TTCGTGTAACCGGGCTGTGATCTTTGAGGTAGTGTTATTCTTTTGCTCTCGTTATTTTGGACCTACCGCTCCACAACAACCACCTCCACCACCAACATCGCTCTAATCAACCGCTTCACAACAACCACCTCCACCACAACTGCCTTCACACAACCACCTTCTCCACAACACCAACCACAACCACCTTCTCCACAACACCAACCACAACCACCTTCTCCACAACGCCAACCACAGCCACCATCTCATAAACCACATCTCCCCCAATAACCAAAACGAACAACATCGCTTCACCTTCAACTCCGAAACGCCGCCATTTTTGCGCCAGCCACGGTGAGTTCCCAGCGAACAGCATCGCTGCAAACAGACCGCGGGGTTTCCTCATTGCCAGCGACGGTGATTTCAACCACGTCCGCTCTCTCCTTGTTGGCGCCAGCGTCGATGATCTCTGCCACGTCGCTCGCTCCGAGCTTCGCCTCGAATTCGGATCAGGAGATCGAAGGGGGCGAAGCCAGCGGGGTCAGAGGAGAGGGATCAGAGATCAAACCTGCCTCACGGGCCTATAAAAGCGCGCAGAGCGCCAAGGCAGTGAGTCGGTCTGGGTTTGGAGTGGTGCCAAGATCAAGGTTCGAGTCCAGTGGAGGTCTGGGTTCGCCGAGGAGACGGGAGCTGGGAGCGCAGCCAAGCCTGCCGTGCCGCGCAGAACTGCGCGTTCGTGTGCGGGATCGTGGGGAGAAGCCGGAGAGAGGTCGCCAGCCAGCACCGAACGGTCCGAGTGATCGGGCTTCGGACAGTCCGAGCGGCGCTGAGGGATGGCCGGGCTCTTAAGAGAGCATCAACTCTAAGAGAGCAAAGACCCGTTCGTTCCTCTGAGGCGTTGCCGGCTGGGCCCGAATCACCGGCACCGCCCAAGGAGGCCTGGGCCGAACCGCGGTCACGCCAACTGCCGTGAAGACGGGACGTCGCGGGTCCCCAACGAGGCACCACGAAGGTGAAGGTAACCAGCCCGGCTCTCGGAGCTTCTGCGGTCATCACAGCTCCGTGCTCATAAAGACCCAAGAGGTCCAGTCTACCCTCGTCTTTCCTGGTGTTTTTCCTTGTTTCTTTTGAATGAACGTTGTGGCGCCATGTCTTTAGGGTAGAACTGTACAAGTGTACGTAATTAATAGAACGGTGGTAGTTTCTTTTCTTGCTCGCCGTCTTGTCCCTACCCCATTCATTGCGTGCTTGTACATTGCATTGCCTTTGTTTGCCTCGCCTGATTGCATACATGACTGCATGACTGCAATATGTGTTGTGTGTGCAAATAAATGTGCTTGTGTGAATGTTAACCCGTTCATCACATCCTTTTCCTTCATTGGACTGCCGTATTGAGTTCGGAATAATAGCTGGCTTTGAATAGCCGATAATAAGAATCGGATCCAACGGGGCTTTCGCGATAATACCCCGCTCGGTTATCCCAAACGAAGCGAGCTGCTTAAGCGGCTCGTTTCCAAGGCGGCCGTTTAGGTACAGTCCTATCGGTAGTCTTCCCGCGCGATTAATTAGGTATATCGAACAATTCGGCGATTGACCCTGCAGCGCGGATAGAGTGTTGACTAGGCTGTGGTGTGCTTAAACACACCCGTAGCGAGTTCCGGCGTTTGATCCGAAAGCTGCGACTAGATTGTCCGTGAGGTGGGCGAGAGCGGCCGCCATTGGCTAGAAGCGGTCGTCCGCACGCCGGCGGGCGAAATCTACAACAATATAATATAATTAATAGGCTGCCGCTCAACGATTTGAATCATAACCGCACTAGAAATCGAAGTGTCAACATCACCGTCTACCGAAGAAAAAAAAAAACCAGGGAGTCTGGAACACTGACGCGAATCATTACCTCGACGTGTTTCGACTTATGAGTAACTTACAAGTAACGTTTGTCGATGTGTCAACGATGCGTAACGTGCCTACAACTTATGGCCAGCGTATGCGGAACGTGTGTCATACGCTGGCATACATCGAAAAATTTTCTCAACATGCTGAAAATTTGTCACGTACTCGGCGTACTCGACGTATGCCAGCATGCTTCCAGCTGCTCTTAACATATACAAAACTTACCACAACATATTCGGCAAATTTTTCATACGTCGGCATACGCTGGCTAAAACGTCAAGGTGTGACAGCAGCTTGACACTTCGATGTCTAGTGCGGATATGATTTGAATCGTCGAGCCGCAGCCTTTTAATAGGCTACGCCACGTGATCGTCGGCGATACGCTCGCGCTATGCATAAGTTAGACTATCGTTGGCATAGTTGTGAACGCCGACACACGCTCAGCATTCGTTGATACAAGTTATCTATATGTTATCGAAACGTTCTGTGTACGTTGCTAAACGTTATGCATCACGTCCAACTCGTTATGAATACGTCCAACTGGAAAAAATCATCAATAGTTCAGCGTACGCAGCGTTTACATACATTTTGATACTTGCCATACGTGGCTAAAACGTCAAGGTGTGACAGGCCTTAAGAGAGGGGGTGATCACCTGTTTCTGTTGTCATCTGAGCTCAAGCGTTTGGACATTGGTATTGCAGCACTCTCTGAGATTCGGAAACCGGATTATGGCGAGATCATGGCGGGTGGTTACATCTCCGATTGGCTGGTCGCTCAGATGGTTACCATGCCCAAGGAGTTTCTGTAGCTGTGTCAAAGAAGCTGACTGCAACATAATTGAGGTAACACCGGTCAACGAGCGTATTATGAGACAGGATTTGTCACTCCTTGGTTGTCATTTCCTTGGTCTCTGTAATGCTCTGATGGAGGCGAGTGATCTCACCGTGAAGACGCATTCTATGCCACGCTTGAGTCTGTGGTTGATCAGTGCCCCAGGCAAGATACTCTCTCTGTCTTGGGGGATTTCAATGCATCGACTGGAACTGATGGGGATGGTTATAAAGACATGTGTTGGTCCCATTGGTTTGGAAATATGAACCAGAATAGCATGAAGTTCCTTGAATTTGCAAGAAGTCATGACTTAGGGTGGCTGGTTCATGGTTTCAGCGCCCACAAGTTCAACGCTGGACTTGGTATTCCAACGGTGGTGGTGTGGCAAAGGAGATTGACCATGTGCTCATTGATGGTCGCTGGAGGATAATCAAGAACTGCAGGTTCGACCAGAGTGCTCAGTTCCTCAATACTGACCACAGGCTTGTTGTAACAACTCTGAAGTTACAGCTTAAATCCAGGAGAGTGGCATCATCCCAGCCTAGGCTGGATGTTGGCAAGCTCAACGATGAATACGGTACCTGAGGAGTTTGCGAACAGGGCTGAGTGGAGATTTGGGGGGGGGGGTCTGGGTGCTTTCGGGATTCTGAAGAGTTGTGGAGTGCCTTTAAGACCACCGTCCTTGATGTTGCCGTGAGATGTCTTGGAACTCAACGTCGGGTGAAGAAGAATTTTGTCTCTCAAGGGACACTGGATACCATTGCAGAGTCACAGGGCCAGGCTAAATGGCAGAGCTGAGCTGTTCAAGGAGCTGAGCGTAAAACTGAACGTGCAATATGGGTGAAGAGGAGGCCTATGTGTGAGGATTCTGTGAGGGGGTAGAGCATCACCTGTGGTCAAGTGATTCTCGTCCTGCTTATTGGGGGAATCACGTATTGGCGTTCCTCCAAGCCCATCTCTCGGTGTACTGCAGTTAGAGCAGAGAGTGCTTGGCTGGTTACTTTGAGCAGCTTTACCAGGCTGATCCACCAACTGTTGAGTTGGATGTCAGGGGTATTACTTTCCTATTGCTGACCCTCCAGTCAACTGTGGTCCCTTCATTTGTGGAAACACAGGCTGCGTGAACTGATTGAAATGGGGTAAAGCTCCTGGGATCTGTGGCATCCATGCTGAACTCTCAAGGTTGGTAGAAATGCTATACTCATGTCGTTGCATGCAGTTCTGTGCTCTGGCCTGGAACACAGGCATCATCCCAACTGACTGGAAGATGGGCCTTGTTGTCCCTCTCTGGAAAGGGAAGGGTGATCGCCAAGGCTGCAACAACCTACCGAGGGTGACGCTGCTCTCAGTGCCTAGCAAGGTCTTTGCTCAGATAGTTCTTGAAAGCGTTCGCCACCATCTGCTTGAGCACCAGCATCTAGAGCAGTCAGGTTTTACACTAAAGAGGCAACGACTAACTATATCCTTGCTCTTCGGCTCCTCACCGACGCAGACGAGTTTCGGCAGGGGCTGCTTGCAGCTTATGTTGATCTCTGCAAAACGTTTGATTAGTGAATTGGGTTGCCTCTGGAGGATTCTTGGTCTTCTGGGTGCCACACAAATCTGATCAATCTGATGTCTGAACTATACTCCGGTACTGGAGAGTGCTGTGAAATGTGGTGATTCCATCTCTGACTTATTTCCACTTGTTACTGGAGTTTCATCAGGGGTGTGTACTGGCCCCCACACTTTTCAGCACTTGTATGGACTTGATTCTGGGGAGGATGTCGGAGAGATCAAGCTGCGGTGGCATTATTTGGGAATGTCAAGATCTCTGACCTTGATTCACAGAGGATGCAGTGATCTCTGCGGAGACTCTAGATATCCTTTTGGGGGCACTCGAGGTCTGAATGAGGAGTTGGAGCTGCTGGGATTACAGGTTTCCTGGGTCAAAACTAGCATCCAGGCTTTCAATGACATCTTGGATGTGCTATCCTGTCTTTAACCTGTTTGTGTGTGAGGATGTTGAGTGTCACACACAGTTCATTTACCTTGGCAGTGCTATTCATTGTTTGCTGGCTGTGATCCAGACATCGGAACATATATGGCTGGGCCTGGGGAGTCACTGGATCATGGGGTGTGGCGCTGCCGGTACCTGTGTCGGAGGATGAAAGTCAGAGTCTTCAGATACTTGGTGCTTCCAGTCTTACTTTATGGATGTGAGACTTGGACTCTGACCAGGGATCTGAGGCAGAGACTTAATTCCTTTGCTACCAGGTCTCTTCGGAGAATCCTTGGCTTTCGCTGGTCGGACTTTGTGTCCAACGACTGTTGCTGAGAGAGACTCAAATGAGATTTGTTATCTGCATCGTCCGTGAGCATCGGCTGTGGCTGTATGGACATGTGGTTCGTTTTCCTGACGCTGATCCTGTCACCAGATTCTCTCAGCGAGGGAGCCTCGTGAGTGGAGGAGGCCAATGGGCCTCCACGTACCTCGTGGTTGCAGCAGGTTGATCAGAATGTCAGGAGATGAGGATGGCCAGACGGAGGCCCCTGGAGTACCGGCGGAAAGTGACGCAGTGACGCGCTGCTCCGGCGCATGCTCCCATACCTGACCTGACCTGCTCTTGCGGGTAGTGCACGGAACCTCACCTTTAAAGCATGCTTCTCTGACTTTTTACTTTATTCTTCACGTTGGGTTCATTTTTTGGGGGGGGGGGGGTGGGGGGGGCTGTTGTAGCGGCGGAGTGCTGTACGGATAGCTTTTTCCTGGACGTGAGGAGTGGAGTGAAGAGAAGTTGTGTGGGGGACGTGGTTGGGTTTTCAAATCCTGATGTTTTGTCATGACTTTTTTTTTTCTTTTTCTTGAGGTAATTAAATATATGATAAGCCTGACATGACAAACAACCAATATTATATACCAACAAACCTGCATCTCCAATCGTACTTGTCATTGTACACCCAAAACATTTTCCTTGCAACGTCACACAGTCTGCATTCGTGTCACAATTGTTGAAGTTTTATTATCCCACACTTAAAAAATATGCAAAACATCCTTGGGGGGGGGGGGTGGGAGGATATTGTACTTGGGTCTTCTGTCTGTCGTCCATCACGCTTGCTATCTCCTACTAAACGGTTGTGAAGAAATTCACCAAATTTGGTAGTTGTGATCACCACATAGCAGTAGGGGCACATGTGCAAGGGCCGTCTCATTTTTGGCTCTGCTCCCTAGGGCCTGGGGTGGGTTTAATAAAATCAAAAAATAAACGTCCAATTACAGGCACATTTTCAACATTTTTTTTTCTTTTATGAAACTGTATATGCAATGGACATTGGATAACGCATGAAATTTTTAACGATTTTTATTTTTATTTTATTATTTTTTGGAAATATGCAATAATAATTGTATTTGACCCTGGTTCAGGCCCAGGTTGTGGAGACTTGGGGTTGCAGGGTCAAAACAGATTTTTTTTTTAACTCAGATTTGATATGGGTCACTCCTGGTGGAACTTTTTGACATATTTTCACTTTTGCTTTCGGAGGGAAGCGTGGGGATTTGTGACGGCTTGTCATCGACTTCGCACCTTCGCTTTGTTTGTTTGTATCTTCCGCTATTTCAATGAATGCTGTTTATCAAATTATCAGCCAAACATTTTTCTCTTCTCTATAAACCCAAAGTGTCCGGTTGTAATTCTGTATACTGTACTGATTGATTTGCAAGTTTATGACTGGAAACTTGTATACCCCCCCCTCCTTTTACTGTGGTTTTTGCTTGCAAGTGTAATGGAAAGAAACCACCATCTGATGGTGGAAAGAAACCACCATCCCCCTTCATTTTACTGCAGAAAAATAAATAATGCATTGCAGGCACCGATTGGGTTGCCGAGTAGTGTTCAACACTGGGTTTTACTTCCTCCTTGAATGAACAACTCCAGAAATGAAGTGGAAGCACTTTTGGTACCTGTTTGTAGCCATAGTAGTTACATATGACTGGTTCTTTGGTCTGTGTTGTATGAATAGCCTGTTTGATACTTTATGAAGATTACAGAGGTGCTTTGAAGAAATGTGTAACTTGTATTGAGACAGTATTTGTTTACCTTTTTGGATAAGATCTTGGGGATCCCCCTCCCTCTCCTCACCTCCCCCAGCCCCCCCCCCCCCACCCACAAGTCAAAGAATTTCAAACTTCATAATGCAAACCAGTATTTGCATTTTGAGCTGGTTCGGATGGCCTCGACTCGAGGATAGGCTAGGCCTAGAGGTACACACACTTGCCTCTAAGTATCTAACCTGGGTTCCAATTTTGACCCCAGCTATAAACTGCCATCCCGGTGTTTCACGGGCAGGGTGATTCATCAATGTGTGTCGTGTGTCGTCCCTCGGATGGACATTAAACTGGGCTTCCCATCTGCCAGCAGTTGGAGAACGTTAAAGACCCCACGGTGTCCTTCATGAAAAGCGGGTGAGCAGTTACCGGCACCATGAACAAGTTCCAAATTCCTGCCTTACCTTTGCTGGAAAGGCATTCACAAACCATAATATAACCCTTGCTTAGGAAACTGTTTTGGCAGCACTAACGCTTCTGTAACAGGTATGGTCATCTCAGAATCTGTATTTGCGTTTATAGATTACAACAATGTTGAAGAACCATTTGAGAGAGATATATATAATCAGGACCAAAACTGATAAACAGATTTCTGCTTTTATTTGAAGAATAGGTTGACAGTAATTGGTTGAGTTGAATGGTCAACGTTTTCCTTCCTGACTGCAGTCATGTTGCTCAATTTCAATTTCTTACCCTCCCCCCCCCCCTCACCACCCTCTTTGGGATGCTGTTTGTTGGCCATTTTACTTAAGTGCTCTCTTATTTAAATTCTGCTTGAATCTCCACATGTGGATTTCAGAAGTGGAACGGAGTCCTCCCAGACCTCAAAATATCCACCTCCATTTCAGTAAAGGATTACGTTTTACAGAACGAGTTGTATGATTTTTTGTTTTGTTTGTTTCTTTTGTTCCTGGATTATTTTCAGGATCGACACTCAACAGACTCCATTTGTAGTATGTTTGCAGTATATATGCCTGTGTTGGCTTAATGGTTAGGGTGGTGGCTTGGGATCTGAGGATCCTGAGTTAAATCCACTCTGCTGTTGAATTAATACCAGGTGGATATGACTCTGCCTGTCATCCTCTGAGGTCGGCAAAATGAGTGCCAGCCTGTTGGTATCCTGTGTCGGAGTGGCGACCCTCCAGGATTGTGCCAATAGCCTAGGAGACTACTTAGGCAGCACCAACACTCTGTACAGAGTGTGGTCCCAATGGATGTAGTACTACTCCGGGGTGGTTTTAAGATCTCAGAGGTTTTTCTTTATCACTCCCGTTGCCCCAACTGTCTCTGGTACAATATCAGTGCTCTTTAGCTTTCAGGTTCTCTTGACTTCATTTTCAGAACCTGGTACTTGGTCATTTTCCGAATTTCCGCATTATTTAGACCAAAGTCGCTGACTACTGACACCTCAATTAGCAATGTGGTTATGTTTGTTTTTTTTGTCCTTCTCTTTTATCCATCCCCACACCGAGCTGGATAATTTGCGGTAGATATTTGATTTTGTTGAGGTGTTGCTTCCGGTATTGCGTTGTTTCGGTTGTTTAGGCAAATTTAGGCAAATCTTGCTTGCCGACATTTTTTACATCTGAACACAGAAGTAGTAAAAACTGACTTTCTTGCCAACTGCTGCACAGAATTTTGTCGATTGTGGCATTTTATGCAAGGATAGTTTTGCTATATTGTATTGATGTATACCTGAGAGATTACCTGGTTTATGCTGATCAAGGTGAATGGGACAGTATTCGACAGCATTTGACATTTCATTAAATTCCTTGTTTTATTGATTCTTAACTTTACCTTATTAGCATGTTGCCCCATATCGGTGTCCCTCTTTTATTTATTTATTTTTGGTATATTTTGTTTGATCACAATCATACATTAATATGCAGTGGCACCTCAGATGCTTTTGCAGATCATTAATGCCCTCGAGCACCTTATAAAAGCATTTTGATGATGACAGTGAAATATTTAGGAATTTTTGAATAAATACGGATATGAGATGCAAGCATCGCACACACTCCATGACAATCCTGACCTTTCATAGCTGAGAATTTATTCTAGACATGTCACTACCTCGAGGGACTGCCGAACAGCTCTTCACCGGAGCAGGAATTTGTAATTTGTCAGAGTATGGTGAGTAGTTTGTTTGTTTATTGATTAATTCTTTATCTTGTATGTTTATCTATCCATTTACTTGACCCAACAGAATGGTACAGAGGTGACACACTTACCTTTGAGCTGCTTAGTCTGGGTTTGAGCCTTGCTTGACTATGAACCGTCTAATTGGTGCTCGTGAACAATGCCTTTCATCACTCAATGTGACATCCTTGGATGGATGTTGAGCTGGGTTTCCCAACTGCTAGCATTGGTTTCTGGATGTTAAAGATCCCACAGTCCTCTTCCACAGTAGGGGTGCTGTCTTGGGCATCCTGAGCAAGTTCCAAATTCCTGCTACCAGTTGAATATCAGACCTGGCCGTGAATTTTTTTCCCCCAAACGACATGAGTGGTGCGACTCCCATTGGTTCAAACTCTCACATTACGTCTCGTCCCGATTCCCTCATGGACGCGACTTCACAATTTTGTCGTGGTTGTAAGGGGGCTATTTCAGTAACATAACTACCCTGAACTTTCGTAAGTTTAGTTATTCTTATTGTAGTTCCCTTAATATCACTTATGCATAATAAATCGAGTCGTTTACGCTTTGGACGCATGCAACCCTCTCCAGCTCACCCTCGCAGGGTGGGAAAAATTAGGCCGTAAAAGAAGTAGAGTTACTTCTTAACTTTATTTTGTGGAAGTTGCCATCAGATCTTAACTTGATCTACCTGAGTGCAATGCTGGCACAGGAGACTGCCAGCTTTATATCCACTTGGAAAGAATAGTGTTAATCTGTGATGCACTACGATGACTGGCTCGTGTCAGAGTCTTTCCCTTGGAACTTAACCTCCGCTAAACCGCTGAAAGATGAGCCTGTTGTCTCTGAGCTATCCTGAATCCCTTGTTGATGTTATTGTGAGTGTGAATTATTTGTACCTTTTTCCACGATCACCTTAATTTCCCTTTTTTAGAAGATTTTGGGTTTGGCCCTTAAAGAATCTCCTATTTGGAGCAGAAATTTGTAGGGCCAGTTTGTTGGGTTTATATTTTTATTGAAATTTTTTTATTTTCCAGGCAAGTTAATAATTGAATGGTGATGTTGCATTAGTACACTGCATGGTTCGTATCCCATGATGTTTGATGTTCAGGTAGTTTTTAATGCTGGTCACGATTTGTAGACTATTTGCACAAATATTTTAGAGGGAGCAGGGGTTAGTCTGCCAAAGTATCCTACAACGTGGGAACACAAATCTGAATTTTGTTTTTGTTGTCAAAATCAAATTTTTTTTGGTCTTGACATAGTTTGTTGATCTTAAACAGCAAAAATTATACATTTTGCATGACAGAGTAGTCACATGGTGTCATTTCGTTTGGTGCAGGTGCGTGGTGAGATTTGTTTCAATAATAGCTGAACATTGCTTGAGAAGTTTTTATTTATTTCTTATTTGCTTGTTTTCCATTGTATTTGTGCAATTTGCTTCAGAGATAAGACTTTTGTTCTCGTTTTTTGAAATTGAGTCTCTTTTTTAGACACTATATTTTAGGCCTGTGGTTTTTACTCTGCTTAATATGGTCGTGTGTGCGTGTAAGGAAAGAAAGGCCATTATAGCACAGATGAGTTGATTATCAAAGACATGAATGAACCTGTGCTGATAAGGATGAGGTGCTTTAAAAACAGGCTATTTAAGCCATTCATTTCATCATTTAGAAAAACTCGTGTAGGCTTCAGCTTTTTTCATTGTTTGTAAATGTCGCTGGGCATAGTGGCGTCACCTGTAATCCAGCTACTCGGAGGTTAGGGTTGGGGGGTCGCTTGAGGACGAGAGCTCTGCGATGTGCCGCACAAATAGACAGCACAGAGCAGCCTGGCTGATGCGGGTGCGCCCAACCCTGATTCAGGTCGGCCAGATCAGATCTGTGACTTGCTACGGGTAACATGTAAACCCGGGCTAGTCTGTTCATGGTCAAGTGTCAACGACTAATTGGCTCCCCCCACCAGGTCTACCTGGTGTGGAGGGTGTATGGGCATGGACCCCCGCAGGATTAAATACAAAACCTGCCAAAGGGTGAGGAGCTCATGTGAGCCAATGGCCATCCATATCTGGTGCCAACTGCGTCTTTGGACGTCGTCCTGCATTTGGTTACATTCCCTCGGTGGTTGATAGCAGAATTTGCACTCCGGCCACCACAAACACTTCATTCCACCAAAACACACTGAGGTGTGTGCGGGTGTGCTGAGGTGTCGTCTACCAGATGGCGTTTCCTCGGATTAACCTGAGGCAGTCCTTTCGGGTGGTGTGCCTGGAATGTCCTGTCCCTAAGAAATGAGGATGGGCAGGCATCTGCCTGGGGGATGCCAGAAGGAGCCCCTGGTGTACTGGCAAGAAAGTGGACCGAACGACGTGCTGTGAAGAGCACATGCCCCCATTGATGTATATTGTTGAATGTGTGTATGTATTGTTTGTAATTGTAATGATTTTATGTTATGACTTGTTAATCACCCTTTCAACTCTCTAGTGGCTAGTTTTCACGACCCCATTGAAACCAGTCAATTGTTTCTTCTGCAATCATTAAGTGGTACATTCATCAATGACATCTTTGCCACTGGAAAAATCCATTGCATCACGTTGCAGGACGACTCACTCTGCAGAACAGTTCCGCATCCCCTCCACCAGGTTGCCTCTGCCAATCCCTCTCTGCCAATCTGGAGAAAAATAAGCAAACTGGTCATCTATCTGAGAAACACGTCTTTTAATGTAAGAAGAGTATTAATTTTTGTCCCTCCATAAGGATTGCAAGCAAATAAATTAAAGAACAAGCCGATTAAATTTTAGTTCAGGTCGCAAATCCAGATTCCGGCCCATCAGTGGGATACAAAAACCTAAACTAATCCAGCCTGGCGGAGGTATGCGCTCCACTGAGTGCCCCTGTGTCATTTCAATGTGCCACCCACCTAGACATCATGGTGTCCTCCCGTTTCCACAACTGAGCTTTACTACACCTGGCTGTGACCATGTTCTCGCCCTTCTCTTTCAACTGTCTTTCCTTGTGCTGTGGTGCATAAACGTGATGCTTCATGCCCACTGTTTCCCTTGCCCATTTTGTATGTTGATACATTCTGCTTTCGATGGCCTCGATACCTGGTATAAAAATTTAAAAGGGGCAGAATTATGACGTGAATTTCAATTTAATGATTCCAAATCAGCATAATCAAATTAAAAACGTGTTCGATAATTTAATTGAAGTTACACAATTTTCCAAAATATCTTCCAGAGTGGTGGAAGATTTTCTCAAAATTCTGATGTTGAGGTTCTCCATGAATCTGAACAATAATTATTTTATTATTGTTACTATTACTCGTAATACTTTTTGATTTCATTTTATATTTAATGTTCAAATATATGTGAACAAACAGAACTATCAATATAATTTTTCTGCATTTGATTTGGAGCGCTGTTCCTCTATTGAATTGTAATTGAACTTGCACTTTGTCCCTGATAACCAGTGTCTGTTACCCATGCATACAATACCATAATGAGACAGTCCTGTACCTTCTGAACATCCTTCTCATCCCACCCTAACACTCGTGTCATGTTGAGCGACAAATACAATTGTTTCACCAATTTTGCAGCGGTTGAGGGAGGGTCAGGTAAGGAACGTTTGGAACGACGCCTGCTGGAAGAACTGGCTCAAGATGTTTACCGATTCAAACTCATTTACTTCTCCCACAACGTATGACATCACAAACACCGTCCAGAGGCAGAGCGCAGGAAAGGACATGGACCAGCCTATTTGGAAGAAGGAACAAGGCTTTATCTTTTTGAACTGTTTCTTGGGGAGGAGGAGATGGGTGGATGAATAGATGGATGGTGGAACGGATGGATATGGCATTGCAGGAGATTTGTTGTTCTCAACAGAAAATGTTCAGGTGGAGTAAGAAAACGAGATTACAAGACCAGCTTTCAATATTGATTGATTAACTACCACCATAGATGTTTTTTTTTTTTTTCATATAAACAATTCTGCAACTCATTACAATCTATGCAATAAATATGATTTCCATTTAATCTTAAAAAATACGGGTAAATCTAAGAGGGTCCTGAATTTAAGCCTCGAATCGTGTTGCCGTATAAATGGTTGTATTGTTGCACTGGTCATGAATGGGTGTGTTGTTACAAGTTTAAATGTAAAACGTATATTATGCTCCGCTCATGTCTTGCTTCATGCAATTTTATGCTCCGCCCATATTCGGCGTCATCGCTGCAAGCGGGGCGAGAGTGACTCTCCCCCGGCCTGGTAGGACGTATGCACTGTATCAAAAAGGCAATGGTTTTCATGACGCATTTGTGGTATTTCAAATTCAAGAAAAGGTTTTTGAAATTTCTGCAATGTGTTGGTTCAACTGGCTGGAGCATTCTTGCAAGAATCGACACGAGTAGCCGTTCAAGATAGGAGCCATTTCTTAAGTGCATAAATATGACAAATGTCTAACTCTAACCTATATGTGCACTTTGTCTTAGTCCCATCTCCTAGCTTGCCTTTCCAATCTCTCACACTCCTCGAACCTCTGCCATCTTTCCTATCATCATCCTTTCTCTATCTCTTCTCTTTTTTGGTATTTTAATTTTATACTCTACTCTAGCTACCAATGCAGGTAGGGGTGGGGTCTAAAAATTTACATATCAAAACCAAGATGTGTCCCTAATTTCACCGATTTAAATCGGTCATTACTATATCATCTCATATTTTGTAAATAATTTATTTTCTCTTGTGTATTGGAAAAGGCATAAATACAATTTCAGGAATTTTGATGCTTTCTTTTTCTTTTTTTTTCTGGAAAACCAGCGTCATCTACTTGATACATAAGTAGAGTATTGAGTGACAACATCGCTGTTCCATTGCCGCCGAAGGCAGGTGCAGTGTTGCAAAAGCAGTCTTTGCTGTGAGGATTTGGTTGGTGGTTTGCTTTTGCCTTCTCAGTGGTTGTCAGGGAGGAATCTTGGAATTGTCAGGGTCCAGCATAACTTGCTACTCTTCATGAAAGGCGCGAGTGGGGACTTCAACGTCTGCAACTAACGTCAGCAGATGGACGCCGGCTTGATGCCCATCTGAGGGGACGGCACACTTTTCGGTGGCAACACCCCTGCCAATGAAGCACAATCCGACAATTCAGTCAGTTTCGGGAGTCCAACCCAGACTAGATGGCTCAAAGGGGTGCACGCTACCTGTGCACGCAGCCTGTTGGACACCTGTAAAAAAATAATAACTGCTGCATGTAGATGCTTCTTCTGTTACTGGCTTGCACTGCAGTGTGGTACATAAAAAGGTGTCATTGAGTTAAATATATCACTGACCTTGTTAATTGTGGCAATTTGAAATGAGTTTCTTCTCTGTGAAGGATTATACTGACACTGGTATAAACTCTGCACCACCATTTTCCTTTCAATTTGTTTTATTTGATATGGTACGTGTTGGAGGCATGGTCATGATATATGTAGTTTGGTGTAAACAGACGGGAATGAGCAAGAATAGCAATATCCGCTTGCAATGCGATCGTGAGTTGCTGTTACTCGCAGGCGGATGACCGATTTTCTGAATAAGGTGATGTTACAAGACCTTATTGATTCTAAGGTAAGAAAGACATTTTCATTCTGCAGTGATCATAAGTATATACTTTAAGCAAGTGGGGATTGCCATGTTTTCTGTTCAGAACTGTCTCAAATTACATTTCCCAGAAAGGTGGAATTGTTTTGAACCTTGCAACTTCACCTCTTTACCCCTGGTTTAACCCACCTCGAGAATGACCTTTGTCTTCATAAAGATGGCTTGATCTCATCATAAACATCCAAATGATGGTCCAAAGCACTGTAGCTACTCCAACATTAATTAGACACTATGGTCTCCCAAAACGTTCTGTTTAACTTCGGCGAAAAAGGACTTTGGGATTTTGATCAAAAAAACATGATCATCCGTTTTGTTGCCAGGAACCAGCTTTGAACAAGAAAACCATAATTAATCATATCTGTCATTTGCCTCACATCCATAGGATTTGGTAGACCTGCCAAAGCAAGCACCTTGTGGCTCCGTGAGTGCACTATTTGTTTGTATAACATAAAATATAAGTGGTTTTGCTCTGTCGAAAGCAAAGGAGATTTTAAGACCTGTTGTTATTGTATTCGTGCGATTATATTTTTATTTTTCCAGAGGAAGTGTTTGTTTTATTTTACTTTCTTGATATGGATATTTTTATGCCTCCGCACCAAGGGTGCCAGAGGCATTATGTTTTTAACTGTAATGTTAACATGTGTGAAATATTTTCATTTACTCTGTTTTTTGGGGGGGTTTTTTAGGACAAGGAAGCCGATTTTGGATAATGCCCATATCAGCTATGCTGCAAATCGAAAAGTGGTTGAACTAACGCAGACTCCCAGATGATGAACGATGCAGCCCAGATCACCGGCCATGTCGTTCACGTCAGATGACCGGACCCTACCGACGTCTTTGTGCGTGGTTTCTTCGACGCACCCGATCTGTGCTGTATGCCTCCTTTCTCTTCTGCTGTTCAAACGGTACCTTTTGCATTTTCAATAATGCTTCTACTTTTTTCTTCCTCAAAAAATCACACAGCTTTTGACGCCGTGTCTCCCTCTTACTTGTATGCCCCCATTGCCTTGCTTCTTCGCCCTGCATGCATGTAATTAAGTGAAAGCAAAAGGCAAAAGGAGAGCACACAATAATCAGAACTGACTACACCTCACTGAGTCTCTGTCCCACCCTTCACCGCACAATTCCCCTTTGCTGTGATCAGCCCATGTGTTGTTGTCCTTTTCGTTGCTTTGCCCATGTTGTGTCTGCTGAAGCTTCTCCACCCACCCCACCTTCCCTTCGTTACTCCGGTCTTTCATGAGCCCTGATTCATGTAATTAAGAAAGAAAATATTTTCGATGATGCATTATGCAGCTTTATGGTATTGTATGCACAAGTTGAAAGATTGCACACATAAAAGGGGGGAAACAACTGCACAAGGTTGCTGGGTGCTGAATTTGGCATTGTACAGTTCTCATTTGTTCTGTACCCAATAAAAAGTAATTTGTGTTATTAATTGTGCATTTTTATGTCTGAGTGAAATGGCATTGGTATGTTTTTTCATCTATTACGTTACTAGCAGTAAGCCCTGATATACCATGATAATTAAAAAAAGAAAACAAAGGAAGCCTTTTTACTTCTTGCAGCTGGTTGAAAGAGCTCAAATAATTGGGAGGTTGTATGATGTTCTTACAGCAAGAGAATTAAATGTTTACCCCTCAGCCCGAATTGGCTAAGGGGTATTGTCGTCATAGGCTTGTCGCGGCGCTGTCAACTTTTGTTCCGTCAAATTTCGAGAGAACGCCTTGTCCGACTTAAATCCATTTTTGCCGAGTGTGTGTGGGGCGGGGTAGAGGAAGGTTCGCTTTTCG
>CM068963.1:80192569-80204358 GCA_035128595.1 Eptatretus atami | reverse complement strand
AAACGGCTGGCGTACGCTGAACTATTGATGATTTTTTCCAGTTTTGGACGTATTCATAACGAGTTGGACGTATGCATAACGTTTGCAACGTACACAGAACGTTTCGATAACATATAGATAACTTGTATCAACGAATGCTGAGCGTGTTGTCGGCGTTCACACCTATGCCCAACGATAGTCTAACTTATGCATAGCGCGGCAGCGTATCGCCGACGATCACGTGGCGTAGCCTATTAAAAGGCTGCGGCTCGACGATTCAAATCATATCCGCACTAGACATCGAAGTGTCAAGCTGCTGTCACACCTTGACGTTTTAGCCAGCGTATGCCGACGTATGAAAAATTTGCCGAATATGTTGTGGGTAAGTTTTGTATATGTTAAGAGCACGCTGAAGCATGCTGGCATAACGTCGTAGTACGCCGAGTACGTCGAACAATTTTCAGCATGTTGAAAATTTTTCGATGTATGCCAGCGTATGACACACGTTCCGCATACGCTGGCCATAAGTTGTAGGCACGTTACGCATCGTTGACACATCGACAAACGTTACTTGTAAGTTACTCATAAGTCGAAACACGTCGAGGTAATGATTCGCGTCAGTGTTCCAGACTCCCTGGTTTTTTTTTTTCTTCGGTACGACGGTGATGTTGACACTTCGATTTCTAGTGCGGTTATGATTCAAATCGTTGAGCGGCAGCCTATTAATTATATTATATTGTTGTAGATTTCGCCCGCCGGCGTGCGGACGACCGCTTCTAGCCAATGGCGGCCGCTCTCGCCACCTCACGGACAATCTAGTCGCAGCTTTCCGGATCAAACGCCGAAATCCGCTACGGGTGTGTTTTAAGCACACCACAGCCTAGTCAACACTCTATCCGCGCTGCAGGGTCAATCGCCGAATTGTCGATATACCTAATTAATCGCGCGGGAAGACTACCGATAGACTGTACCTAAACGGGGCGCTTGGAAACGAGCCGCTTAAGCAGCTCGCTTCGTTTTGGATAACCGAGCGGGGTATTATCGCGAAAGCCCCGTTGGATCCGATCTATTATCGGCTATTACAAAGCCAGCTATTATTCCGAACTCAATACGGCAGTCCAATGAAGGAAAAGGATGTGATGAACGGGTTAAACATTCACACAAGCACATTTATTTGCACACACAACACATATGCAGTCATGCAGTCATGTATGCAATCAGGCGAGGCAAACAAAGCAATGCAATGTACAAGCACGCAATGAATGGGGTAGGGACAAGGCGAGCAAGAAAAAGAACTACCACCGTTCTATTAATTACGTACACTTGTACAGTTCTACCTAAAGACATGGCGCCACAACGTTCATTCAAAAGAACAAGGAAAAACACCAGGAAAGACGAGGGGTAGACTGGACCTCTTGGGTCTTTAGGCACGGAGCTGTGATGACCGCAGAAGCTCCGAGAGGCCGGGCTGGTTACCTTCACCTTCGTGGTGCCTCGTTGGGGCGACCCGCGACGTCCCGTCTTCACGGCAGTTGGCGTGACCGCGGTTCGGCCCAGGCCTCCTTGGGCGGCCTGGTGATTCGGGCCCAGCCGGCAACGCCTCAGAGGAACGAACGGGTCTTTGCTCTCTTAGAGTTGATGCTCTCTTTAAGAGCCCGGCCATCCCTCAGCGCCGCTCGACTGTCCCGAAGCCCGATCACCTCGGACCGTTCGGTGCTGGCTGGCGACCTCTCTCCGGCTCTCCCCACGTCCCGCACACGAACGCGCAGTTCTGCGCGGCACGGCAGGCTTGGCTGCGCTCCCAGCTCCCGTCTCCTCGGCGAACCCAGACCTCCACTGGACTCGAACCTTGATCTTGGCACCACTCCAAACCCAGACCGACTCACTGCCTTGGCGCTCTGCGCGCTTTTTTATAGGCCCCGTGAGGCGAGGTTTGATCTCTGATCCCTCTCCTCTGACCCCCGCTGGCTTCGCCCCTTCGATCTCCTGATCCGAATTCGAGGCGAAGCTCGGAGCGAGCGGACGTGGCAGAGATCATCGACGCTGGCGCCAACAAGGGAGAGCGGACGTGGTTGAAATCACGTCGCTGGCAATGAGGAAACCCCCGCGTCTGTTTGCAGCGATGCTGTTCGCTGGGAACTCACCGTGGCTGGCGCAAAAATGGGGCGTTTGCGGAGTTGAAGGTGAAGCGATGTTGTTCGTTGTTGGTTATTGGGGGAGATGTGGTTTATGAGATGGTGGCTGTGGTTGGCGTTGTGGAGAAGGTGGTTGTGGTTGGTGTTGTGGAGAAGGTGGTTGTGGTTGGTGTTGTGGAGAAGGTGGTTGTGTGAAGGCAGTTGTGGTGGAGGTGTTGTTGTGAAGCGGTTGATTAGAGCGATGTTGGTGGTGGAGGTGGTTGTTGTGGAGCGTAGGTCAAAATAACGAGAGCAAAAGAATAACACTACCTCAAAGATCACAGCCCGGTTACACGAATAATTCCCTTTAAACATCGGTGGGGAAATCTATCTGAACACCAACTTATCGACATAACTGATCTAAGGACCTATATGGTGCTCTGTGAATTTCCACAACCGTAACAATATTATAACCGCACTAGAAATCGAAGTGTCAACATCACAGTCATACCGAAGAAAAAAACAAAGACAAAAAAACCAGGGAGTCTGGAACAATGACGCTAACCATTACCTCGACGTGTTTCGACTTCTGAGTAACTTACAAGTAACGTGTGTCGACGTGTGTCAACGATCGCGTAACGTGCCTACAACACGTTACTCATAGGTTAGAAATAAGTTTTGGGTATGCTAAACATTACCTCGACGTGTTTCGACTTATGAGTAACTTACAAGTAACGTTTGTCGACGTGTGTCAACGATCGCGTAACATGCTACAACTTATGGCCAGGTATGCGGAACGTGTGAGTCATACACTGGCATACGTCGAAAAATTTCAAGCATGTTAAAATTTGTCGACAGCTCGGCGTATTACGACGTATGCCAGCGTACTACGACATATGCCAAACTCACCCATAACGTATTCGACGTGTGCCAGCGTTTTAGACAAATTTTTCATACGTCGGCATGCTGGCTAAATCGTCAAGGTGTGACAGGGCCTTAAGGGATAGGACATTACAGGCACCCACCTGAAATAACCGCCTCAGTTAATACAAGGAGACGCCATCTGGTGGACGACACCTCAGGCACCACCCCGCACACTCTACCGCAATCTGACCCGGAAGGTTTACCCCGTGGTTTCCTTCCCATCATCAAAGATTGGGGGTCCTGAAGGCTTTGCCCCAATCCTGTCATCCGGTGAGCTGCCCTTTGCAGGGAAGCTGCACAGAGCTACTCCACGGAGTGGGTTTTCAGATTTTTTTGCGGAATGAAGGGTTTTTATGGTGGCCGGAGTGCAAATCCTGCCACCAACCTCCTAATAAAAAGTAACCCAATGCAGGAGGACGTCGCAGAGAGTTGGCACTATCAGCAGAGAGTTGGCTCCTCCGCCCTTTGACAGGTTTTGTTTTTCATCCTGCTGGGTGTCCATATCATATAAATTCAGAGCAGCACGTTCAAAGGAGAGAATGAGGACAATTTTATTGTTTTAAACTCCATTAGCAAGGAGCGTTTCCATCATCTATCTACAATTCCAGCAATGTGTGTGTGTGTGTGTGTGTGTGTGTGTGTGTGTGTGTGTCTGTGTGTCTGGACCGCTGTTTCTCGACACCACTGGTCCGATCTAATTGAAACTTGCCAGGTATATTGCTGGGGACCTGAGTATGTGCCTTTTCAAGGTTTGATATTAATCGACAAGTGTTGTCCCATTATGGCATTTATTGACCAAACCAATGACAGGACACGTTGCTGCGTAGGCGTAGCCGATGGGGAAAGGGCGCCTTAGTTACCAATGACAGGAACACGTTGCTTGGAGTTTTGCCCCACAGTATCTATTTCTATCTATCTATAATTCCAGCAATCTCTGTTTGTTGGCCTTTCAAAAGGTTTGAATTAATCAGACAAGTGGTTCCCAAGTTATGGTCAGGTTAGAGCGCGTTCCCCATTACGGGTTACAACGTACGGACCTTCCAGATAGTAAAGACTTGCTGTATATAATAAACTTCTCGATTTATTATCGCATTTATAGATAAACCACAATGCCCCAATGCAGTCGTCGTTTACGAGAGGCGAAGGAACGGCCTGTGTGTTGTTTGAAAGTTTTTTTTTTTTTTCACGTACGCCAGCACGTACGGCAGCGAGAGCGAAGGAAAGGCCTGTGTGTGTTGTTTCTGGCACGCGTTTGAAAGTTTTTTTTTGAGTGAAGGAACGGCTTGTGTGGTTGTTGTTTCTGGCAGCGGTTTGAAAGTTTTATTTTATATATATATATTTTTTTGCTACGTACAGCCACGCACGTACGGGCACGCGAGAGCGAAGGAACGGCCTGTGTGGTTGTTGTTTCTGGCACATGTTTGAAAGTTTTTTTTTATTTTTTCCCAACATACGGCCACGCACGTACGGGCACGGGAGAGCGAAGGAACGGCCTGTGTGGTTGTTGTTTCTGGCACGCGGTTTGAAAGTTTTTATTATCCGCCCCCGAGGGAGGGAGCGGGATATTGTAATCGCCGTTTGTTACTTACGAAATCTTATTTATCACTTCCGAGACTCATGTTTGTTTGTGTGTTTCTGTGTTTTAGGGACGATAAACTCGAGAACGGAAGAAGCTACCAATGTCAATTAAACCACGTGATTCAGGAGGGTGATGGCTAGCGCTGATTAAGTTTGGTCAAAATCGGTCAAGGTAAAACATTCGATTTTTGATGGTTTTGTACAGAATCATCGTAGAAACTTCTGCTTTCGTCTCTACTCTCTAAGACAGCTTTTATTAGACAAGGTCAGAAGGTCAAGTTGACGATTTTGTAAAGTACCAGCTATGACTGCTTGTTACTTACGAAATCCTCAAGATTTCGTAGTATATTGAGCTCTATGATCTACCTTGTTTCTGTTTGTTTGTGTTGTTTGTTTGTTTGTTTTAGGCACGATAACTCGAAGAACGGAAGAAGTTACCAATGTCAAATTACACACGTGATTCAGGAGGGTGATGGCAAGTGCTGATTAGATTTTGGTCAAATCGGTCAAAGGTCAAGTCACAGTGAGGTCAAACATCAAATCAACAAAAAATTTCCGGATTTTTTGATGGTTTGGTACAGAATCATCAAAGGTAGAAATTCAATTCATGGTTGCCGGACGCAATGAACCTGTCTTAGATTGATTCAGTCATTTTATTCAGACAGATTGGTCAGATGTCAAGTTGACGATTTCGTAAAGTACCAGCTATACTGCTTGTTTGTTTGTTTGTGGGCACATAACTCGAACGGAAGAAGCTACCAATGTCAAATTACATCACGTGATTCAGAGGGCGATGGCTGGTGCTGATTAATTTTGGTCAAAATCGGTCAAGGTCAAGGTCACAGTGAGGTCAATATTCGATTTTTGATGGTTTGTACAGATAACTCGAGAACGAAGAGCTACCAAATGTCAAATTACACCACGTGGTTCAGGAGGGTGATGGCTAGGCTGATTAGATTTTGGTCAAATCGGTCAAGGTCAAGGTCAACAGTGAGGTCAAACAATTCCGTAATTAATGTGGAGAAATGGAGTATTTGTGGTGCTTCGGCTCGAAGTTACTGTAGTTCGTTTTAACTTTCGATTTTAATTTTGTCATTCGGTTTTTGCGATCGCTTAGGACGCTTATACACTCGGTTGTCGAATTCTGGTAAAAATTGGATGTTTTGGAGACGTTTTAAGATTGTATATAAAAATAATTTCACTTCGACGCGTCAGGTCGTCCCATGGATGCAGTGCGCTCGAGGGCAGACGCGTCGTTGAGTTACGATATAAGGTATAAATTGCGGTGGAGAATGGAGATTTTTTGCTTCGCTCGACGTTACGATTTTGATGGTTTGATACGAATCAGTCGTAAAACTTCTGGTTTGCGTCGGCTACCATGTCTTGAGAGTTAAAGTTGTATAAAAATATCACTGAAGGTCAAGAGGTCAGTCCTTGACGCATTCAGTCAAGCCCGGGCGTCCTCCATGATTGCCATTGTGTCTCGAATCAAACGATTTCGGTACGTCATGATGGTGCGCTCGAGCACGTTTTCGTGATGACATTGGTTTTGCATGTGTACAGAAATCTAAGATTTGTATAGTTGATCGACGTACCGTTTCTGTTTTTACTTACGAATCTGATTCTAATTTTGTTCTTCCGGTTTTTTGTTGATCTTGTGAGCTTAAATGTGTTGTGAAATTTTTCTGGACCAGTTCAGATGAGAAAGCTACATGTCATAATATAAAAGTGATTCAGAGGGTGGGACTTAAGTGCATTAGATTTTGGTCGAAAAAAGTCAAGATACACTAGTTAATCAGATATTCATGTATTGAACATGGTATTGTACAAAACGAGAAAAATGGAATTTATAGAATCTAGATTGTCTGATCATTTTGAAAACCCACAGTGAGTAAATCGAGACAATGGTAGAATTAAGTCTCGACTTGAGTTTGGCGATCATGCATCTACAGGCAAGCGGTCAAATCGATTGATGGTGTGGCAACATCGTGATTCTGTGGCTGTACTCTAGAGACTTTTAACGGTAGAGGTCATTCTTCTAGTCCAGTCTATGAGACTGCTTGTTCTCGACTCTTTCGTAAGTTGAGACTCGTTGTTTGTGTGTTGTTGTAGCAGAAACTCGAGAACGAAGAGCTACAATGTCAAATTACACTCGTGATTCAGGAGGGTGATGGCTAGTGCAGATTAGAGTTTTGGTCCAAAATGGTCAAAGGTCAAAGGTCACAGTGAGGTCAAACATATTCCGTAATTAAACGGTGATGTGAGTATGTTTGAGTTACGAGTTCTTAACTTCATTATTTCTTCGTTTGCATGCTAGAACGTACGGTGGAATTCGGAAATGAGTACGTTAAACAATTGTATAAAAAAAACGTGATTTCAGCCGAAGGGTGAGGGTCGTCCTGATTCGATTGGTCACAGAAACGGTCAAAGGTCAGGTCACAGTGAAGGCTCGAAGAGACCAGGTCGTTGGAAGACATAAGTTTTCATGAAATGGATTTTTTGGTTAGCACTCGAAGTTCGATTCGTTTATGCATTAACTTTCTTCGGTTTTGCGTCGCTACTTTCCAGAGACGCTTATAGACAGCTCAGGTGTCAATTGACATTTGGTAAAATCGATTGTTTTGAGAGACGTTTTAAGCTTCGAATTAAAGAAAAATTTCGCTCAAGCTAAGGGTCGCATAGATTGCGAGCGTGTCGGGTCGTCCCAGATCAGTGCCTCAGCGCTCGGTCCTCATTGCGTGCTGGAATGTTTGAATGAATTAGTTTTCATGGAGATGGAGATTTTTGTTCTCTGAGTTCGTTCGTACTTGAATTTGCTGTTTTATCGTAGCTAACGGTGCTCTCATCGTCGATAAAAGAAAACGTATCGATCTCTGAAAGATACACGTTTCGGAATTGGAACGACTAAAAGAATTTGAATTGTTTTCTGACCATACTGAAACCTGTAAATCAGACCACATGAATAGTCAAGCTCCCTTGCTTATATTCGCCTTTTAGAGTAGTCAGGTGACGTAAGTACAGTCTTGACTGCATGGTTTTTGTTTGAGCTAACTCGAAAGCGGCTACAGAATTACCCGGATTAGAGGGTTGGCTTCTGAAGATTGCAATGTCAAAGGTCAAGGTCACAGTGAGGTCAAATATTCCGTAATTTTGGAGATGTGGTTTTGCTCGTCAGATACGTCGAGTTAACGTTTAAAAGTCATTATGTCAAATTTTGACTACGCCGTGTCGGTTTGGGGATGCTAGTCCTGATTAGTTTTGGTAAACATCGTGTCAGCAAGGTCACTGGTCAAAACGATTTTATGGTGTACGAAAGAGTTCGTTTGCTCGATCTCTAGAGACAGCTTTTTAAGACATCAGTCAGTTGATGAATACATCATGACAGCTTTTGTTTTGTTAGCACGAATAGACAAGAAGTACTTCATCATTAACGTGATTCGGAGGATGGCGCCTGAAGTTGGTCAAATCCGGTACAGGTCACAGTGAGCAATAATTGACATGGGGTGGGTTTCGCTCGACGTAGGTTCGTTAACTTCGATTTAATTTCTGTTTTTCGACGTCGGATGCTAATCGTTCAATCGGAACGATGTTAACTAAGATGTAAAAAAATTTCACTCGAGCTGGTCGTCATGGCTTGCGAGCAGATCCGGCCAGAGCATGGCGCTCGGGACGTCGTGATTGACATTAAAGGGTTTTGGCATGGAGAAATGGGTTTTTTGCTTCGCTCGACGTTACGAGTTCGTTTTAACTTCGATTTTAATTTGTTCTTCGGTTTTTTGCGATCGGCTTTAGGACGCTTAAAACTCGGTTGCGAAATTCTGGTAAAAATCGGATGTTTTGGAGAACGTTTTAAATTGTATAAAAATATTTCACTCGAAGCGTCAAGGGTCCGTCCCAAGATGCATTGCGCTCGAGCAGACGTCACGGGTCGTCCCATGATGCAGTGCTCACAGTCACGGTCTCCATGGCAGGTCGAGCAGATACGGTCGTCCATGCAGTGGGGAAGCAGACTGTCATGGAGTGCTTAAGTTTGCAGTGGAGAAATGGGATTTTGCTTCGCTCGACGTTACGAGTTCGTTTTTAATTCGATTTATTTTGTCTTCGGTTTTTTGCGATCGCTTAGGACGCTTAAAACTTCGGTTGTCGAAATTCTGAACAGGCGATGAATAACTGATATATATAATAAATAATAAGTCTTTTATCAGATTTTCTGAAAAGTAATACACCTATATCTGCAATATCCTGCTGGTACTGAATCACTTTAAAAAAAAAAAAATGGAATTTTTATAAGAAATTAGTTTTTGTCTGGGACTCATTATCTGGGCAAACCACAGTGTAAAATCGTAGACCACAATGAATTCAGAATTCAAGCTCCCCTTGGGCGTTCTGACTGATTCATGCTTTTAATTAGACAAGGTCCAGAGGTCAAGTTGATCGATTTCGTGTCAGTCTTTGCTTTGTTGTTTTGTTTGTTTGTATGGGCACGATAACTCGAGAAACGGAAGAAGCTTAACCAAATGTTCAAATTACACCACGTGAATTCAGGAGGGTGATTGCTAGTGCTGATTAGATTTTGGTCAAAATCGGTCAAAAGGTCAAGGGTCACAAGTGAGGTCAAACTAATTCGTAATTAACGTAATGTGAGTATTTTTGCTTGGTACAGATTAAACTCGAGTTAATTGCGGTTTAATGGATCGCTACAGATGCATTACACAATCTCGGAGGTATGGTAGCGATAGATTCTGGTAAAATCGGAAATGTATTTGGCAGGTGTAAGATGTAAACAAAAAATTCAGAGGTAGGTGTCATGATGGTTGCCTCGGAACGTACGGGTCCATGATGCATTGCGTCCGAACAGACTGTCGTTGGTGCACCTTTCTAAGACAGCTTTTGATAGAAATGGTCAGAATGCGTCAGTTACGATTCGTTTAACTCGATTTAATATGCTTGTTTCGGTTTGGATTAGGCACGCTTAAAAACTCGGGTCTAATCTGGTAAACGGATGAAGCACTTTTACAGATTGTTAAAATTATCAAAGCCAATCGCAATACTGATCAATGCGCGGGTAGAATGGCTACGTGCTCGATATAGCATTGCGTCAGCAAGATCGTCAACGGTGTGTCCAAGAGTCCTCGGGAGATGTCTAAGTGACATTACGAGGTTTTTGCATGGGAATGGAATTTTGCTGTATCGAGTGTAAATTCAATTAATTTGTCCGGTAGAGAGACCTTAACTGCGTTTGATTCTGAACAGCATAATTATATAAAAAAGCTTTCATTTTCTGAAAAGATACACCGATCTTGCAAATCTGCTTTATACTTAAAAAAAAAATGATTTATATGATCTAGTTGGGGACTATATCGCAACAAGTGAATCTAGGAAGATCAGCTCTTGGCTCTGATGATCTGCTTTAGACAGGTCAGGTCAGTTGAAGATTGATCCAGTCTATGACTGCTTGTTTGTTTGTTTGTTTGTCTGTTGTTGTTTAGGCAACGAATAACTCGATGAACGGAAGAAGCTACCAATGTCAAATTACCATCACGTGATTCCAGAGAGGGTGATGGCTAGTTCTGCTTAGATTTGGGCAAAATCGGTCAAAAGGAATGGTCAAGGAGTCAACAATTTAGTTGGTCAGGATGGGCAATATTCGCATTTTTGGATGGTTTGGTACAGATAACTCGAGAAACGGAGAAGCTACCCAAATGTCAAATTACACGCACGTGATTCAGGAGGGTGATAGGCTAGTGCTGATTAGATTTTGGTCAAAATGGTCAAACGGTCAAGGTCACGAGTGAGGTCAAACATTCGATTTTTGATGTTTGGTAGCAGAATAAACGAGTCCAATGTCAATCTAGTAAGAGGATTATCTGATTATTGCAATTCAGTGGTGTGGTCAACATCGTTTGGTTGTAGCCGAATCATGTAAAACTTCTGTTGGTCTACCTTCTCTTAGAGACAGCTTTTATTAGACAAGGTCAGAGGTCAAGTTGACGTTTCGTAAGTACAGTCTATGACCTGGCTTGTTTTGTTTGTTGTGTTTTGTTGTTGTTTTAGGCAACGTAACTCGAGAACGGAAAAGCACAATGTCAAATTACACTCACGTGAATTCAGGAAGGGTGATGGCTAGCGCTGATTAGATTTATGGTCAAATCGGTCAAAGGTCAGGTCACAGTGAGGTCAAACATAATTGCCTAAATTCATGGGAGAAATGTGAGTATTTTGCTTGGGCATCGACGTTACGAGTTCGTTTTAACTTTCGATTTTAAATTTTGGTCTTCGGTTTTTGCGATCGCTTGGACGCTTAAAACTCGGTGTCGAAATTCTGGTAAAAATCGATGTTTTGGAGATGTTTTAAAGATTGTATAAAAAAAATATTTCAGCTCGCGCGTCAACAGTCGTCACAGTGAGCATGCGCTCGAAGGCAGAGGCTCTTATCCGTATAAGGTTTCGGTGCGCGCTGAGGTGTTTTCGATAAAGATGGTGTTTTAAAAGTCATTTTTATTATCCAATGAAAGGTTATCGTCGCATGCCGACTCGCTTCAGCTGTCGGAATTATGTAAAGATTGGTTTGGTGGATGGCCGATTTCCGTTTTGTGACTTTGATAAAATAATATTAAATAATTGCGTGGAGAAATGGCGATTTTTGCTTCGGTCGACGTTACTATTTTTGAGGTTGGCAGAATCATCGTAGAAAGCTTCTGGTTTGCGTTGCTAGCTTCTCTAGAGACAAGCTTTTAAATTAGACAAAGTCAGAGGTCAGTTTGGACGAATTCGTAGTATACATACATTTTGATACCTTGCCATACGCTGGCTAAAACGTCAAGGTGTGACAGGGCCTTAAGAGAGGGGGTGATCACCTGTTTCTGTTGTCATCTGAGCTCAAGCGTTTGGACATTGGTATTGCAGCACTCTCTGAGATTCGGAAACCGGATTATGGCGAGATCATGGCGGGTGGTTACATCTCCGATTGGTCTGGTCGCTCAGATGGTTACCATGCCCAAGGAGTTTCTGTAGCTGTGTCAAAGAAGCTGACTGCAACAATAATTGAGGTAACACCGGTCAACGAGCGTATTATGAGACAGGATTTGTCACTCCTTGGGTGTCATTTCCTTGGTCTCTGTAAATGCTCTGATTGAGGCGAGTGATCTCACCGTGAAGGACGCATTCTATGCCACGCTTGAGTCTGTGGTTGAT
>CM068963.1:80165849-80187497 GCA_035128595.1 Eptatretus atami | reverse complement strand
CCTGAGTTCAAATCCCACTCTGCTGTTGAATTAATACCAGGTGGATATGACTCTGCCTGTCATCCTTCTGAGGTCGGCAAAATGAGTGCCAGCCTGTTGGTATCCTGTGTCGGAGTGGCGACCCGTCCAGGATTGTGCCCAATAGCCTAGGAGACTACTTAGGCAGCACCAACACTCTGTACAGAGTGTGGTCCCAATGGATGTAGTACTATCTCCCGGGGTGGTTTTAAGATCTCAGAGGTTTTTCTTTATCACTCCCGTTGCTCCAACTGTCTCTGGTACAATATCAGTGCTCTTTAGCTTTCAGGTTCTCTTGACTTCATTTTTCAGAACCTGGTACTTGGTCATTTTCCGAATTTCCGCATTATTTAGACCAAAGTCGCTGACTACTGACACCTCAATTAGCAATGTGGTTATGTTTGTTTTTTTTGTCCTTCTCTTTTTATCCATCCCCACAACCGAGCTGGATAATTTGCGGTAGGATATTTGATTTTGTTGAGGTGTTGCTTCCGGTATTGCGTTGTTTCGGTTGTTTAGGCAAATTTAGGCAAATCTTGCTTGCCGACATTTTTTACATCTGAACACCAGAAGTAGTAAAACTGACTTTCTTGCCAACTGCTGCACAGAATTTTGTCGATTGTGGCATTTTATGCAAGGATAGTTTTGCTATATTGTATTGATGTATACCCTGAGAGATTACCTGGTTTATGCTGATCAAGGTGAATGGGACAGTATTCGACAGCATTTGAACATTTCATTTAAATTCCTTGTTTTATTGATTCTTAACTTTACCTTATTAGCATGTTGCCCCATATCGGTGTCCCCTCTTTTATTTATTTATTTTTGGTATATTTTGTTTGATCACAATCATACATTAATATGCAGTGGCACCTCAGATGCTTTTGCAGATCATTAATGCCCTCGAGCACCTTATAAAAGCATTTTTGATGATGACAGTGAAATATTTAGGAATTTTTGAATAAATACGGATATGAGATGCAAGCATCGCACACACTCCATGACAATCCTGAACCTTTCATAGCTGAGAATTTATTCTAGACATGTCACTACCCTCGAGGGACTGCCGAACAGCTCTTCACCGGAGCAGGAATTTGTAATTTGGTCAGAGTATGGCTGAGTAGTTTGTTTGTTTATTGATTTAATTCTTTATCTTGTATGTTTATCTATCCATTTACTTGACCCAACAGAATGGTACAGAGGTGACACACTTACCTTTGAGCTGCTTAGTCTGGGTTTGAGCCTTGGCTTGACTATGAACCGTCTAATTGGTGCTTCGTGAACAATGCCTTTCATCACTCAATGTGACATCCCTTGGATGGATGTTGAGCTGGGTTTCCCAACTGCTAGCATTGGTTTCTGGATGTTAAAGATCCCACAGTCTCTTCCACAGTAGGGGTGCTGTCTTGGGCATCCTGAGCAAGTTCCAAATTCCTGCTACCAGTTGAATATCAGACCTGGCCGTGAATTTTTTTCCCCCAAACGACATGAGTGGTGCGACTCCCATTGGTTCAAACTCTCACATTACGTCTCGTCCCGATTCCCTCATGGACGCGACTTCACAATTTTGTCGTGGTTGTAAGGGGGCTATTTCAGTACATAACTACCCTGAACTTTCGGTAAGTTTAGTTATTCTTATTGTAGTTCCCTTAATATCACTTATGCATAATAAACTCGAGTCGTTTACGCTTTGGACGCATGCAACCCTCTCCAGCTCACCTCGCAGGGTGGGAAAAATTAGGGCCGTAAAAGAAGTAGGAGTTACTTCTTAACTTTATTTTGTGGAAGTTGCCATCAGATCTTAACTTGATCTACCTGAGTGCAATGCTGGCACAGGAGACTGCCAGCTTTATATCCACTTGGAAAGAATAGTGTTAATCTGTGATGCACTACGATGACTGGCTCGTGTCAGAGTCTTTCCCTTTGGGAACTTAACCTCCGCTAAACCGCTGAAAGATGAGCCTGTTGTCTCTGAGCTATCCTGAATCCCTTGGTTGATGTTATTGTGAGTGTGAATTATTTGTACCTTTTTCCACGATCACCTTAATTTCCCTTTTTTAGAAGATTTTGGGGTTTGGCCCTTAAAGAATCTCCTATTTGGAGCAGAAATTTGTAGGGCCAGTTTGTTGGGATTTATATTTTTATTGAAATTTTTTTATTTTCCAGGCAAGTTATAATTGAATGGTGATGTTGCATTAGTACACTGCATGGTTCGTATCCCATGATGTTTGATGTTCAGGTAGTTTTTAATGCTGGTCACGATTTGTAGACTATTTGCACAAATATTTTAGAGGGGAGCAGGGGTTAGTCTGCCAAAGTATCCTACAACGTATGGGAACACAAATCTGAATTTTGTTTTTGTTGTCAAAATCAAATTTTTTTTGGTCTTGACATAGTTGTTGATCTTAAACAGCAAAAATTATACATTTTTGCATGACAGAGTAGTCACATGGTGTCATTTCGTTTGGTTGCAGGTGCGTGGTGAGATTTGTTTCAATAATAGCTGAACATTGCTTTGAGAAGTTTTTATTTTATTTCTTATTTGCTTGTTTTCCATTGTATTTGTGCAATTTGCTTCAGAGATAAGACTTTTGTTCTCGTTTTTTGAAATTGAGTTCTCTTTTTAGACACTATATTTTAGGCCTGTGGTTTTTACTCTGCTTAATATGGTCGTGTGTGCGTGTAAGGAAAGAAAAGGCCATTATAGCACAGATGAGTTGATTATCAAAGACATGAATGAACCTGTGCTGATAAGGATGAGGTGCTTTAAAAACAGGGCTATTTAAGCCATTCATTTCATCATTTAGAAAAACTCCGTGTAGGCTTCAGCTTGTTTTCATTGTTTGTAATGTCGCTGGGCATAGTGGCGTGCACCTGTAATCCAGCTACTCGGAGGTTAGGGTTGGGGGGTCGCTTGAGGACGAGAGCTCTGCGATGTGCCGCACAAATAGACAGCACAGAGCAGCCTGGCTGATGCGGTGGCGCCCAACCCTGATTCAGGTCGGGCCAGATCAGATCTGTGACTTGCTACGGGTAACATGTAAACCCGGGCTAGTCTGTTCATGGTCAAGTGTCAACGACTAAATTGGCTCCCCCCACCAGGTCTACCTGGTGTGGAGGGTGTATGGGCATGGACCCCCCGCAGGATTAAATACAAAACCTGCCAAAGGGTGGAGGAGCTCCATGTGAGCCAATGGCCATCCATATCTGGTGCCAACTGCGTCTTTGGACGTCGTCCTGCATTTGGTTACATTCCCTCGGTGGTTGATAGCAGAATTTGCACTCCGGCCACCACAAAACACTTCATTCCACCAAAACACACTGAGGTGTGTGGCGGGGTGCTGAGGTGTCGTCTACCAGATGGCGGTTTCCTCGGATTAACCTGAGGCAGTCCTTTCGGGTGGGTGCCTGGAATGTCCTGTCCCTAAGAAATGAGGATGGGCCAGGCATCTGCCTGGGGGATGGCCAGAAGGAGGCCCCTGGTGTACTGGCAGAAAGTGGACCGAACGACGTGCTGTGAAGAGCACATGCCCCCATTGTATGTATATTGTTTGAATGTGTGTATGTATTGTTTGTAATTGTAATGTATTTTATGTTATGACTTGTTAATCACCCTTTCAACTCTCTAGTGCTAGTTTTCACGACCCCCATTGAAACCAGTATTGTTTCTTCTTGCAATCATTAAGTGGTACAATTCATCAATGACATCTTTGCCACTGGAAAATCCATTGCATCACGTTGCAGACGACTCCACTCTGCAGAACAGTTCCGCATCCCTCCACCAGGTTGCCTCTGCCAACATCCCTCTCTGCCAATCTGGAGAAAATAAGCAACTGGTCATCTATCTGAGAAACACGTCTTTTAATGTAAGAAGACTCGTATTAATATTTTGTCCCTCCATAAGGATTGGCAAGCAAATAAATTAAAGAACAAGCCGATTAAATTTTAGTTCAGGTCCAAATCCAGATCCGGCCCATCAGTGGGATACAAAACCTAAACTAATCAGCCTGGCGGAGGTATGCGCTCCACTGAGTGCCCTTGTCATTTCAAATGTGCCACCCACCTAGACATCATGGTGTCTCCCGTTTCCACAACTGAGCTTTACTACACCTGCTGTGACCATGTTCTCGCCCTTCTCTTTCAACTGTCTTTCCTTGTGCTGTGGTGCATAAACGTGATGCTTCATGCCCACTGTTTTCCCTTTGCCCCATTTTGTATGTTGATACATTCTGCTGTTCGATGGGCCTCGATACCTGTATAAAAATTTAAAGGGGCAGAATTATGACGTGAATTTCAATTTTAATTGATTCCAAATCAGCAATAATCAAATTAAAACGGTTCGATAATTTAATGAAGTTACACAATTTTCCAAAATATCTTCCAGAGTGGTGGAAGATTTTTCTCAAATTCTGATGTTGAGGTTCTCCATGAATCTGAACAATATTATTTTATTATTGTTACTATTACTCGTAATATTTTTGATTTCATTTTATATTTAATGTTCAAAATATATTGTGAACAAACAGAACTATCAATATAATTTTTCTGCATTTGATTTGGAGCGCTGTTCCTCTATTTGAATTGTAATTGAACTTGCACTTTGTCCCTGATAACCGTGTCTGTTACCATGCATACAATACCATAATGAGACAGTCCTGTACCTTCTGAACATCACTTCTCATCCCACCCTAACACTCGTGTCATGTTGAGCGACCAAATACAATTGTTTCCACCAATTTTGCAGCGGTTGAGGGAGGGTCAGGGTAAGGAACGTTTGGAACGACGCCTGCTGGAAGAACTGCTCAAGATGTTTACCGATTCAAACTCATTTTACTTCTCCCCAACGTATGACATCACAAACACCGTCCAGAGGCAGAGGCCAGGAAAGGACATGGACCAGCCTATTTGGAAGAAGGTAACAAGGCTTTATCTTTTTGAACTGCTTTCTTGGGGGAGGAGGAGATGGGTGGATGAATAGATGGATGGCTGGACGGATGGATATGGATTGCAGGGAGATTGTGTTCTCAACAGAAAATGTTCAGGTGGAGTAGAAAACGAGATTACAAGACCAGCTTTCAATATTGATTGATTAACTACCACCCATGAGTGTTTTTTATTTTTTTTCATATAAACAATTCTGCACTCATTACAATCTATGCTAATAATATGATTTCTCATTTCATCTTTAAAAAATACGGGTAAATCTAAAGAGGGTCCTGAATTTAAGCCTCGAATCGTGTTGCCGTATAAATGGTTTGTATTGTTGCACTGGTCATGATGGGTGTGTTGTTACCAAGTTTAAATGTAAAACGTATATTCATGCTCCGCTCATGTCTTGCTTCATGCATATTTATGCTCCGCCCATATTTCGCGTCATCGCTGCAAGCGGGCGAGAGTGACTCTACCCCGGCCTGGTAGGACGTATGCATGTATCAAAAAGGCATGGTTTTCATGACGCATTTGTGGTATTTCAAATTCAAGAAAAGGTGTTTTGAAATTCTGCAAGTGTTGGTTCAACTGGCTGGAGCATTCTTCAAGAATCGAGACACGTAGGCCGTTCCAGGATAAGGAGCCATTTCTTAAGTGCATAAATATGACAAATTGTCTAACTCTAACCTATATGTGCCACTTTGTCTTAGTCCCATCTCCTAGCTTGCCTTTCCATCTCTCCACACTCCTCGAACCTCTGCCATCTTTCCTATCATCATCCTTTCTCTATCTCTTCTCTTTTTTGGTATTTTAATTTTATACTCTACTCCTAGCTACCAATGCAGGTAGGGGTGGGGTCTAAAAATTTACATATCAAAACCAAGATGGTCCCTAATTTCACCGATTTAAATCGGTCATTACTACATTCATCTCAATATTTTGTAAATAACTTATTTTCTCTTGTGTATTTGGAAAAAGGCATAAATACAATTGTCAAGCAATTTTGATGCTTTTCTTTTTCTTTTTTTTTTCTGGAAAACCAGCGTCATCTTACTTGATACATAAGTAGAGGTATTAGTGACAACATCGCTGTTCCATTGCCCGAAGGCAGGTGCAGTGTTGCAAAAGCAGTCTTTGCTGTGAGGATTTTGGTTGGTGGTTTGCTTTTGCCTTCTCAGTGGTTGTCAGGGCAGGAATTTGGAATTGGTTCAGGGTCCCAGCAATAACTTGGCTACTCTTCATGAAAGGCGCAGTGGGGACTTCAACGTCTGCCAACTAACGTCAGCAGATGGAACGCCCGGCTTGATGCCCATCTGAGGGGACGGCACACTTTTTCGGTGCAACACCCTGCCAATGAAGCACCAATCCGACAATTCAGTCAGTTCGGGAGTCCAACCCAGACTAGATGGCTCAAAGGGGTGCACGCTACCTGTGCACCAGCCTGTTGGACACCTGTAATAAAAATAATAACTGCTGCATGTGATGCTCTTCTTCTGTTACTGGCTTGCACTGCAGTGTGGTACATAAAAAGGTGTCATTGAGTTAAATATATCACTGACCTTGTTAATTGTGGCAATTTGAAATGAGTTTCTTCTCTGTGAAGGAATTATACTGACACTGTATAAACTCTGCACCACCATTTTCCTTTCAATTTGTTTTTATTGATATGGTACGTGTTGGAGGCATGGTCATGAATATTGTAGTTTGGTGTAAACAGACGGGAATGAGCAAGGTGAATAGCAAATATCCATGCTTGCAATGCTGATGTGAGTTGCTGTACTGCAGGCGGATGACCGATTTTTCTGGAATAAGGTGATGTTACAAGACCTTATTGATTCTAAGGTAAGAAAGACATTTCATTTCTGCAGTGATCATAAGTATATACTTTAAGCAAGTGGGGATTGCCATGTTTTCTGTTCAGAACTGTCTACAAATTACATTTCCAGAAAGGTGGAATTGTTTTGAACCTTGCAACTTCCACCTCTTTACCCCTGGTTTAACCCACCTCGGAGATGACCTTTGTCTTCATAAAGGATGGCTTGATCTCATCATAAACATCCAAATGATTGGTCCAAAGCACTGTAGCTACTCCAACATTAAATTAGAACACTAATGGTCTCCCAAAACGTTCTGTTTTAACTTCGGGCAAAAAGGACTTTGGGATGTTGATCAAAAAACATGATCATCCGTTTTGTTGCCAGGAACCCAGGCTTTGAAACAGAAAACCATAATTAATCATATCTGTCATTTGCCTCACATCCATAGGATTTGGTAGACCTGCCAAAGCAAGCACCTTGTGGCTCCGTTGAGTGCACTATTTGTTGTAATACATAAAAATGAAAGTGGTTTTTGCTCTGTCGAAAGCAAAGGAGATTTAAGACCTGTTGTTATTGTATTCGTGCGATTATATTTTTATTTTTCCAGAGGAAGTGTTTGTTTTATTTTACTTTCCTTGATATGGATATTTTTATGCCTCCGCACCAAGGGTGCCAGAGGCATTATGTTTTTAACTTGTATGTTAACATGTGTGAAATATTTTCATTTACTCTGTTTTTTGGGGGGGTTTTTTAGGACAAGGAGTCCGATTTTTGGATAATGCCCATAATCCAGGGCTATGTGCAAATCGAAAAGATGGTTGTGAACTACGCAGAGTCGCCAGATGATGAACGATGCAGCCCAGAGTCACCGGCCTATGTCGTTCACGCAGATGACGGACCCCTACCCGAGTTCCTTGTGGCGTTGGTTTCTCGACGCAGCCGCCATCGTGCTGGTATGCCTTCCTTTGCCTCTTCTGGCTTGTTCAAAGCGGTTACCTTTTTGCATTTCAATAAATGCTGTCTACTTTTTTCTTCCTCAAAAATGCACACAGCTTTGACCGTTGTCCTCCCTCTTACTTGTATGCCCCATTTGCCTTGCTTTCTTCCCCTGCATGGCATGTAATTAGTGAAGCAAAGGCAAAAGGAGAGCACAGCAAAATGCAGAACTGACTACACCCACTGAGTCTCTGTTCCCAGCCTTCACCCACAATTCCTCCTTGTGCTGTGATCCAGCCCTGTGTTGTTGTCCTATTGTCGTTGCTTTGCCCCATGTGTGTGTCTGCTGAAGCTTCTCCACCCACCCCACCTCCCCTTCGTTACTCCGGTCTTTCATGAGCCTTGATTCATGTAATTAAGAAAGAAAATATTTTCGATGTTCATTATGCAGCTTTGATGGTATTTGTATCACAAAGTTGAGATTGCACACATAAAAGGGGGGAAACAACTGCACAAGGTTGCTGGGTGCTGATTTGCATATTGTACCAGTTTCTCATTTGTTCTGTACCCCATAAAAGTATTTGTGTGATATTAATTGTGATTTTGTGATGTCTGAGGTGAAATGGCATTGTATGTTTTTATCATCTATTACGTTACTAGCAGTAGCCCGTGATAATACCATGATATTAAAAAAAGGAAAACAAAGGAAGCCTTTTATTCTTGCGCTGGTTGAAAGAGCTCAAAAATGGGAGGTTGTATATTTCTTAACAGCAAGAGAATTAATTTTTACCCCTCAGCCCGAATTGGCTAAGGGGTATTGTCGTCATAGGCGTTGTCCGGGCGTCTGTCAACTTTTGGTTTCCGTCAATTTCGAGGAGAACGCCTTGTCCGATTAAATCCATTTTTGCAGTGTGTGTTGGGGCTGGGTAGAGGAAGGTTCCTTTCGATAATTATCAGTGCGATGCGATATCCAATATGGCGGCTAGGGTAGCCATCTTGAATTTGGTTTCCGGACAATAACTTGAGAACGGCTTGACAGATTGATTTTATTTTCATGGGGGTATAATGGGGGTGGTTAGAGGAAGGTTCCTTTCGATATACAGCACAATCCGATATCCAATATGGCGGCTAGGGCAGCCATCTTGAATTTGGTTTCCGGACAATAACTTGAGAACGGCTCACTTATTGATTTCATTTTTGTGTGATATAATGGGGGTGTTTAGAGGAAGGTTCCTTTCGATATTCAGCGCAATCCGATATCCAATATGGCGGCTAGAGCAGCCATCTTGAATTTGGTTTCCGGACAATAACTTGAGAACGGCTTCACACATTGATTTTATTCTGGCGAGGTATAATGGGGTTGAGTAGAGGAAGGTTCCTTTCCAAAATGGGCATGCTGCGATTTTCACTGTGGCCGCCACGGCAGCCATCTTGAAATTGGTTTCCGTCAATTTTGAGGAGAACGCCTTGTCCGATTAAATCCATTTTTGCTGGGTGTGTTGGGGTTGAGTAGAGGAAGGTTCCTTTCGAAAATGTGCGTGCTGCGATTTTCAATATGGCCACCATCTTGAAATTGGTTTGCGTCAAGGGGCTGAGGGGTTACGCCCGCTTTGCGGTGCTATTTTTGTTTTGGGGGAGCAACTGAGGCAGCAGTCTGTTGCCTATACACTGCCTGGGTTCAATTTTGTGTCTGATTGAAAAAAAAAATTCCCATAGGTTTGGATTAATTTGAAGCAGCTTTTACTTCATTTTATTTCTCTCCGAGAGCATTTCCTTGTTTCAGGGTGGGACAGACAGACAGACAGCATTGGCCTTATATATATATATATATATCAGATGATGTGTGACTCCAAACTGTAAGTGGTGAAAGTGCTGGAACCGTGTCCCATACAGCCCTTGCTGCACAGTACTGAGAGTGATAAGTGCAGCTTGGCACACAGAACATTATCATCCACTTCACCAAGCACAATCTGGAGTCGTCATTGGATGTGGTCAGGCGCAAATGATGATAATTAGTCGTTCTCCGACCTGAGGTGAATGTCATGACGTCGCTATATATCATATTTGTTTTGCAATTCCTTTATTTTGTGTGCGTTCTGTACTTGTGATGGAACTGCATATCTTCGCAGCTCTTTGACGAGCCTGAAATTATCATGGGTTAAAAATTTTTTTTTTTAAATTAACAGAATATTCAGAATGTAACCCTGCTTGTAGTATGTCATTTTTTAATTTTTTAAATCAAAGCCTGAATCCTTGCTGTGAGATAATCAGTGTCAAGTCATAAAGATTATGCCAATGACAAAATTGTGCTTCGCACATCGGAGTTTCAGAAGTTGGACTCTATGATCGAGTTCCAGGTCATGGTAATAAAGTATCTGACCACTAAGCGAAATCCATTTCTGTAGTTCCATGACTTGGTGTCATTGAATTGGTGTGTTACGGCAGGAATGCGATACAAACGCCGTGGAGTGGACAAACACGGCCATGTCGCGAACTACGTTGAGACTGAGCAATTGGTTCACATTTATACGCACACCCTGTCATTTACGGTAACACGTGGATCAGTTCCGCTTTTCTGGAGCCAAGCGGGCTACACTTACAACCCAAGACCAAGATTCAACAAAGGTAATGATTCATGTCTGGAACTATCTATGCCTCAACAGATTGACCTGTTTGAGAGTAGTCTGATAAAGGCCTTTGTCCAGTTATGTTTTGCATTGGGACATTTTGGCCTTGTACATTGAAGCAACTAATGTTTGGGAGAGTGAAGTTTGTGATTGATTTCCCTGCTCTTATGTAAAACAGCTTTTGAAGAGATTGTGACATCATAACACTCTTCAGGTTGTTAAAAGGTGGTTCAATTTTGTGATTTTTGTTGATGTTTATGTTCACAGCTTCTGCAAATGTAATTATTATTATTTATTTTTAATTTTATTTATTTTTACCTTGTTTCTGCAGGTGAAAAGGAAAACACAGCAGCTTTTGCAGCTCATTTTGGGGAGCAGTTGAAAATTTATCAGAAGCAGGTTTGGCCATTTAAAAATATTTACCATTTTGGGTCTATATGAGGGAGGGGTGTGTAACCGATTTAGTCATTGTTTGGTTTTTAGCATGGATTGTTGTAAACTTGTGTACCAAAGGCAGTATGTTGGTCGAACATTGCCAATCTCAGGGAAATTTGCATTCAGTAGTACATACTAACTATGAAGGTCCACAAAAGTGTTTCTGAAAGTTTTAAAGATCAAATTTGGGTCATGTAAAATAACTCTTTGCACAGATAATCATGATGCTAATTTTGACAGGTGATTAAGGCCCTATAATCGTACCAAGATGCTCACACTGATTTATGTTTCCATGTGACTGGCAATGTCAGTGGATACAATATGAGAGCTGTGATATTTGAAACCTGCACGAGATCTGTGAAATACTGCTTCATACCCAGAAGGTGTTGCAGGTTTGGTGCTTCCGGGTTCCATCGATAAGAATGGCTACTTGGAAATGCTACAGACATTCTTCTTTGGGGAATTGTGCCATTAATGTTTTTTTTTTCGATGAGATGCCAATGTTTTTCAATGCTGTGGAGCCCGCTAACACACTTTTGATGATGTCTTGGATTCCCTCCGTTCTCGTCTCGGTGTCAGGGTAATCTCAAACCTTTCCCTTGTCTTCTTTGACAAAGATCTCCCCAGGCCTCCATCAAGCCTGCTCCCCAAGCTGTGTGATGACTTTTGGCAGAGTTTCCTTTTGGAAAAAGTCCACTACAAGATGTATGTTTGTGCACGTGTTGTAGTAACATGTGTGCCTTTACAAGGAACTTCAATGCAGGAGGAAGCCATGAAGCCCATCAAGCCTGCACAATTGTTGCCAACCTATGGTTGTTTGTCTGTTTTCTATCCTTGTTTGTTTGTTTTCTATCCTATTAAAAATGCTGAGCATCAAGCAAGGAAGCAGCCCGTACTATTTATTAGTCTTTGGTATGACTCGCCTGGGGTTCAAACCGCTGACCTCCCATTATGCCACTGAGTCTAGTTTCATTGATAGCACGAGATGTTATCCATAACTTTCCCCAAAATGTCCAGGCTAACACTGTGATGTCACAGTTTTCAGGCCATTGACAGTTCTGCTGGCCGTCATGTCGACTTGTCATTTAAAAATAAAATCGAAATTGTGGTAACAATTGAACATATCCTACCATGAAACAAAACCTGACTTTCCTCCATAAAGTGGTGCAAGTACCAGTCTTATACTTGTGTGATTAATAATCTGTTGTTAATAAATGTGTAAGATTGTGGCGTTTAATCTGGAAGACTTGGCACATTCTCTCCACCGAGGCTTTTGTTGTTGAAAACCCATTGAAAGCCGAATCGAAAAGCAATTCCCTCTTTTTGTTTCCGATTGCAGGTTATTGTGAATCTTGTGGATCAAACAGGCCGGGAAAAGTCTGTGGGCGATGCATTCCTCAAACACATCCTAAAATATGACCATCAGGACCTTTCCTACATCACGTTTGACTTCCATGAGCACTGGTAGGTGTCCTGTCTGGTATCACGTGTGATGGACAAATATTTGCAATCGGGCATGGCCTTTCACTGGTGGGTGTCACATGCCTTCTTGTGGTGTGTTGGTGACATCATCAAAAGTCCTGATAAATGCCTGCAGACACTTTTGCAGTTCACACAAGATTATTTGGGTGTTTTTATCTTAGTGATCCTTATCACATGTTATTTCCAGTAAATTGGGTAAATTTTTCCCATCACTATCTCAATGTGTTGTGTTGTTTGTGCTATGCTGTTGCAGCCGTGGAATGAAATTCGAAAATGTACGGATCCTGACTGATGCCATTCGCAGCGTCATCACAGGAATAAAATGGTGCTGGTGAGTTTAACAAACACACAGTTGCTTTCCTTGTATCATGCAACATCTAGTTCAGCATAAAACTGAGACGTGTAGATCGTTTCGATTTACCATTGAGGTTTAAATGACTTATGTGGTGTGTGATGAAAACATTTCCTTTCCAATTTTATTGAGAGGTTGTTTTTTGTTTGTTTGTTTTTTCACAAGCCTGGTGTTGGCTTAGTGGTTAGGGTGGCTGGCTTGGGATTCTAGGGTCCTGAATTCGAGCCCCGTTGGCCACTGAATTATCACCAGATAGGGTTGACTCAGCCTGTCATCCTTCCGAGGTCGGCGAAATGAGTACCAGTGTACTGGTCCCAGTTAGAATAGGTGTACCATATCCCTGTGTGTCGTAAGAGGCGACCAGGGTTGGCGTCAGGAAGGGCATCCGTCCATTAAAAAAAAAATAAAATGCCTCAAGAAGAGAACCATGATTGCATGGAGCCCGCAAAGAGCAGGGGAAAAATGGCTGTAAAAAGGCTGTTGTAATTTTTTCAAGTTTTTTTTCCGCATCATCAAGCACTACACATGGATGAGGTGTATGGTAAAATGTGATGATGCAATAAATGTCTCCCACTGCATGGTCCCTCCAAAGAAACTTGCAGATACGCATAGATTGTCATTATGAGGGGGTGTTGAGCTGGATGTGCCTCTGCCAGCATTCAACGGTGTACTTCAAACATCCGACGGTCTTTTTCACATCGATAAATCATTGTGTGCCGACGACCTTTGGCCAATTTGCAAATTCTGACATGTCCTCTGCGAAAGACAGCGGCACACTACCCAGGGTGGTTTCTTTTTTAAGGAAATCTGGTCTTGAAGATGAGTCTGTCAAAGTCGGCAGGAAAATATGGACAATTTGAATTGGGTCAAAAGCCTGAAACATCTCTTCACCTTATTTCCCATGGTAATTAGCATACCTATTTCAACATTTGGTTGAGAAGATTCATTGTTCATTGTATTGTGTGCCAAGAGACACAACTGCAGCAGCACTGTGGAAATAGTTTGGACATTCGATTGGGTTCATCGTGTGTTACATTTCATCATGATCGAGCGAGTGTCAAATTTTGTTCTTCACTTGTAAAAACAACTGCAGAAATGAATGATGTGTTTAAACAAGCTTTAAGAAACAAACCTCACACTTTCATTTCTTAAAAAGTTTGTATGGTTTTCACATTCATCAAGGTGTCAAGAAACCGAATGTACGCATGCATTAATCTTTTGGGGAAACTGCCGATTTAATTTATTTTGATCTTTAGGGTTGGCTACTCGATCATTTCGTTCTTCGACAAAAAGTAAATTGTGCTCTGCAGTAATATTTAAAAACCTTTCATGAGATACACACCTGCCAACATTGTAACTCTTGACAAATGGATATCAAAGTAGTGGTTCCTGCGATTTGACACTTCCTAGGCACACACCACGATGTTTTAGTGCCAGTTTCTGATTGTTTGGCATTGCGGTTGTCAGTTGTCCACTTTATTTTACCCTTTTAAAGATATATTTGTTCTCCTATTTCTACTCATCCTTTTTGTTCCTCCCAGGGCTGACAGTGCAGGCATTATCCAGGAGCAACAAGGGGTGTTTAGAGTGAATTGCATGGATTGCCTGGACAGGACCAATGTAGTCCAGGCGGCTATAGCGCGTGTGGTCTTGGAGGGCCAGGTGAGCTGATGTAGCTGTAGAACCGTAGTCTTTCATGGAAAGACATGTCAAGCTTGTTTTTTTTCTTAGCAATCTCCTCAAAGCTGCCTCTATTGGTGTTTTGAGAATAAAATTTCTGAATCTGGTGGAAACTAGCTTTTCCATTTTTTGGAAACTAATGTTTTAAATAGTGAGACAACTATTTAAAACATTACAAAACTTTTCTTCTTTTTTTAGCTCATAGTAACAAGCATTTTGCACAAAGAATACTTATGAACAAGGCCAATTGGTTACCACCTACAAAAGTAAAAAATGTTAATTTTTGGTCGAGTAAAAGGCTTGTGATGTTTGATGTATTCTACATTGGCAAATGACATTCTTCCAATTCCAAAGTAATCAAACTAGATGTGATTTTAAATATTAACAACATCTCTTACTGTCTCGACTGTTAACTGAACTTGATGGCTTCTTTGCTTTAACAATCGAGGATTAGTCATCTGCTCGAAGTTGCTCAAAGCTCGGATAAACACTATCCTGTGAATAAATTACTTATCCGGTGGATAAAATTTCCAGTTTTCCACACAGGGTAGCTTGGTGAAGTCCTTTGAAATACTCTAAACATCGTACTGCTTCCTCACTTGATGATAAATGGTGAGTTAGTTAACCACTGGATAATTTTTAACCACAGTATAGTTCTTATCCAGTGGTTAAATTGCATGAGTTTTGAGCAACTGGGGCCTACTCTCAGTCTACCACCCTTTCTCTGCACTTTTCCAGGTGCACACTTTCTCTGCACTCTGAGTGCTCACCCTAACCTATCTATATCATGAAAACTCACCAATGTTTCCCAAATTCAGAGAAATGCTTTAAAAACTGACACCTGTGTATAGACCATTCGGCCTTCTCTCAGTTATAAGCAAAGTAATGGAATCGATCACTGCTGCAGATCTCGACTCATCTCTTATTTATTTATTTTTTGTTTTGTCTGACCTTTAATCATCAGTTTTACTTCTGCGTAGGCTATTCCACCATCGATATGCTGCTGCTTCTATGTCAACAATTGATGGTTTCCATCATTTTCAAATAAGAGGTTGAGGCCATCTCACTGTATATCTCCATTTATTTGGTGCATTACATTCGGCCTCACATCCTGCCCTGCTTTCCACATTGTCAGCAAATGATATCTATGGTCCCTTCTTGGACAATCAGATTCCTCCATGCACAAAAGCAGCAGGGTTGCTTAGAATAGCATTCTCTCCCACGCTCTACATCTTGAGGCTGACGTGTGATGTCGTAAGAAGCTCCTGTTCTTCGGCTGAATCAATGACTACCCTCCATGAATGGAAAATTTATTTGATTATTGCGTTTATGAATCCACTGTGTGCAATGCTGTTATTCACTCCTTATGTTGGGCAGGATACGACAGCATCCCTCTTTCTGCTAATGTTGAGAAAATGAGCAACTCGTCATCTACTTTGTAAGGCTGGTGTTGGCTTAGCGGTTATGGTGGCTGGCTTAGGATATTAGGGTCCTTGGTTCAAGCCCCTGTTGGCCATTGAATTAACACCAGATGGGGTTGACTCAGCCTTTGTCATCCTTCTGATGTCAGTGAAATGAGTACCAGTGTACTGGTCATAGGGGCATTGCATCAGCGGCACAGCTGCGCCCTCAGCCAATGATGCTACCCGCAGCCTTGTGCTGCATACAAAGGAGGGAGGGAGTCATCTATCTTTAACATGTTTTCTTTTATCCTGGAAAGGCCCATGCTCGATTTGTTCCTTCATATGAACCATTTGACAAATCTCCCAATTTATTTATTTGGTCAGCTTCTGGTAGGGATACGCTCTCTGGAGATGCTGGGCATCACTTTCAGCTGTAAGCTGTCTCAGCTTTGGAGGCCCTCTGGCAGATATTCATCTATCTGCCACCTTGGAATTCTTCAAATACCCAATTTCTTCCTCTGTCTGTACAGATCAGATGTATAAGGCACTCATCTGAAGTGCTATCGAATGTGGCTCCCCTTATGGGCGAGAGCCGCTGCTTCCCATCTGACCCCCTTTGAGGCTGTGGAATTTCCAACTGGCCTTTTCAATGGCCTCATGACAGGAGGTTGATTCTCAGGGTCTGCTGCTTGCTCAACACAAACAAGTTGATGACCTTTCAGTCTATTACCCACTCTGTTCTGATCTTACTCCCACTGCCCTTCACCTCTGCCCCTTCAGATCACATGCATTATACTCCAAACCCTTACTTTTGTTTATTTCCCCAAGGCAATACTTGATGTTCACTCTCCTATATTCATTAATCTCCCCTCTTTTTCTCACACAGGGAACCATCTCCCTGAGCCTATAATTTCACACACTTCCCTCCAAGCCTTTTAATCTGCTGCCAATAGTCATTCAATGGTTTCTCCCTTTTCAATATGTGAGCTTTACTCCACCCACTGTGACTCTTTCCCCTTTTTATCCTTTATTCATAACTCCTCTCATGCTGTGGTGCATCCATGCATTCTTCTCCATATGTTTCTCCTTCTTCCCACTGTCTATCAACCATTTTATTCCTAGTGTTCCGCTCTTCCATGAGCATCAATGCCTGTATAAATATTTTTCTTATGACAAGTATGGTAAAACATAGAGTGATATGCTTTACAGCTGACATTTCTTTCAATGGTTGTTAGTCTCTTTGGATGATGTGGCTTTCTCATTGATTAATCACCTAACATGTTAAAGATACTGCATACGGTAATATGATGATTTGATACATTTATAACTTGTTTTCATTTATTACCTCCACCACCGAAAGTGGAAGGAAGTTATGTTTTCACCCCTGTCTGTCTTTGTTTGTTTGTGTGCAGGATGTCTCAAAAAGTGGATGGATTAGGATGAAATTTGGTGGACAGGTTGCGTTTATGATGAGGACAAACTGATTCGATTTTGGTGAAGATCTGGACCCGGCGATTCAAATTTTTTAAAGCGATTCCTCACCATTGAGATATTGGGCCAAAAACGATATATCGCAGGACATCTCAAAATGTTGTGGACGGATTCGGACAAAACCTGGTGGTCACGTTGGGTGTGTGAAAAGAAAAATTGATTCAATTTCGGTGAAGATCCGAATCCAGATCCGATAATTTTTAAGTGATTCTTCACCATTGAGAGATAGGGCTAAACTGATATGCAGTATATCACAATATCTCAAAAAGTTATGGACTGGTTGGGTGTGTGATAAGGATGAAGTGATTTGATTTTGTGACAAGGATAAAGTGATTTGATCTGGATTCGAGAATTTTTTAATTTTTAAAACCATTCTTCACCATTGAGAGATGAGGCTAAAAATGATATATAGCATGATATCTCAAAAAAATATTGGGCCTGATGTGTTCCACTGGATCAGGCATTGCGTGGTGGAGGTATGTGCTCTACCAAGTGCCCTTCGAGTTTTTTCGAAGTTTTTTTTGTTTGTTTTTTTGACAAGACTTGCAAATTCAGGTTTTGTTTTGCTTGAGTGGCAGGATTGTGACAAACCAATTGAAAAATTCCTTCAAAGTACCTCAACTCGATTTTGTGCTGCACTTCTGGTTTCCATATTGTAACAATAGTATAATCAATGTTGTTTAGAGTTTATTGTAGAATTGTCACAAGGTGTGCTGGGCTCACTTGTGTCAATGGTTTGTCAACTTTTGATGTGTTGTATTCTCTTCCAAACACCATTATAACTGGCCAATCGATCCTTTATTGTGTCATCTTTTATTGCACTTTTTTGTCACATGGTGGCACTGTGATCGTGGTGAGCAGCTACAAAAGTTGGGGGCCATTCCACCCGATCACATTCTGCCAACAAAATGTCGCCGGACGTATCAGGTCATGTGGGCTAACAATGGAGATACTATCAGCCGACAATACGCTGGCACTGCTGCTCTCAAGGTAAGATCTGATTTGTTGATGTTGGAAATGTTTAATGTCCACCATTGTTTCCACATTGATGCTGGTTGGGTTGAACAGCCAAATGATTGCATTACATGCCAGTGGGATAAGTAAAATATGATTTGACTCATGATCTGAATAGCCTTTTCCTGTTTGTTTTTTTTGACAACATGAAGACTCTTGGAAGAATTGCAACACAGAGCATGCACAAACAATACAGATAGTCATGAGACAATGCCAGATTTTACTTAAGACAAACACAGCCATTGACCTGTGGGAGGTGGGGTGGGGGAGGGGTGGAGGGAGAGTGCCATAACTTCCCAGGGCACTCTGGGTACTGGCAATGACTTGGTGGGGCAATTGAAGAGAAATTTCCTCCTCCAATGAATTCCATCCTATGATTGTTTGTGCTCTTTCCTTTAAGTGATAAGCATCGAGCAAGGAAGCAGCACGTGCCATTTCAAAAGTTTTTTTTGTTTGATTCTGCCAGGGTCAGGTTCAAACCGCGGACCTCCCCAGATTTGGAGCAGACACTAACTACAATCCCATTGAGTCTGGGTAAATGCTTCGTGTACTTTTATTGCGACTTTTTTTTTTAATACCCCCTCCCTTAATCCTCACCCAGGGAGATTTCACACGCACAGGCGAACGCCGCCTGGCAGGTGTCATGCGGGACGGCTATAATTCTGCCAACAGATACTATCTGAACCAGTTTCGGGATGCTTACCGGCAGGCCACCATAGGTGGGTAGCATTATGTATTAGCCTTTGCGGCTTCTGTTTCGGTTGTTATGATACAGTGTGGCTTGAAAACATTGACAAAGTTCAGTTGTTGAATTCTCAGCATTCTGGTGTCTCAGCGGCAACTAGGAGCTGACAAATCTTTGCGACGCATGTTTGACATTTCTGTGAGAACAATGACTCAAAATCTGAATGTGCATGGTGATCCATTTGCTTGTTAGCCTCTGCTGTCTCTTGTCAGTGGTTTTAATGAGGTTGGTTTGTCTCGTGAATAAACACTAATTGATGTCATTATGATATCTAGAAATATAATTTTTAATGGGGTAAAAAGAAAACCCCCAAAAATTCTGGATAAAATCACAAGCTGGTATAACACTTGGAACATGCCTTTCAATCCTGACAAATCTCACACTCACTATGTCTCTACGAAAGGACCGTCTGGAACCCCCCCTCCCCTCCCCATCTACTTTCTCAACAATCCTCTTGAAGAAGTCCTTTAATTCAAGCGTTTGGATCTCACTATCTGCCACGATCTTTCCTGGGAAAGCCACATCTCCAAGCTGGCCTCCAAAGCCAGTCTGGGAATCCTCCATCGTGCAAAGTTCTTCCTTGGCACACTTGAGTTCCTGACCACAAATAAAGCTTTCATCCACAGCCTGATGGAGTACTGCTCTCCCCTCTGGGCTAGCTGGTGCTTCCGCCTCACACCTTTCTCAGCTTCACACTGTGTAAACCAAGGCTTTTAGGATCATTGATATCTCCCGCGATGAAGCTGAGTCTTTGGGTCTCTCACTGTGTCGCCGCAGGCTGGTCGGTGGTCTTTCTGTCTTCTACCATCTCCTCTCTGGCATCGCCACTCCCCCCCCCACCAACTGTTGTGAAAACCACCATGATCTTTTTTACCCCTGTTGATCCGCCCATACCCACCTCCTTCAAATTCCTGCTTTCCTTCCTGAAAGTCCCTGAGTGTCCATCTTGTTTACCCCGTGGACCCCGCCCCATCCCTCTCCTTCCACAGATCTCCGAATGTGTCTGCTCCCCACTGTTTTGTGCTTCCCTCTCCCACCCTCTTGTCTCCTGCTCTATTTGTTACATGTTCTGGGTGTTAGCTCTTATACAAGCCTTGACATTGTATGCAAAAAAAAATAAAAAAAATGCATTGGGGTAACAGTACATATGGACCATGTTGTACAGTTTCTTGAACAGTCAGTTTTGATCCTCACTGGGATCAGACTTGAAGGAAAACTAAACTCAAACTTCAAAATCTCAGAATAATTTTATATGATTACAAATAAATTTAAACAGGCTCGAAAATAACAGGCTACAAAAGATGCACAAGTATTTTTCCAGTATCTCCCTCCTAGTTGTACTCCCATAATCCAAGCTTATGGCTCTCCTCCACTCCTTTGTTTCTCTTTTCTCCGTTTGTGGAACTGTCTTTCAGAAGTGATTTCATTGCTTCTTCCTCCAAGGCTTAAAGCAGGCAGTGCATCTCCAGCTCATGTCAGCCCCATCCCCATACATTCCCATTATCTTTTCTACCTCCATCAACCCAACCCAACCCTCATCTGTGTGTTCTCTCGCTCTCTCTCTCTCTCTCTCTCTCTCTCTCTCTCTCTCTCTCCTCTCTCTCTCTCTCTCTCTCTCTCTCTCGCCCTCTCTCTCTCTCCTTCCTTCCTTCCCTGCCCCCCCAACCCCACTGTCACTTTATTTCCTCCTTTTGGACTCTGTCACCTCGCTTTTTTGAGCCTCGACTTTGTGTTTAAAAAAAAAAATCACTTTCATTGTTGTTTTTAGGTTTTTTTTAAGCACCATTAAGAAAAGTATGCAATAATTTGATCTCTTAGTAATTTCTTTAAAGGCAGCCATGTCGTTTCTTTATGTGGGGTCCTTACTGGCTGTGAAATACATACTTATCACATGCTCTTCACAGCCAATCAGGGACTCACAAAGTAAGTCTTGGCTCCCTGCACATAAATTATAGGGAAATTCACTAAAGTTGCATTTGCTACTTAATCATAAGTTTGTATATAAGGAAGTGAAGTGGAAAAAAAAATGATGATAGCCTTAGTAATTCTCAGTTTCTGACATTTGATTTTGCCAGTTTTTAATAATTTGAGGGAGACCACACTACCAGGAGTGCTGCTTCATTCCACCAGGAGTGCTGCATCTCATAACACTCTACTCTGATTGGATGGGTCATAAATTTTTCTGCACCATCTGCATTTGGATTTCTTATAGAGGTTCCACTGTGGTGTGTGGCTTCATTCAATTCTTAAAGACTCAGGTCGTGGCCAAGCAAACTCTCACATCTGCAACCCACTTCACTTTTGATGATTTCTGAAATGCTCTGAAAGTGAGGGTATGTTTAACTCGAGGATTATGAGCACCGCTCTCCCCCCCCCCCCACCCCCACACTCAAATCTCCATTTTTGTTTTGAGAAGGAAGAGGGAGAAATTGTCAGACTGGTGGGAGGGGAGGCAAAGTTGGGTTGGACAGCTAACTAGGAGAAACACTATAACTCATTTGGTATTCTGCACATCTATTAACTGTCTGCTCCTTGAAAAGGGCAAATTAATTTGATTTAAAACTGCAACCAATGGATGGTACATATCTGCCCATCTACATGTTTCATGGTAGTGCAAGTCGGTGCTCTATCTCATAGTATTCTCTAAGATGAAGATATAGATCCAGCTGTCCCACCTGCATCTAGGTGTTTAGAGAGCCAAGTTGTTGTTCTTGTATAT
>CM068963.1:80138547-80162674 GCA_035128595.1 Eptatretus atami | reverse complement strand
GTCTGCTGAGCGACTACTCTCTGCCGAAGCAAAAAACTTACTACTCCAACTCCCGAACACGAACAAAGAAAAGATCTCCTCTTATCCTTCTCCCGCCCTTCCCCCGGTCCCGGCGTGACTCATGACTCATGCCCTCATGCTCCATCCCCCGCTCAGCCACGGGGGAGGGTTGTTGCCATCATGAGTCACGGGACGCAGGGTTCTTCTTGCTCTTTGCAGAAGAGGGGAGGGATGTCTCCATTGTTCGTTCCCTAACTATTAAATCGATCCGCAGCGCATCTAATCGATTTCTGAACATTTAAACAATGGAAGGTGAGCTTCTAGGGAACAAGCACTTATCGACATAGCTGACTAAAGGAACCTGTATGTTGTGTGCAATCGAAAACCAAATTTGTAACGATATACATGGCCACTTTAAGAGTGTGTGACATGAACTTTATCTCTCAAAATAAACATTGATGTTGAAAGTATAACTACAATAAAAGCTGGGTTATCAGGCACTTTACAAACTGTCACATTTTACCAACTGGCATGCTATTTACAAACGTTAAGATCTCAGTTAAGCTATTTACAAACGACCACACAGCTTACTCACCGATTTATTATCCCATCAAAACTGAGGGAAACAAATGTGCGATAGTCGATCCGATCTCAGCTGTGAAAACGAGGCTTTTCTCTCGATGACCTTCTGTCACAGCTTCATGATTCAAGAGCTGCAGCCATCTATCGTAAATCCACTCCATCCGAGGTGCCACAAAAATCTCGGCTTCTCAAAGCGTCAGACATTCACTTCCTTACTTTTGAAAACCCTTCAGTGATGTTTTCTGAGTCAAGGTTCAATGTAACAAAAAACAGGAACTAATCTATGTCCTAATTGTCACCATGGCACATCCGGCTCTCTCCGCCCAACGACCAATCACAGGATCTCAAATCTTGGGTATAACATGCAAGTGAAAACTCGGGGAGAAGAAGTTCAGTTTCCAAAGCATCACAGCTTCTGTTACCCTGTCGAGCAGTACTGATGTGAAGAGGAAGAGGATTATTCTCACAATCAACCAGAAGATTGATGTACATCTGTTGGACAGTAGGAGATTAGAGAAGGGAGAAAATAGAAATGCGTTGATGCATGAGTGCAACATTGGATCGTCAACCATCTCCAACATCAAGGCCCAGAAGGACAAGCTACTGGAATTTACCACAAAGTCGGAGACGGACAAAGCTGCCGACAAGCGCCATACTCTACACAAGCCAAATGTGGAGCAGCAAGATAAAGTTCTATACGAATGGTTTTCTCTCAAGCATTTGGAGGGAACACCAATCTGAAAACCAATGTTAATTGAGAAGGCAAAATTATTTTTTGATCAGATAGGATTGACTGATCAATGTGCCTTTACTGATTGCTGGCTGGCTTGTTTCAAGCTGCGACCTGGGATACTGCAGCTTGATATCTCGGGAGAACAAAAGTCTGCAGATCACGATCCAAGAAATTTACAGTATCGTGATGCAAGCAAGTGACAATAATCCATTTCAAATTTTGACAAAAGCCGAAAATGAAGAGTGGGGTGAAGTGGACTGACCAAGATGTTGAAGTGACCGTGTTATGACTGACTGAAATAATTGACAGTGTTGTTAATCCAAAGAAGGAAGTTTAACAAACATGACAGCTTGGAAGAAGAAGACTTTTTCAATTGAACATGTCACTTGGGCTAATAATGCAGGGGTGTGTTCCATTAATAATCAGCTTGTGGAGTGCTCATCAAGTGGCTTAAGCACTCAAGCAAGCACTCCAACAAAACGGTTGATAAGGAACGGCTGGCTTGGCAAGCGATAGCAAGCTGATCGGTAATGGAACACACCCCTGATAAAGGTTTTGACAGTTGACAAGCTTGTGAAGTTTTCTGAAAGGCAGAAAGCTTACAGACCCAGGAAGTCATGCAGCTGCACCTCTTGCAACAACATTTTATGAGGAAGAAGCAAGAAACAATGCAGCAGTCTGACATAAGGAAATGGTTCAAGAAAGCCTCGAGCTCGACAAGATGATGAGTCTGAGAAAGTGGAAGTTGACACTTTAAATCGTACAACTTCAAAAGTTTGTTTTATAATGCAGGTATGTTATTGGTTTGCAAAATTAATTGGTAATTACCTTTATACTGCACTGTAAAAACGTTACTATTTCATCGATTTTTCAGAGGCAAAGTTTAATAAATTCCTCTTTTGTACCGTTCTATGTTACATTTAAATAACCGGCATAGTTAATGAACCAGCAGGGGCAAAGTCCCGTGGGTGCCGGATAACAGCTTTTACTGTGTAAATGAGCAATATCCCCCTCATATTTCCGCAGAGCGCTCAAGGTCCGCCATTAAACTCCCTTCTGGTAAAACTACCAAAATCACTAATTAATGGTCACCTTCACTCTTTCATTCCTCTTTTTTTCCTGCCTTTGGAATAAACTCCCACACTCTTTTCAATCCCATTCTTCCCTCCAGGCCTTCAAAACAGCTGTTCTCCACCACCTCTTATCTACCCCCATCCAAATCCTTGATCTTTTCTACCCCCGTTAATCCACCCTAAACCCACCTCCTTCAAATTCCCTGCTTTCCTTCCTGAAAGTCCCTGTAGTGTCCATCTTGTATATCCCCGTGTTCCCCGCCCCATCCCTCTCCCTTCCACAGATCTCCTAATGTCTCTTCCCCACTGTTTTGTCCTTCCCTCTCCCACCCCTCGTCTCCTACCCGCCCTTGTTGTGCGTTGTGTGTTAGCTCTCATATGAGCCTCGACAATGTATCCAAAAAAACCCCCAAAAATTGTAGAAAAACAAACTTTCCTCATTGCTGTAAAAAAAAGGTTATACTTTTTAATTTGGTTATTTCTTTGAAATAAGCTCGAAGAGTGGATCCCTTTGTCTGGCCGTACGTCCATTAACATTTGACTAAAACATCTTCTCACAAACTACCTGACCAATATGGGCCAAATTTGGTACGATGAATCAGGACAGCAAGGTCTCGTGGGGTTGTGCTCCCAATCCAGATGCACCCCTATATAAGGGATTAAAGGGGGGTTTTGTCCCAAATATTGGTATTTTATTCAAAAATATTCTTCTCAGAAACTGCCAGACAGATTCAGACCAAACTCATCACAAGGCATCAGGACCATGCTCTCACCTTAAGTTGTGCTCCTCATGACCGTATCTCCCCCGGAAAGGGGGCCACGGGCCCCCTCCCAGAATCCCTCATTTTCACTAAAACCTCTTCTTCTCCACAACTACCTGAACGATACGGACAGAATTTGGTACAACGCATGGTGGTGGTCATATGGCAGCTTAGCTGCCGGGGTAGCTATCATTTATTGAAGCGTGACTGTGTCGCTGATGCAGTGCCCCTCTAGCAGTACACACACTGGAAATGGTACTCATTTTGCCGACCTCTGAAGGATGACAGGCTGAGTCAACCCCCTGGTGTATTAATTCAGCGGCCGACGGGGCTTGAACTCAGGACCCTAGGATCCCAAGCCGCCACCCTAACCACTGAGCCAACACCAGGCTACGTACAATACATCAGGACAGTAAGGTCTTATGAGGTTGTGATCCCTCTCCAGGTCTTCCCATTTTATGGCAGTCAAAGGGGAGTTTTGCCCCAAATGTTGATATTTCATTCAAAAATCTTCTCAGAAACTGACAACTGGATCCAGCCAAACTGGCCATGCAGCATCGTAACCATGCCCTAACTTTAGGGCCCTGTCACACCTTGATGTTTTAGCCAGCGTATGGCAAGGTATCAAAATGTATGTAAACCGTGGCGTACGCTGAACTATTGATGTTTTTTTAAGTTTTGGGCGTATAATAGCGTGTTGGACGTATGCATACGTATTAGTAACGTACACAGAACGTTTCAATCACATATAGATAACTTATACCAACGAATGCTGAGCGTGTTGTCGGCGTTCACAACTATGCCAACGATAGTCTAACTTATGCATAGCGCGCGGCAGCGTATCGCCGACGATCACGTGGCGTAGGCTTTTCATTGGCTGTGGCTCGACGATTCAAATCAATACCGCACTAGACATCAAAGTGTGAAGCCACTGTCACACCTTGACGTTTTAGCCGAGTATGCCGACGTTGAAAAATTTGCCGAACCAAGCTGGCACACGTCGAATAATTATGGGTAAGTTTTGTATACGTTAAGATACGCTGGCATACGTTGTCATATGCGCAGTACGTCGAGAAATTTTCAGCATGTTTGAAATTTCTCGACTACTCGGCGTATGACACACGTTCCGCATACGCTGGCATACGTTGTAGGCACGTTACGCGATCGTTGACACACGTCGACACACGTTACTTGTACGTTACTCATAAGTCGAACACGCGACGTAATGTTTGCGTCAGTGCTCCAGACTCCCTGTTTTTTTTTTTGTTTTTTTTTCTTCTTCGGTATGACGGTGATGTTGACACTCGATTTCTAGTGCGGTTATGATTTAAATCGTGAGCGGCAGCCTATTAATTTATTATATCATAACCGCACTAGAAATCGAAGTGTCAACATCACCGTCACGCGAAGAAAAAAAAAAAAAACAGGGAGTCTGGACACTGACGCTAACCATTACCTCGACGTGTTTCGACTTATGAGTAACTTACAAGTAACGCTGTGTCGACGTGTGTCAACGATCGCGTAACGTGCCTACACACGTTACTCGATAGGTTAGAAATAACTTTCGGGTACGCTAACCATTACCTCGACGTGTTTCGACTTATGAGTAACTTACAAGTAACGTGTGTCGACGTGTGTCAACGATCGCGTAACGTGCCTACAACTTATGTCCAGCGTATGCGGAACGTGTGAGTCATACGCTGGCATACGTCGAAAAATTTCAAGCATGGAAAATTTGTTCTAACACCTCGGCGTACTATGACGTATGCCAGCGTACAAAGACGTATTGCCAGCGTACTACAAAAAAAAAGCCAGCGTACTCGACGTATGCAGCGTGTCTTAACGTATACAAACTTACCCATAACGTATTCGACGTGTGCCAGCGTTTTAGCCAAATTTTGCATACGTCAGGCATACGCTGGCTAAATCGTCAAGGTGTGACAGGGCCTTTAGGTTGTGCTCCCCATGGCTGTATCTCCCCTGGAAAGGGAGCCACGGCCTCCCTCCCCTTATCCATCATATTCACAAAAACATATTTTCCTCACAAAGTACATGACCTACATGGACCAAATTTGGTCCGATACATCAGAACAGTAAGGTCTCATGGGGTTGTGCTCCCCATCCGGATCCACCCCCGATAAGAGGCTGAAAGGGAGTTTCGCCTCAAATTCAGGTAATTTTTTTTTTAATCTTTTCAGAAACCAACAGCCAGATAGATGCAGACCAAACTCTTCATGAAGCAAAAGGACCAGGCCGTTAACTTAAGTTGTGCTCCCCATGACCGTACCACTTCAGGAAGGGGGGTCATGGCCCCTTTCCCCATAATCTCTCATTTCCACCCTGCCTGTTGGGGAAATAACTGTCAGTCCCCCATGGGGTTAGTTTTTTGTTTTTGTTTTGTTTCCTTGTTATTGTAGCAGACTGTCAAATACTGACCAGTCAGTATTTAACAGTGTACTTGTTCATAATTAATACAGATAGTCTACTAATTAATGTGGAATGACAGACAGGTAGAATTGAATAATTAAAATGTTGACCAAAGCAGACCTGTCTCACCCTATTCAAATACCACCAATTTGAATAGACCTTTTTTCTTCCTTTTTATATTGACATTTAGGTGGTGAAGTAATTTCTTTTGTTTGTTTTTGATTGAAATCAAGTTTCATGCAGGAGCTAATGATGGGCACAGAAATTCACATACTCAAAGATGATTGAAGAGGAACAGGAGAGAAAGACACATTTACAGATTTGTAGCATATTGGAAAGTGGTTTGTTTTAGGTGGGGGGGGAGGGAAAGGAGTTGTCAGTGGGAGTAATAAAATGGCAAGGGTGGGTATGGGTGAGAGCACGAGCTGACTATATGGGCAGCACTCTTGAAAGGTTGGAGGGAGGGGCACTGAGTCTGTTCCACCGAAGAGAGATGAGTGGAATGAAAAGATTGAAGTGAACATTCATATTAGAATTGGGGTGGGGGAGGGAGTAACCAGGTGTGGGATTCTGGAAGAATATGTGTGACGATGGCAGGCTGCGAGAGGACAGAGACATAAGAGGGTAGGAGACAAGGCCAGAAGTGGAGTGATAGAAAATAGAGTCCACCACCATGCCCACAGTGGGCAAGAAACAGACCTTGAGACTAGGCTTCCTTCTGGAATATTCCATTAATATGGAGAGCCCTGGATTTGATTGCCTCCAGGAGAGCAAGATGGGAAATAACAACATGAGCCCAGAGTAGGGAATCGTACTTCTTTAGATGAAGTTATTATTCACTGCAATGAGCTCTGAGTGACTCTAAATAGACTTGGCTCTGTGAAGATTGCCCAGGTATCAGCTTGCCTTGGAGGCCATTTTGGCGATTTGATCTGCCCATGACGGACAGGTTGTGGCAGATTGTGAAACCGAGGAGCTCCATGAGTTGCACCACTTCCCTGGGATTGAGTGAAGAAGTAGACTGGTGGGGAATTTTGGAGGAGGTGGGGGGGAGGGGGTGGGGTTGAAAGCTAATGCTTGTGGAGGGACAGAGTGAGAACATTGGATATTCCTCCATTGAAAAACATGTTACCGGTGCCGACCAACAACTTGTATTTTTCCAGTTCTGCAGAGATGGATGCTGTAGCAATCTGCCTCTCGGAGGTGAATTGTACTGTTCTGCATAGGGTAGAGTCATCCACTAAATTCCACAGAGGATTGTCCAGGGAACAGAAAGGTCATGTATGCCAAGCGTAAGGCCAGTCTTAAAACACTTTTCTTGTGGAACACCAGCTTCAAGAGGGAGATCTTGAGACAGAGTGACATTAAGAGAAAACAGTTGTTTCCAAATGTAACGAAAATCTGATAGCCATTTGAGGGAAGGGGATAGTGTGGAGGTGAATTCCATTACAGACAGATTGTAAAGTAAGGCTGGGTACCAGATGGTATCAGAAGCTAGAGAGATGGCCCTGATCTCTCATTTAAGATTTAGTGCATCCATCCATCGTTTGGTTAAATGAAGCAACATGTCGATGGTAGAACAGCTGGTATGGATGCCGAACTGATCATAAGAGATAAGACAGTTGGAGAAGAGATAATGCGGAAAGTTCTGCGACAATTACAGATTCTATCATTTTGCTTTATGATGGGGAAAAGGTTGACTGGTCTGCTGTTGAATGGATCAGACTTTGTGAATTGTGATGTCTTCATCTTGAAAGTTGCAAATGTCAACAGACCTTTTGATAAAGAGACTTGGAGAAACGTGAGGAAGAGGAGAGGATGACGCCAAAACACAGTTCTTGAGCATTTTACTGCACGACATTTGTTTACTTTGTTGTTCTTCATACCTTTATTGAAAGACATATTCAAAATAGCATTCAGCCACCTGGAAATGAAAACGCGTCATTTTATGCTACTTTAATAAACATTGGGCTCCACTTGGAGCTTCCAGTAACTCATAGGAATGGTGGACAGGTTTTATTCCTGGGGTGGTACTGATGAACACAATAATGAGATCAGTTGGGTTCAAAAGCCAAAATTATGGTGATTTTATATACTGCTTTACTCCCCAGTATAGCACACACCCCATTACAAATGTGATGATATGTTTTATGAAAGACAAAAAAAGTATTTTGATTCATAACATGAATTACATTGCAAAGGCAGTTGACGACAATGGGTTTCCAATCGCTCAGCGTTAATAAGCCAGTCTGTGGCACTGGGAACCTACCATTAATTTAGATGAAGTTACTTTCAACATGATTGTGCTCATGATTATGGCCCCAGAATTTTGAATGGTTTTGATGTTTCTATGGCATTTACTTTTTTCTGTGATCTGAAGTCTATCACAGTGTCTATGTTATTCCATTTCACATCATGGCTTCCTTGTAGGCCCTGAACCGACCATATTTGGAAGGCCAAAGTTCATGTGCATGCGCTTGCACTCTGTGTTTGGAGGCACCACAGGCTATTTCCACACAATGCGGGTGGGCACATGCACTGGCGAGAATAATGGAAAGGGTAAGCCTTGTATAATTCTGCAAAATATTTTTCTTTATGTGCGGAGTATTTATTCACGTGCTATTTATGAATGATAAAACGTTATCTCGGGAAGATGTGAAAATGGTTCGTATTCACCTAATGTTGATCTCACAAATAATTGGTGGTTGAATTCAGTGACCTGATATGCAAATCCTGTTCAAATTTCAAGTCAATCGGATGAAAATTGAGGATTTCAGAAACTTGACAGTTGTTGACCTTTGGCCTATGTTGACCTTTTGACCTCAACAATAGACTTCTTGCTTTTGACGAACTCTACCGTGTGGTAAAGTTTCGTGAAGATCGGTTTAAAATTGTGACCTGTAGGACATTGACCTATAAACAAACAGATAGAATAACGCACCTGACCAACCAATATATTTGAAAAATCTTTGATTTTGCAAGTAACAAACGGGCAGATAGGGGTGAAAACGACCTCCTTCCACCTTCGGTGATGAAGGTAACCGGAATGGCACTCAGTGGACCACATACCTCCGCGAGGCTGAAAGTTTACGTTTTGTATCCCACTGAAAAGCCGGATCTGGATCCGGACCTGAACCGAAATCGAATCAGCTTCTTCTTGTCACCAAACCAACTCTCCACCAAATTTAGTCCAAATCTGTCCACAGCAGTTTTACATATCCTGTTCTCACAGACAGACAGGGGTGAAAACATAGCCTCCATCCACCTTCGGTGGCGAAGGTAACAAACAAGAAAGATGTCATGCTTAGCATGATACTTGCGAAATTCAGATAAACAATAGTTGCCATGGAAACAGCAGTTTGGCAATTTTGAAAACTTTCACCTATCAATTGTTTTACATTTTTGAATGTTGGGCAAACAAATTTGGTCGATACGTTTTATAACTGTGGCGTAATAGGTGTTTTACATGTTTTGGATGGCCTTGACCTTGACCTTTGACTAATTTTGACCAAAGCCGGCCATCTTTGATCAGATCACAAAATAAAGTGAGATGCACATGTATGTATGCCATCATGTGCTGTGCTTGTGCCAAGTTTGAACAAAATCGGACCATGCATGTCTGAGAAATGGCTGGGGACACATTTAAGTAACAAAAAGACATGCATATGTTAGCCATCATTCATTATCTGTGTGTCATGTTTGAACAACATCGGTAAATGCATGTCTGAGAAATGCTTGAGGACATGCTTCGATACCGGTTTTTAGGTCATCTCGGTAGAGATGACCTAAGCCGGACCGTCCGTCCGTCCGTCAACAATTTTTCTTTCCGATCTTGATGAAACTTAGTATGTGGGTAGAGGTCGATGAGTGTTGCACAACGATATAACTTTTGTCCGGGTTCAAGGTCAGGGTCAAGGTCACGAGGTCACGTAAGTTATAAAAATCGCCATTTTCAAAACCTATCTAGTCTGCCATTCTACAAGATATTCGGCAACTGTTTATTGATTATGATAGTAAAAAAATATTATCTTGTATCTAACCGGACAGATTTTTGAATTTCCGTCCCGTTTGGCCGCCACGTAACCTGGAAGATGGTCAAAAACACCTCCCGGTACAAAGAAAACTTTTTACTTCCGATCTTGATGAAATGTGGGTAGAGGTCGATGAGTGATAACCAACGACATATTTTTTCCCGGATTCGAGGTCAGGTCGGTCAGAGGCACGAAAGTTGTGAAAGTCGCCATTTTCAAAACCTATCTAGTCTGTCATTTTGGAGATATCTGGCAACGGTTCATCGATTATGATATTAAAAAACATTATAGAGATGACCGTCACCCCCACACGGGTGGTAATTTTTTTATTTTTTTTAAACTAAAATGCCCGCCAGTCAGCCATCTTTGATTGCATCGTGAAACAAAATGACGTGCATATGTATACCATCATGTGTTGTCTTTGTGCCAAGCACAAATAAAATTGGTCCATACATGTCCGAGATATGGTTGCGGATGCACGTACACAAAAATTGAGACCAAATCCATTAGCCCCCGTTTTGGACTGAGTCCAACGGAGGCGAAAAACCCGGTACCGAACACATCCTCAACCATTTCTCGGACATGCATTTACCAATCTTGTTCAAACTTGGCAACCAGATAATGAATGATGGCTTACATATGCACGTCATCTTTTTTTTTTTTTGATCAAGCCCAAGATGGCCGACTGGCAGCCATTTTGTTACTTAAATGTGTCCCCAACAATTTCTCGGACATGCATGGTCCGATTTTGTTCAAACTTGGTACAAACACAGAACACGATGGCATACACTTGCACCTAACTTTATTTTGCAATCTGATCAAAGATGGCCAATTGGTGGACTGGTGGCCATTTTAGTTGTAAATAAATATGGGCTAGCCATTTAACTCCATGCAGCAAAATTACTAAAACAATGGGGGCTATGACATTTTATGTCTTTTTCCTTGTTTCCTGATAGAAGACACGTTGTTCAGTCTTCAAATACACACCTGAAACCTAAGGCTGAAATGGAGCAAACAAAATAGCAGTGATTTGATCTTTGAGGTAAGAATTGTGGGTGGATCAGGCCAGCGGACAGACAGATAGACAGAGCGATTGGTGGATAATATATATACTGTATATATATATATATAATTATTTTTACCTCCATCACTGAATGTGGACAGAGGTTTTGTCTTCACTCCTGTATGTCTGTGAGTAGGATATCTCAAAGTTGTGGATGGATTCAGCTGAAATTTGGTGGACAGGTTGGATGTATGACATGGACGAATTGAGTAGATTTTGGTGAAGATCTTCATCCAGATACGAGAATATCTTAAGACATTCTTCACCAATGAGAGATCGGGCCAAAAGCTATATGTAGCACAGTATCTCAAAAAGTTGTGGACTGATTTGGATGAACCTTGGTGGATAGGTTGGGTGTGTGATGAGGATGAATTGATTCGATTTTGGTGAAGATCCAGATCTAGACACGAGAATTTTTAAAATCTATAAGTGATTCTTCATGATTGAGAGATGTGGCCAAAAATGACATAGGGTACAGCATGCTATTTCAAAAAATTATCGACGGATTATGATAAAACTTGGTGGATGAGTTGGGTAGGTGCCAATAACAAGCCGATTCGATTTTGCTTAAGAGTCGGATGCAGATCTGTCTTATCGGTGGGATACAAAACGTAAACTGTTCAGCTTGGTGGAGGTATGCGTTCTACCGAGTGCCGTTCCAATACATCTTGTATCAGACTTGGGACAATGTCATGTTTGCAATAGTTTTTTTTTCAGAAATCCAAGAAATCTCATTGTATTTTATTTTTTCCCTCATCAAACCTGCCAATAAAATCCATGTCCTATTTGATCAGATACACTTGAGTGCATCGCTGAGATTTTTATGATGCTGAAGGAAGAGAATGGTGGAAGCCTCAGCATGATGGAAGGGAAGCTTGAGAAGTAAGTGAATGCCTTTGGGTTTTGGGAGTGGAATATTAGCATTGTGTTAACTTTCCTTTTTGACCTGACACAATCTTTCTGGTCCTGTGTTCCTTTCCTTTGCTGCGATTTCTATCAGACGTAAAAGTAAGCCTCACGAGGAGATAATCACGATATCTGCTAAAGAACAGTCCTGTGGCTGGGCTGCTGGTGCTGTGGACCCTTTGCCACAGGAGGCGGGTGCTCGACAAGGTCTTGTGCAGAGCCAGAGGTACCTGGTAAACGTGCAGCGCAATGTACGCAGCAAGTTCTCTTCCCTCAATGAGAAAGTGCGCCAGTCCAAACATGGAATGAACCTTGGCAACCTTGGTTCAAACATTCGGCGCATAGGCACCTTCGGTCGCTCATCTGGGAGCCCAAACCTATTGCGGCCAGAGTCTGCTGCCCATCAGGTGTTTGGCAGTGAGGACGCAGAGCAAGATGGTGACAGTGATATTTCCATTTCTGACTCTGACTCTGTGATTGCGGTGAGTTGTTTCAATGGTAAGCAAAAATTAAAACATGGTTTCTGATATTTTGAAGAAATGTAGAAATATTTGGCTGTTTTGTCAATGTTTTTTGGCTGCTTTACTCTCAATAAATGTTTTTCATAAATTTCTTCTTCTTTTTCTTCCTCTTCTGGGTGTGTCGGGAGAAGCTTGGCCCCAGTCTTTCACAAACCGGCTGGCAAAAAAGGCCTGAAATTTGATTAAGGTTACGACAGGAATTTGGAATTTACCATGTTGCCGGCGAAAGCCCTTCGTGAAGGACACCATGGGTTCTTTAACATCCACTAGCAAATGCTAGCAGACAAGTCGTCCGTTTACTGTCCATCCAATTGGCAGCATACACATTGATTAATCACTCTCCCTGTGAAACACGGGGATGACAGTTTATAGCTGGGCCAACATTCAAACCCAGACTAGATGACAGCTAAGAGGTGAGTGTGCTTACCTCTCGGGTTTTTGATAAATGTTATATAAAAGAGCGAATTTGTTTGTTTCCTCCTTCTATGTCTCCAAACCCCTGGGCCAATTCCCCTGAAATTTGCTGTTCCGCATTATTTTCACACGTCTCAATAAAAGCTTTCAATTCTTCATTAAATTGATGTAAAAACGTGAAATAACTGCGCTTTTGGCTTTTGAGCATCGTATGTTGCTCCTCCCCCCCCCCAAACCTATTCTGGGAGATGGGCAAAACTTAGCTGGTGCCTCCGCATTCAAAGGTCGTTTCTCTGTCAGGAATTGACCTTATTGCATTTACATATTTATATTACGTATGCAGAATGGAAATTAACGTACAAATGGTCCATAGTCCCCGTGGAACTACACCGAGTGTAATGAGTGGCCGCATGATCCTGTCTGAGCTTAAACAACAAAATTAGGCCATTTGGCCCATCATTGCCATGTTGCAGTCTTGAGTTCATTTTTGCTACTCCTATTAAACAGCAATCTTTTTGATGTTTTACGAAAGTCAAAGTAACTCAATCTTGATGGGGTCACCCAACTTATTGTTCCTCAAAGCAAGATCACTTGCTTGGAAATACTTATTCAACCCAGATTGATGCAGTTGCATCTATTTGCATTAAATTTGTGAAGGGTTCATGTGGATTTACAGAGGTTCAGTCTTATGTATTTTGAATCCTCTTCCTGAAACCTATGCCACCCTCAGGATGACTATTTTGAACTTCCAGCAGCAAAGTCTGATGATGAGAGGAGGTGCAGTGAAAAAGCCATCCTCGACTATGTACTTCCCAGTTGTGGCATTGTTGCCTCAGGGTCTCCATCAAATCGATCGGTTGAAGCCCCTGACACGAGCCTTCCATCACCGACGTGCGCTACTTCTCGTATCATCATCACCGACTGCAGTGATCTAGAACCACGAGCAAATGCACCACATCGTTCTCAATATTCTTTTGAGAGCAGTGAAAACAAAACTACTGTCTGCTCAACACTAGACTCTATGCCCAGGCCTTCTCGACTTGATATTTTGGAGGTGCCAAAGAATGCTTCACCAGCAGAAACCCCAGGCTCTGTCGACAGTGAACCGGATGGATCGACACGTGTGACGCCATCAGATGGGGGCTCACGTGCCGCATCGCCATTTGCAAGAATCAAGAGCTCAGTGGTGATCATGGCAAACATGCCTTCATCACTGGGCCTACTTCCAGGCCGAAGCCCAGAGAGTGAAGCACAGCAGGAAACCACAAGTTTGCAGGAACTTGAGGATCTCATTTCCAAGTGTAAGACATGCATTGTCCAGGTGTAATGCAGTAGCAGCGAGGTGATATCGTTGAGTTGCATTTTGTGGCAAGAACTTTGTACTCGCACACTCCATGCACCACAAGGAAATTAAACCAGTGGCTTTTGGGTTATCTTCAAACTATTATCATTTTAGTCCATGTTGGTGTATCGCTCCAAATTATTATAGCTCTCATTGTGTGTCATGAATTTCTTAATTATTATTTATTGGTGAAACATCAAGGTATTTAAAGTTAAACTTTGCTGCAACTCCAGGACAGGGTGTTTTATTTAATTTTTTTAAATTGAAACTTTGGGAGTTGCTTCCAACAGATGAAACTTTTAACTTTAATGCTTTCCTCACATAACCCTCACATTCCAATTATTTGCATCAAAACCTCACTTTGGAGAATCTTTGGAAGGTTGTGCTACAAACTGATAAATTGCTGCCTTAGCAGAAGGTGTTTTTTTCTCGCAATGTTTAATGTAAAGTGACCTTGGAAAGGGAGCAACTGATGAGTTTAATGTAATTTGGTTGCCGTTTTTACATTTCCAATACAAGCAACTTTTTTGAGTTTTTTTTCCATCTTTATTTACAAACTGTTTAAATCGAAGTACATGTTCAGTAATATTATTGCAAGGAACAAAAATGTTTGCCTATTATAATAGTATTTGTTTGAATTTTTCACAACTTCTGTTTTATTTACGTTTTGTTTTTCTACTTCATTTAAGTTTGTTTTTCTTTTTTGTTTCTTTTTTTTTAACTTTTGAGGCATGTCTGTCTTAAGTACTGAATGTCACAATATCATGTTTACAATTGTACAGTGGTGGTAAATGCAAAGTCTAGCTAATTGGGTTTCAAACCTATACCGCCTGAAAAGGTACTGTAAGCAAGAGCACTGAATGATGAGATTAAATGTTGACTGACCTGCTGTGGAGGGCTGTAACTTGTAATGCTGTTGAAATTTGTCTAATTCCAATGAAAAGTTCAATTCTGCACATGAAAGTTATTGAAGAATGTGATCTTTGTTTGATATCGTAGCAACATCCTCAATTTGGAGTCCAACACTGTTCAGAAGTGGTTAAGTTATAGCAATCTGTTAAAGGTCAAATGTAGTTTTTATTTATTTTTGACATTGCTATATGTATGCAAAGGAAAGCGTCTATGAGAGTAGCCCATGCAGTGAAACTTCATTTTGGTCCCATTGTGAAATTCCTTACAACTTTACAAATCTGAAATACAGCGATTTCAAGATGATACTTTGCTTTAAGCTCTCAGATGTTCTTCCAATTCGGCTGCTTAGATTCCAAGCTGATTAAAGTCAAATCCAACAAAATGCTGCATGGATCCCTTTTCCCAAGATCACAACTGATCTGTCAAGTTTTATTGAGACATTTATTTCGATACTCATGTTTCTGATCATTGTTATAATCGGGTCCCTCACTTTATAGAATCTACAAAGATCCCTTATTTTGTGCTGTCGTATCTATCAGTGTGCTCCACCTTTTTCCTTTAAGCTTACAGACCTTGCAAGAGCTTGCTGGTACCATGCAAAAGATTACTGATGTGCTACACATTGTTATTTATCGATTGTAATCGTGTTATCAGTAATCGCCGATAATCTAAACGGTGCCTAATCATAGCACAGAATGAGTAAATGTGTATCCTCTTAACCTCATACTTTTCCAGAATCGCAAGTATTTTTGTTTGAAATTGTTGCCGTTGTGGAAAGCATATTGCCTTTTGCTTTTTCTCTATGCAACTCACTTTAAACCCCTGAAGATGGATATTGTATTATATATATATATATATAATATATATATATATTATATATATATTAATATATATATATATATATATATAGTATATAAAATATGATATGCCATCAACAGCTGAACATTTTGGTTTTTTTTCCAAAGTAATTTTGTTCCAAATAACCGCAGTTTTGATTAGCAAACGTTGTTGCAGGTTCTTCAAGCCTTTTAAGACAAACTACGTGGTTTAATACTGTTCAGGATATTTTTGTGCCTTTTTCGTTCTTGCTGTGCTGTTTTTGAGTCTTCGTTTATGCAAATTCGTTCCTATTTTATTTCCAGCTCAGCTCAGTCTTGTGTGTTCAATCCAAACCAGGAAAGATATCACAAATATAACAGCATATCTTGTAAGTTTAAAAAAAAAACTGATTTTGTGTGTGCCCACTACCCACCCCCACCCCAATCCCATTTTCACGACATGCACTTTGTTTTGTGAGAAATAATCTCTCGAGGAAACATGTCATTCGATTACAACTGTGCAAGATGCGAGGTGTGGTTTTGTTTTCGGTTTTTGGCATCGTGACATGGCATCCAGACAGTGAAGCAATATGGCAATGGCTTCTCTGTGTGTATTATGGAGCCAAAAGCAGTCCATGGTTTGGGTTGCACATTCCTTGGTCCCATTCCTTGTTTATTTACAATTATGCACTGCAATAAATCACAGAAGAAGAAAACCTCTTGCTTTTCTTGGCTGCTTTAGCAGGTTTGTTGGTTAGATCAAGAATGATCACACTGTGATCACAACCTGCAACACAAATTCTTTTTTTTTTCACCTTCTTCCACTCAACTACCTCATCCTTGCTCATGTCCCACGTGTCTACATGGTAAAAGTTGGGAACACTTATCCGAATGCAAAGTGCGTAAATGTGGGATTTGCAATTGCAAAACTTGTCCCATATTTACCACAAACAATATAATTAATTGTACAGTAACGGCTAGATCTTACAAATTAAAAGAAACCAAAGAATGAATTACATGTAAAACCTCAAACATAGCTTGTAGCAAATGTGCGATGCAATATGTTGGTTAAACAATACAGAGATGTAATGGAAGAATGAATGCACACAGGAGCGGCACGAGAAACCCAGATTAAACTACTGGTTGTCCACTACTTCACTCATCAGTTTACACATCGATTCTGTCAAAATGTGAGCTTCAGTGTTCAAGTTGAAGAAAAGAGGAGCGGTAATGGCCGAAAAATGAATGGGATGGAAGATAAAACAATCACTATTACGTAAGCGGTGAGAACTTTTCTGGATTAAAGAATTAAGAACGGCTTACCCATATGGAATAAATGAAATGATTAATTATTACATACATATATACATACAACATAATGGCCTCTGTTTTTAACACTTTACCACGAGATGCTCAGACAGAGGACATGATTATTGTTACGAATTTGCAAGCCTTGTGCACACAGACAGACAGCGTAGCTTACTTATTTCGATAAGTGTGTTTTTAGTTAGGGCCCCCTACCTTGTGTCTCATGCGAATTACATACATGCGCTGCAAAGTTATTTTGATAGTTAGGATTTTATATAACAACCGCAACACTAACGACATCTGCCTTCGCTTCCTCCCACCATCCTACACCGATGCCATTGCCTATGTGCGTGTCAGCACGTATGTGGGTGGAGTTCACGAGGACCTGACGTCTCTCTCGCCCAATCCGGGGGGTGCGAGCGAGGTGGCTGTAAGTCGGTCAAAGGGCGGGCTCCAAGAGAAGCAAAGCCTCTCGGGGGGGGGGGGGGGGGGGGGGGGCGGGGAATCGAGACGCCCCGACACGCCCCGACCAATCATGGAGAGACGACGGATTTCCCCGGCGAATGAAGTGCGCGGAGGGGTGAGACGGAGGGTGAGACGCGTTCCCCTGCCCCGACGGGGGCGAGAAGAAATAGACGGGACGGTGCGGTGTTGTGGGGTCCTCTGGTCGTCTGGTCTCAGGTCTTCTGGTCTCGTGTCGCTGCTGGTCTTCGGGTCTCTGTGTCGCTGGCGCTGGTCTGGTCTGCTCGACGCTTCTGGTCTCGTGTCGTCGCTGGCGCTGGTCTGGTAGCATCTCGGCGCGGCTGGCCTCATCCTGGTTCGCTCGTCTCGTCGAAGACCGCATGAGGCCGGAAGGTCCCTTTCGTTTATTTTGGGTGTGCGTCTGTCTGTGGGCCCGTCTTTAAGTAGGAACTGTTAAGTGCTTTTTGCCTTGTACATACTTGCATTTCTTATAGTCGGATAACTCAGCCCTTTATGTGTTCCTTCCCCACCTATTGTAAATAAATATCCATTTGTTGAATGTATCAGCTCGTTTCTGTGTTTCCTTCATTGGTTTAACACGGTACGTGTTGGGGAATTAAAAAAGGCCGTTGTTGCCGTAGTTGTGTGCATTTGGACCGACGGGATCTCGGTAACCATCCGCTCGGGTTACGCACGGGTCGAGCACGGAAACGACTCGTCCCGTTCAAGCTCCGTCGAGGGTGTGAATACTCGGTAGTTCGCCACGTGGGCCCTCGGTATTTTGAAGTTTGGCAAATAACCCTGTACCACGTGGTTGATTTATTGACGATTCACGGTCCTTTAAGGGGACCCGTACCCTCGGAGTTATCTGAGGTGACAATCTAGATTCCAGGTGTTCGGTGGAGCTGACCCTACTGCTCCACCTTGCGGTTGTGCTCGCAGCCGATACCCGGCCTGCAACATTATCGACTTAAATGTCCAGTTACAAACATACCACAATCAATTGTAAATGAGTGGTTAGATCTTCACAAATCAAATATCTGTAAATTACTTAACAGCAGTGGAATTAAGATCAAAACTTACAAAAAAAAAGCAACAACTGAAAGAGGTGTGGAAAATCGTTAGATTAATGGAAGAGGATGATCAAGAGGACCTCCCAATCCAATACATGGAAGCAATTCTGGACATGATTGACCACAGAATTTATAACGAGAAATCGAAATAAGTTAATCGTAGAAAAGACAATTATGTTTGATAACAAAGGGGTGGAATGATCAATGTACAGAAAATACTACAACAGAAGGAAGTGTGGGGTCAACTTCCAGAAACGATACAACAGAGAGAGGCACCAAGGGTTGTGTTGTGTACACTTTACGAAATGCAGTTTGGGGAAAAATCTTCCATAAGGAAACTGTGCAATCTATAGATGAAGAGGAATGGTTGAGTAACACACATCATTGTAATTGTGAACATTCCGTATTTAAAGATCCACATCATTAACTCATTATCACAGGTGATCTTGGAATAGTGAAGGATAGAAAATGACATGCATTACTTACAAAAGGATCAATTTGTAGAGAAAACAAGCTGAATACCATGAATTACCCTGACGTTGAATGAAAGCTGATTACCAGATGATGTTGACACTTGGGCAGCCGATTACCAGACAATACAAGCTGAAGAGGAGACCATGAATGATCGCGAGGTCGAATAAAACCGATTACTCCTCTCTCTTCTCTCTCTCCTCTCTCTCTTCTCCTCTCTCTCTCTCTCTCTCTCTCTCTCTCTCTCTCTCTCTCCTCCTCTCTCTCTCTTCTCTCTCTCTTTCTCTTCCTCCTTCCTCTCTCTCTCTCTTTCTCTTCCTCTCCTCTTTCTCTCTTTTCTCTCCCTCTTTCTTCTCTTCCTCTCCTCTCTCTCCTCTCTCTCTCTCTTCTCTCTCTCCTCTTTCTCTTTTCTCTCTTCCCTTCTCTACTTCCTTCTCTCTCTTTCCCTCTCTCTCCTCTCTCTCTCTCTCTCTCTCCTCTCTTCTCTTCTCCTCTTCTCTCTTTTCTCTCTTCTCTCTCTTCTCTCTCTCTCTTCTTCTCTTTTCTCTCTTCCTCTCTGCTCCTCTCTCTCCTCTCTGTCTTCTCTCTCTCTCTTCTCTCCCTCCCTCTCTCTTCTCCTCTCTCCTACTCTTCTCCTTCTCTCTTTCTTTCTCTCTCTCTTTCTCTCTTCCTCTCACCTGTAGCTTTACTCTCTTTTTCTCTCTCCTTCTCTCTTCTCTCTTCTTCACTCTGTTCTCTCCTTTCAACTCTCTCTCTCCATCTTCTTCCTCTCTTGCCCCTATTCTCGTCTTCTCTCTCGTCTTCTCTCTCTTATCTTCTCGCCTCTCTTCCCTTCTCTTGCCGTCTTCTCTCCTCTCTTTCCTTCCTCTCTCTCGTCTTCTCTCTCTCCTCCTCATTTCCTCTTCTTCCTTTGCTTCTCTATTTCTTTCCTCTTTCTCTCGTCTCTCTCCTCTCTCTATCTCACTCTCATTCTCTCTCTTCGTATCCTTGCCTGCTCACATCTCTGTACTTCATCCTTCTTTACCTCTCTCGTCTTCTCTCTTCATCTCTTCTCTCTTACTCTCCTCTCTCTCTTTCTCTCATTCATCCTCATCTCCGCTCTTATGCTCTCTGTCCTGGCTTGCCTCTCTTCTCTCCTCTCACCTTTATTTCTCACACCTCGTACTTTCCTTTTCTCTCTCTCTCATCATCTCCTTCTCTCTCTCTTTCTCTCCTCTCTCCTGCCTCTTAACTCCTACTCTTTCTTATCCTATTCCCTCATCCTTTTCTCCTCATCTCTCTCTCCTTCCGCTGCTTTCTTCTACTTCCCTGCTCTCTCAACACTATTCTCCTCATCCTCGCTCATCTTCTCGTCTCTCCTTCTCCTCTCCCATCCTCTCCTCTCTCTTCGTCTCTTCTCTTTCGTCTCTCTGCTCTCTCTCCTCTTCTCTCTTCTTCTCTATGTTCTCTGGCTTCTCTTCCTCTCTCTCCATCTTTTGTTCTCTCTCCTCGTTTTCTCTCTCTTTCTCCCTTCTTCTCTTCTTCTCTCTTTCGCTCTCCTCTGTCTCCTTGTTACTCTCCTCTCTTTCTCTTTCTCTTTTCTCTTTCTTCTTCTCCTACGTTCTCTCCTCTCTCTCTCTTCTTCGTCATCTCTCTCTCGTCCTCTTCTCTTTCTCTTCTCTTCTTCTTCTGCTCTCTTCTCTCTCGCCTTATCTTCGTTCTCCTTCTTCTCTCTTTCCTCCTTTCCTCGTCTCTTCCTCCATCTCCATCTCCTCGTCTCTCTCTTCTCGTCTCTGCTCTCTTCTCCTCTGCTCTTCTGTTCGTCTCCTCTAATTCTCGTCTCTTCTTACGATCTTCTTCTCCTGTTTTCTTTCTCTCTTCCTTCAGCGCTCTCTGTCCTTACCCTCTCTTCTTTTCGCTTTCTTCTCTTCTCTCTTCTTCCCTCTTCATCATCTCTCTCTCTCCTGCTCCCTCTCTCTCCTGCTCTTGTCCTACTCATCTCTCTCTATGCTCTCTCTCCTCATTCTTTCTCTCTCTCGCTCTCTGGTTCTTTCTCATCATATCCTCTCTGTCACCCTCGATCCATCGTCGTCTCCCTCTCATCTACCGTCTCAGTCGCACCGATCTCGCCGATCTATGTCACCTCTTTCCTCCTCTCATCTCTCCTGCTCTCGCCTCTCTATCTTATCTCTCTTCTCCTTATCTCGAAAGCCATCCTACCTCTCATCTTGCCTCTTGCTACTTCTCCGTCTCATCTCATCTGGACGTCTTCTCTCCTCTCGTACGTATCTTCTCCTGCCGTCGTCATTTCTTCTTCTCTCATTCTTCTCAAATTTATCATTCCATCGTCTCTCTTCTCTTCTCTATTTTTTCTACCTCTCTGTTTTTCTCTATCTCTTCGTCTATGTTCGTCTCCTTCAGTCTCACTCTTTCTCCGGTCTCAGTCGTCTCCCTCTCTTACTTCGTTTTCCTCTGTTCTCTCTCATACTTCTGCCACTCTCCACTCTATTTTTCCTGTCCTTCTCAATCATAGTCTTCTCTTCAAGGATCCTCTGTCTCTTGCTCTCCACAGCCTACTTCATTCTCTCTCTAGCTCTTTCCTCTTGTTCTCTTCTCCTCACTCATACTTCTCTCTACTCATCTCTTCCTATTCTCTCCTCTCTTCTTCCGTCTTCTTCTTCTCTTCAATTATCCTCCTCTCTCCATCTCTCCCAGGACTCTCTCTCCGCGCCTCATCTCTCTCATCTTCATTTTACTCACATGCTTCCCCTGCTCTCCATCATTTCCTTGCCTCTTCTCTACCCTCTCTCATCGCTCGATTCATCCCTGTTTCCTGCTGAAAACCTCCCATCTCTCCTCTGTTCTCATTCCTCATCTCTCATCTCCATTCTCTTTTCTCAGTCGTCCTTCATCAATCATGCTCCTTCTTTCTCGTCTTCTGTCTCACTCCTCATACTCCTCTTCTCGTCTCTTACTTCAATCTCCCTCTCACCCTTTCATCTCATCTCCAGACGTCTGCTGGCATTCTCCGCCACCTACAGGGATATTATAATGACTGTTTTATCGTCGTCTCTTCCTTCGTTCTCTGACTTCTTACCTCCATCTTTCTCTTCTCTTCCCGATCTCTCAATGCCCTCTCCGGAATCCTCTTCTCTCGTCTTATCCATGTTCGCTCGACCTCTTCGTCCGCCCACTCTCTCTCTTCGGGGGGTCTTCTCTGTCTCACATCTCATCCTTTACAAAACTTCTCTCCATGCTTATCTCCCTCTCCTTCCTCTACGATCTCTTCGTCTCTACTCTCTTGTTCTCTCTTACTCTCTTTCTTATCCCCTGGGCATCTCGTCGGTACGTCCTTTTCTGCTCTCACTTCTTCTCTCTAATTTCTCTCTTTCTTCTCTGGTCCCGTCTCTCTTCCTCTATCCTTTCATAGTTCCTCTTCTCTCTCTCCTCCTTTCCTTTCTCCCCTTTCTCTCATCTCCTTCTCTTCTCTTCTCTCATCATCTCTCTCTCTCTCCTCTTCTCTTTCCTCTTTCCTGTCATTTCTCTCTCCTCGCTCTCCGTCTCATTCTTCTTGATCTCATCTTTCATCAAAATTCAACATTCTTTTTTTCCTCCTCTCTCTTCTCTGTCTTTCATCTTTCACTATCCTCCATTTCACCTCCTCTTATTATCTCTCCTCCTACTTCTCTCTTCATCTCTCTTATCCGTCTCCAGTCTACTCCCCAACCCCCTCTCTCATTTCCCTCTCTTCTCTCATGCTTGCTCTTCCCTTCCTTCTCTCTCTCATTCTTCTGAGTCTCTTCTTTCCTCTCGTCTTTTTCCCTCTCTACCCTCTCTCTCTCTCTTTCTCATCTGCATCTCTCTCTCTCCATCCTCTCACTCTTCCCTTCTCATCTATTCATCTCTCACTCTCTCATTACTCGTCTTCTCCTCTTTCAATAGCTTCTCTCCCTCTTTCCTCCTCTCATTTTACATTTCTCTCATTTCTCGTCTCTTTCTCTGGTCTCATCCTTTCCATCATTCTCCTCTCTCTTCTCATCTCTCCACTCTTTCCTTTCTCATTCTTCCTTCCACTTCTTCCTCTTACTCTGCTTCTCTCTTTCCTCTCTTCTCTTCCTATCCATCTCGTCTGCCGTCGTCTCTCATCTCCCCATTTCTCCTCAATTTCCTCCCCCTCTCGCATATATCTCATTTTCTCCTGCTCTATCTCCTCTCTCTCGATCCTTTTTCTCCCCTGAACCTCGTCTAGCTCTTCTTTTTCACCTTCGTTTTAGTTTGTATTCTCTTTATTCAGTTCCTGCATCTTTTTTTCGTTTCTCTCTTCTCGACGCTCGTATCTTGTTCACGTCCCTCCTTCCTTATCGTCCCGGCACTCTCTCTTCTCCACTCTTCGTTTCTCGTTCTCGTTATCATCTATCTAGCGCGCGCTCCTCTGCTCTCTCATCTTTACCTCTCATTTTCTCTCGATTATCCCTCTTCCTTCCATACTCTTCTCTTCCTCTGTCTCTCTCCTTCAACTATAATAATTAGTCTTCTCCATCTTCAGTATTTCTTTTCCTCTTCTTATCTCTCTCAACTCTCCTTATCTGCCTCTCATTGTCTTACCTCTACACTCCTTCTCTCTCTTATTCTGCACTCTCTCTCTCTCTTCTCATGTCCCTCTCCCTTTCACTTCTTCATATTCTCCTCATCTCATCTCTCTTCTCGCGTCGTTTCTCATCCTCCCCCATCCCTCTTTCATCTTCTGTCTTCTTTACCGTCTCTCTCGCCTGATCATTCACTCGTCTCTCCGCTGGTTCTCCTATGTCTTCATTTCTTCTGTCTCTCTCTCTCTGTCTCTCAAACTGTCTGTCCATCTCTTTTCCTAATCTCTCATTCCATCGCATCTCTCTTTCCTCTCCATCTCTTCGCTTCCTCAAGCCTTCTCCTGATCTCGTTTATACATCTCTCTTTCTTTCATTCTCTCTTTTTCTTCGTTGTCATATTTACTTCCTCACGAAGTTCGGGTACTTGTTTCTCTCTCCTCGCCCTCTCGTTATCATATCTCCCTCTTGTCTCGTGATTCTTCTTAGCGCTCGCTCAGTCTTTGACGTCCACGTTCCTTCTTATTCTGGCAGGTTATTTCTATCATCTTCATCGAACCTTTATGTCCTCACTCTATTAGTCACCTCAGTCTGCAGTCTCTATATCTCTCTGCTGTCTTTCCCTCTCTTTTCATTCCGTCTCCATCTTCTCTATCTCGGTCCTAGCC
>CM068963.1:80128909-80138447 GCA_035128595.1 Eptatretus atami | reverse complement strand
TGAAACAGATGACTTCAAGCCGAGGGTGACAACTTGGTCTTTCCTCTTAAATGTGTACTCGGCAGGTGTTTTCCCATCCATAGATTTTAATATTTTGGCTCCAACAGCATGTGCTGTTACGACGTTGATGGTGGGGTGTGCATGAACTCCAGTGGCAATGTTCCTCAGACGTGGATCACTACTGAACTGATTCTGTTCCTGTAAATACTGAAGAGCTGATCGTGTGTCCTTCCAGTCACGAGATTGTCTTCCCTTGGTCATGTCCTTCTTCTGCTCTCCAGCGTTGTAGTTCACACCTGTAGCTCCTGCATTGCCTGGTTTATTTCTGCACAGGCAGGCATTGATAGTAGCCATACCAGCCGTTGTTGCTCTTCATTCCACGCCCTCGTGTGAGCCCCCGCTGGTCTTCAAACTTCTCATCAGAACTTGTTCGATGATCAGGTCAGTGAAAGACCTGCCCACAGGCGATCACTTCGTCGAACCACATGGAACCCCTCATCAAACGTTGTTGGACATTGGGATGTTGATGTTTGAAGTTGGACATCTGCTGCAGATACACCCTCGCTAATTTGGCATACAGGTTGTGGCCCGAGGCTGCCGTAAGGCAGCATTTCCTGGATGGCCTGTAGATGTAGTGCCCAGTTCCAGTGCGCTCTGCCCGGAGTATTTGCGTAGAATGTCTAGCATGTCCATATACTGAACCAGAGCGCTGAAGTTCAGAAGATATCTTGCAGACTCGCATGCTTCTGAAGGTGGTCTTTGATTCGTTTCAAGACGTCAGACTTGCATACTTCTTCCACAGACTGGGGTTGGCAGAAGTGTGAGAGGGTTTTGTGCCACTTCAGATATCAATAGCTCCAGCTCCTGAAAAGATGTTACGTGTCATTAGGTGCAACTGCCAAGCTGAATGTAGCACCATGAGATGCACATGCAAGAAGCACAACATTGAGTGCACTCCAGCTTGTGGAAACTGCAGGGGCTCTGGCTGCACAAACACTCCATGTGACAATGAGAGGATGATGACGACATTGTCAAGTCTAACTTTAATACACTTGATTTTTTCAACATGTATAGTAGTTATAATGGATGTAGTTTCTGAGTTTAATGCGAATTTTCATTTTCATTTCGAAACCTTCGTCAGGCAGATGTGATTGCCCCGAGGTGGAATTGTGAATTTTGTCATGTTTCAATGATTTACATAATTATATTGTATTGCCATAGACTTGATTTCATCTTGTGTCTTCAACTTTCTTTTTTTTTTTTTGGTCCAGGAGCCAAAATCAGTATCAGGTAAAAAAAAAATTTTTACGGACAAAAAATTGACATTTTTGGACAAAAAAGCTATATTTTTTATTTTACCCTAATACATTTCACTTTTTAGCAGCGTCTCGCGTAGCGAAGCTGCTCCAAGAACGCTCGGCGTTCTCTTCTAGCGAACGCTGCCTCAAGAACGCTCGGCGTTTCTTCCTTCTTCTTCTTCTTCTTCTTCTTGTGAAGACAAAACCTTTATATTCGGACTCGGCTCTTTATTTGCACGATCTGGATCTCCTTAAATACTAAGCACTTGTACACATCCTCACATGAGGGTGCCTTTTAGAGCGTCTATCATGAACTTTTAAAGATATTCGGACATTTGCTTTAAAGTTTCGAAAAGTTCACGTTACTATTTAAAGATTATTCCATTAATCATTTAATGTCTATTGATGAAATTCGTATACGTAATACACTATGACGGGTCTCGCTATTGGCTTAATCAAGGCACTGACAAAAAAATATTCGGATGTTGTTGTTGTTTTTTTTTTTTAGCTGACAAAACCTTTAGGACGCTGCTCTTGGACACATTTGTCCTTGTTTATAATTATTCTTGTATATCAATATACTGACCATAACTAGAAACAATTAGAATGCAGAAAAACATATATTTACCATTAAAATATCAATCTTTACAATTTTCTCATTTTCCCCGAAGCCGGGTGGCGGCCATATTGGATTTCCATGATTTCAGGACTTTCCCCCCCCCCCCCCCCCGGAGGATCCCTTAGGACTTTTTTTTCTAACACTGAGGACATATCCAGGAATCAAAATCTGGTGAGTTTGCTTTTGTTGCAATTTGTGGGGGTTGACCAAATATTCTGCTAAAATGCCTGTACTATTACTTTGGAATTGAACTCACCTGTGGTGAGCTGGTGAGTTGCAGGTGCCTGCAATATAGAAATCACTCATTCAACCAGTTTGAATAGAGAAAAGGAGTCATTTTGCTGTTTTGTGTCACTGTATGTTCCACAATGAGCATGGAGAAAAGAAAGAAAACCAGAGAATTGTCTGAGGAGGTCAGCCACAACATTGTAGCCAAGAATGGACAATCTCAAGGCTACAACTCCATCTCTAGAGATCTTGATGTTCCTGTGTCCACCGTACGCAATGTTATCAAGAAGTTTAAGCCCCGTGGCACTGTAGCAACTTTCCTGGATGTGGCCGCAAGAGAAAACTTGATCAAAGATTGCAGAGAAGGAGTGTTCGAATGGTGGAGAAAGAACCTCATTCAACTGCTAACGATTCAAGCTAACCTTCAGACACAAGGTACGACAGTTCCAACTCCCACCATCCGGCGCTAACTAAATGAAAGGGGGTTCTATGATCGGAGACCCAGGATGACTCCACTGCTGAGAGAGAGAGAGAGAGAAGAGCGCGAGAAGAGAGAGCGAGCGAGAGAGAGAGAGAGAGAGAGAGGAGAGAAGAGAGAGAAGGATAGGGTGGCAGCGAGAGAGAGAGTGGGGGATAGGGATGAGAGAGAGAGGAGAGAGAGAGAGAGACATCGAGACATCAGAGAGCCTGACTGGAGTTTGCCAAAACACACCTGAACAAGTCAAAATCCTTCTGGGAGAATGTCCTGTGGACAGATGAGACCAAATTAGAGCTTTTTGGTAAAGATCATCTCTATGTTAACAGAAAACAAAATGAAGCCTTCAAAGAAAAGAATACCTTCCCTTCAGTCAAACATGGAGGAGGTTCAGTGATGTTTTAGGGTTATTGTGCTGCCTCGAGCACTACGTGCCTTGAATGTGTGCATGGCATCATGAAATCAGGAGATTACCAAGGCATTTTGGATCACAATGTTCATCCCAGTGTCGAAAGCTAGATCTCTGTTGAAGATCATGGGTCTTGCAACAGGACAATGACCCCAAACACACTTCAAAAAGCACCCAGGAATGGTTCAAGACAAAATGCTGGACTGTTCTGAAGTGGCTAGCAATGAGTCCAGATCTAAATCCCATTGAACACCTGTGGGGAGATCTGGAAACTGCAGTTGGGAGAAGGCACCCTTCAAATCTGGGAGAAGTGGAGCAGTTTGCATAAGCAGAGTGGGCCAACCTGCCGGTAGAGAGGTGTCGGAAGCTCATTCCTGGCTATAGGAAGTTCTTGACTGCAGTTATTTTGTCCAAAGGCTGTGCGACCAAAGATTAAGTCTCGAGTGTCAATCATTTTGTCAATCCCATTTCTTTTTATTTTCTGATTTACAAGGATATATTAAGTTTTCAATCAAAAACAAACATTCTGTAATATTTACAATGAAATAAACAATTATGGAGACCAAATACTTTTGTCAATTTCAACTTATTTTTAAATAAAATTGTGAGTTATTTTTAAAAAGTGCAAGGGTGCCAATATTTTTGACCACGACTTAACTTCCATTTTTGTGGGGATCGATCAGTGGAGGTAGCATGCGATATCAGCATCCCCATTCAAACTCCACCGATTCAGGTGACAGAGGCTTACACTGGTTTTGAGTTCTCAAAGTTTTTCTTTTCTGTTTTTTCTTTTTTTGCTCCAAATCGTTATCTTCTAAAATGCATGATTAGATCATTCGGGCTTCAACCCCACTAACCTACATGCTTAATGCACCCATTGACTGTGAAAATTGACTCAAGTTTGCTGTTGGTAATGCAAGTATTTGCATCATTTTTGCTTGGTTTGCTTGCTTGTTTTGTTTGTTTTGTGGGGGATGGCAACAGGGGTTCATTATGAGAGCTTTTTGGGATTATGGGCACATTTGTCCTTTTGCTGCTGTGTAATGTGGGTACACGTTCAGTGGAAAAGTTACGTGTCGTTAGGCTTGAAGCGTGGTGGTTTCTTGCTCGTGAGTGATTTTCAGGCGGTGTGTTTTCTCGAAGTGTAATGTGTTTATTGAATTTTTAAAGTTTAATTTATTTCATGGGATTAAACATGTTTATGTTAAACAATTTTTGTTTTCCTCCCATGAATCCCCCACCTTTTCCAACCACAGACTAAATGAAAGGCAACTCAGTGATGTGGAGTTGCACGCTCTGGAGTGTGAACGTGCAGACCACAGCCTGTTCACTCAGGAGCTGCTGCTGGCTTCTTTGCTCGCTGGAGCGGACGAGAGGGAAGCGGCCGATAGGGGCGGAACTCTGCACACGCTGCTTGCTTCCGGCATAGCCCTGTCCGACGAGTTGGCGGGGACGCTTCCACTGCCGCCAATCGTGGTAGCCTTGGACGAGCTGACCCTAAGCGAGTGCCCAGTGCAGGATGCACAGCCCCGTCCTCCTCTTTGATAGCGGCCACTCCCTGGGCTGTGGTTGCCTGCTGCCCTGCTGTATGTGTCAGTGACACACCATGGTTGAGTTTATCTCTGATCTCTTAAACAAGGTTCACTAGTATGTTAACAAAGCTCCTTTGTGTGCCATTCACTCCTGCTGTTTTGGAAACGTTTTCTAAAAAAAGAAAGAAAGAAAAAAAAGAATTCCTCCCGTCTCTTCTCAAAGCACTTTTTTCTTTTTTTGTAAAATAATTACTCATCAGGAAAATGATCGGTGGTGTAATTGAATTTATTCTTGTTAATTTATTTTTCTCGCAACTTAACTTCTCCAAAACCAAATCCTGGCTTCATTTTGTCTTTTACTTGTCGGGGGGGGGGGGGGGGGGGGCGCGGAACATTTTGATTGGCCTGCAAGATTAATTCTGACGTCCAAACGATACAATTTGCATGATTTTAAAGCTTTGTGTTTAAAAACGTTTTACTAACAAGTTTGGAAACCAAAATTTGTTAGGAGCAACTCGTTTGATTTGCAAAACCAAAGAAAAAAAAAAAACAAACTACATAACCCTGATGCATTGTTAGCTACTAGTGAACCAACATCCGATCCGATACGGTCCTGCCTCACTCACCCCCCATTGCTAAGTCCACCCTGGAAATCGGCTGCATTTGAGTATCGTTTTCTTCGATCCAGTACATCTCCTTTTTTTTTTTCATTTTTTAATTTTATTATGAGCGGCACGTATAACATGTAAATAGCTGTAATGGAAGGAATTGTCTTTTAATTTTCTGTGAACACAAGTGGCTATGTTGGCAGTACACAGCAAAGACTAAACAGTTTTCATTGTTTGAAAAAAACAAAAACAACAAAAAAACAAAACCAAACTGATTTCTGGAAAACTATGCCTATTCCGCTGCTGTGTGTATGAATGCTAATGAATAAAACATGCTTGAATGGTTTACCTTAACATCTGCATGGGAGTTTTCATGTGTTTATGTTTCTGGAGGAAAAAAGAAAACCGCTAAAGGACATCCATGAAGATTGAGGCCTGCTGAAAATAGCAATTGTTTTTTGGGTCAAGTTGGGTTTTATCCCCCCACCCTCCCCTTCTCCCTTCCAACAGCAACATTTCTTCCTTTAAAAAAAATAAAAAAAAAGTTGTCAGTCAGAAGAAAACAACATGCTGAATATTTACATGCTATGCTGTGGCAGATGCAATAAATGTTGAGAAGTAATCATTTATTGGAAAATGAAAAGCTTAATTCTTTGATGGGGAACACATTGCGGCAATCGTCGACAATCGTACCCTGCGACACTCAAATGGCATACAAGCTGGCTCCTGTCATTAGACTGGTATTATGGAACTCGATGGCCAATCAAATATGCAGCAAAGCCAAATCTTTACCATCAGAAACCGATTGAACAGCTGTAGAGCAATATCAGAAATGGTTTGAACTGTTGAAATATTCCACTTAAAGCATGTTGAGCGCACATGGTATCAATAAGGATCCCGAGAGGTTTTTCTCCGTCCTTGATATAGTCTTTACTCCATCGCTGCAAAGCTTAATTCCATAATTATTTAAAAAGAAAATTTTTTATTTATAAACTTTTACATCTTAAATAGTTCCTTCATGGTTCGACTGCCTTTTATCCCCTTGGAAGGTAAGTAGACATTGCCCCGATCGACAAGAATGGTGCCAAGACCAACCTTCAATGCAAAAGACCTGTCAGGCTGCTTCGAATTGTAAGCAAGGTTGTGCAAATAAAAAAAATGCTGCCAACTTCATCTTTAGATACATCATCCTCCTTTTTCATTTCATCTTTAAGTTAACTCCTCTTTCTTCCTTCAACTTTGAACATGCTGCTTCTCTCAACTATAAATGCAGGCCCTGAACCAGTAAAAGGAAGTCAGGGTGATATATTGTGATTTTTACCCCACACACGTGAAACAAACAGCGGGGTTAAGCAATTGGGTCACTCTGTCCATTTGCGGAACAACTTGATTTCAATTGAATGTTGTATTTTGAACACGAATCGTAAAACTAACCTGCTGTTTAGCAATACCTTGGCTCTGAATTTGTTACGATCGTACATGCGCAGAGAGGAGTGAGAATAATTTTGATTCTGTCTGCCTCCCTGGAAATCAAAAAAAAATTGAAAATCATTTCAAACAGGAAACTTACTAAAGAACTAATGTAATATGTTAAATAAGGTGGTGTAAAAGACTGCATCACCAGCAGTAAACTTCTGAAATATAAATTATACAACCTTGAAAATCTTTATTTTCTTTCAATCGAATTATGTACAGTAGCCTGCAAAAGTATTGACCCCCTCCAAAGGTTTCACATTTTGTTGCCACCTAAAGCTTATTTCATGATGTTTTCAAATCAAATTTAATATATAGTCTTCACTAACTACTCCAAAGTTATAAAACTAAATGGTGTGCATAAAATGTGAATAAGTTTGATTAACAGAGAAAATCAGATGATTTGAATAGGTTTTCAAACCCTTTGCTTTATTTGCCCGAAATCACTTTAGGAGCAAATTAATTGTTTGTTTGAAAGGTTACAAAACAAGTGTAATAGATTTCACCTGTAATGTAATCAGTGGTTTAACTTAAAAATTAAACTCCCTCACTTATCAACAGAGTTTTAAGGTGCAACTCACTTGATCAACCAACAAGGTAAACATGAAGACCAAGGAGCTTTCCAAAGAAGTCACATAAAGTGATGGAGAAGCACCGTTCAGGAGAGGGTTATAAGAAGATTTCAGTCACTCATTATCCCTTTAAATAATAATTAATCATTCCTTTCACGTCGTGAGGTGCATTGGGCTGTCGAGGCAGTTTCATTGGCAAAGGAGTACAATCCTGGAGGGGTTGCCACTCCGATGCAGGATACTTGAATGGCTTATTACCCCAGTAAGCTAGTACTGATTTTACTAACCTCAGAAGGATGACAGAGTTTGAAACCTGTAGGGTCCAGCGATGTATCGATATACAGTTGTGGCCAAAAATATTGGCACCCTTGCACTTTTTTCAAATAACTCACAATTTTCTCTAAAAATAAGCTGAAATTGACAAAGTATTTGGTCTCCACAATTCTTTATTTCACTGGTAATATTACAGAACCTTTGTATTTGATTCACAACTTAATATATCCTTTTAAATCAGAAAATAAATGGCATTGACAAAGTGATTGACACCCGAGACTTAATCTTTGGTAGCACAGCCTTTGGACAAAATAACTGCAGTCAAGCACTTCGTATAGCCATGAATGAGCTTCCTACACCTCTACACTGGCAGTTTGGCCCACTCTTCTTGTGCAAACTGTTCTAGTTCTCCCAGATTTGAAGGGTGCCTTCTCCCAACTGCTGTTTTCAGATCTCCCCACATGTGTACAATGGGATTTAGATCTGGACTCATTGCTGGCCACTTCATTACAGTTCAGCGTTTTGTGTTGAACCATTCCTGGGTGCTTTTTGAAGTGTGGGATCATTGTCCTGCTGCAAGACCCATAACCTTTGACGGAGACCTAGCTTTCTACACTGGGTTGAACATTGCGCTACAAAATGCCTTGGTAATCTCCTGATTTCATGATGCCATGCACACATTCAAGGCACCCAGTGCTCGAGGCAGCACAGCAACCCTAAAACATCACAACCTCCTCCATGTTTGACTGTAGGGAAGGTGTTCTTTTCTTTGAAAGTTTCATTTTGTTTTCTGTAAATATAGAGATCATGTGCTTCACCAAAAAGCTCTAATTTAATAAAGCTCTAAAAAGCTCAGGTGTGTTTTGTCAAACGCCAGTCAGCCTTTCTTATGTCTCTCAGCAGTGGGGTCCTCTTGGGTCTCCCACCATAGAACTCACTTTCATCAAGTTGAAACTGTCGTACCTTGTGTCTGAAGGTCAGCTTGAATCTGGCAGTTGATTGAGGTATTTTCTCCACCAGTCGAACAATCCTTCGCTGCAATCTTTGATCAAGTTTTCTATTGCGGCCACGTCCAGGAAGGATGGCCACAGTGCCACGGGGCTTATACTTCCTGATAACATTGCATATGGTGGACACAGGAACATCAAGTTCTCTGGAGATGGATTTGTAGCCTTGAGATTGTCCATGCTTGGCTGCAAGCCAATCTTGTGTCTGACCTCCTCAGACAATTCCCTGGTTTTCCTTCTTTTGTCCATGCTCATGGTGGGCCACACAGTGACACAAAACAGCAAAATGACTCCTTTCCTCTATTCAAGCTGGTTTAATGAGTGATTTTTATATTGCAGGCACCTGCAACTCACCACAGGTGAGTTCAATTCCAAAGTAATAGAGAATCACCTACTTGAAATGTAATTATTTCTATCAACTTCTAAAAGGTGCCAATAATATTGTCCATGCTATTTTAGGATTTCTGTGTGGAATAAGCTGCGATTTAGTAATTTTTTTCAGCTTTTTTTGTTTTGTTCCACTGAAAACCAAAGCAATACAAATGTGGATACCAACAGATTTGTTAATTGAAACAATTTCTGGAAGAAATGGAGCATTGTTTTGAAAAAAGTGCAAGGATGCTAATATTTTTGGCCACGACAGTTCCAGTGCAATTTTTCATATCGATATTCTGGTGTACGGAAAAAAAATCGGGATTATAAAAATAAACTGCTACATCACCAACAAATGTTAGAAAGGTGTTCACAATCTTTAAATACAATTCATGATTTAAAAGCTTTGCACTCGGCGTCTCGGCTACTCCTGGAACAGTGAAACGTATGACGTCAAGACGTGCCAAGAAGGAAGTACAGTTGGTTTTAACTTCAAACCCTCAGCATCCGAACTCCATACAAGCAGTCTCATTTTTATTTGCCCTCGTGGCTGTTTTTAAAGTAATTACCAATTGCTTTAAAAGGAGCACTGAAGGTGAAGGAGGTTATGTTTTCACCCCTTTCTGTCTGTCTGTTTTTGTGCAGGATATCTCAAAAAGTTGAGGACGGATT
>CM068963.1:80121409-80123909 GCA_035128595.1 Eptatretus atami | reverse complement strand
TTTGTGTGTTTTACTTTGTGTGGTGTTTGTGTGTTTTACTTTGTGTGGGTTGTGTGTGTTTTATTTTGTGTGGTGTTTGTGTGTTTTACTTTGTGTGTGTTTGTGTGTTTTACTTTGTGTGGTGTTTTGTGTGTTTTACTTTGTGTTGTGTTTGTGTTGTTTTTTTTTGTGTGGTGTTTGTGTGTTTTTTTGTGTGGTGTTGTGTGTTTTTACTTTGTGTGGTGTTTGTGTTGTGTTACTTTGTGTGGTTGTTTGTGTGTTTTTACTTTGTGTGGTGTTTGTGTGTTTTACTTTGTGTGGTGTTTGTGTGTTTTACTTTGTGTGGTGTTTGTGTACTGGTGTGTTACGAAATTAATGAGACATAACTAGAACTTCCACTTTATAACTGCTGGCAGTGATGACTGGGTACCAAGATGTCCCGCTTTGATTGGACACCTCACCTGTGACGTTTTTAAAAATTATTATTCAATTGATTTTAGAATGAGACTAAAATTCAATTCAATTCAAATGGAAGACCAAATAGTAACAGTCCTACATTGGAGCAATCAGGAGGAACCCGAACAAGCAAAAAGCACAGATGAAGTCATCAGGAGGAACCTGGATAAGATTCACATTTCAGCTGCTACTCCTCTACTCTCAAACCCATCCAGGCACAGCCAAGTGAGCGTTTTTCAAAAAAAACAACAAAAAACCCACATCAAAACAATTCAATAATTTTGGCTGCGAGACCATGTGGCTGATCAAGTTGAAATTTAACACATGTATTCCCCATCACCACTTGATGACAATTGTGAAATTTCACATCGATTGATTAAGCGGATCTGGAGAAAACCTTATTTAATATTTTCTTAAATCCAATATGGCTGCCAAACCATGTGACCTATCAATTATTCCTTAACAACCTTGTACACGCATGCCTTGGGGAACAGTTATGTGAAGTTTCCCCTGGATCTGTCTGGCTCTTCTGGAGAGGAAGATTTTTATGTTTCAGGATAAATCCAATATGGCTGCTAAACCATGTGACCTATGATGTCATATGTGTGAAGCTTTTGCTCCTCATGGATAGGTGGTCATACTTCTGAAGTTTTGCCATGATCTATTCAGCCATTTCAGAGAAGAAGATTTTTGAAGGTTAAAAAAAACAACAATATGGCTGCCAAATCACATGACCAATGACATCAACAAATATATTTTTGTGGACCATTTTATCCCAACATGACCCTGAAAATTTTTCATGCTGATTGAATGTAACATTCTACATATACAATTATGACGTCATAAGGAAGGCACCCATGACGTCATTAAAAAAATCACACACAAACACCATGAGGAGTACTTGCGATGTGCCAAATTTCAATTTTTTCCTTGGTGCGGTTTCAGAGATACAGAGGTCCAAAGTTTTTCCCCTTTTCCAACATGGCTGCCACAGCACGTGACGTTTGACGTCATAATTATGGTGAAAACATTTTACATGAGTAGTGGATCCTACGGTGAAAATTTTGTCTCAATCCAATAAGTGGTTGTGGAGAAAAACACGAAAGTTCTATGTGGGCAAACAACAAACAAACAAACAGACAAGCCGGTAGGCGGACATGGGTAGTCGACTACCAATAGAACCTGACGCGATGGGCCCTTCGATTGGAATGACCTGAGGATTAAGCACAAGAAAATTCATGATTCTAGCTTCAAGGTTTAATGCTGCAGATTGATTTTTCGTTAAAATACCCCACATTTAGAGGTTTTTCGGCCGTTGCTAGGCAACGGAGGGGTCCATAGCAACGGTTCTTCTCACACATAACTAGGACATACCATGAACCGACCAACCAGTTTCATGTATATCTGACTCATAGTCTCTGAGATATGACGAACATCGTTTTTTATTGTTTTCGACCAGGGTTCAATCAAAGTCTATCTTCTCCGACAGTTTCATAGGATTCGGCTGGAAATTTTTGACAATATGGCTGAATGCCCACAGTCGCTCGGGCCCGATTTTTGATTTTCGAAAAAATAATTTTTTAATGATTTTTCAAAAATTTCAAAGTCCGTTGCTAGGCAACGGTGGTGTCCATAGCAACAGTTCTCATTTGCACACAACTAGGTCATGGTATGAACCTACCAACCAAGTTTCATCGAAATCGCCATTGTATTAACGGAGCACTGGACCGAACAGACAGCATACAGACATACAGACATACAGACAGACATCCAGACAAACATATCGACGGAAAAAGTGATAATAAGGGTAGATCAAAAAAAAAAATTCTTTTTTTTCGACTTTATCGACTACCCAACATATCGACGGAAAAACTGATAATAAGGGTAGAACAGATTTCAAAAATTTTTTTTCGACTTTATCGACTACCAAACATATCGACGGAAAAACTGATAATAAGGGTAGAACAGATTTCAAAAATTTTTTTTCGACTGGATCGACTACCCAAAAAAGATGTCATGCAGAGCACGATGCTTGCAAAATCCACCCCCTTCTCCAAAGGTTGCC
>CM068963.1:80092821-80121399 GCA_035128595.1 Eptatretus atami | reverse complement strand
CAAATTGTCCATTTCATTAAGATTAAAATTCACAATCTCAAAGTTCAGGTAAATCGGATGAAAATCGATTATTTTTCGGATTGAAATTGATGATTTTAGAAGCTTGACATTGAGATTGCCCTTTGACCTCGATAATAGTTGGTTTCCAAATTCAGTGATGCACGACGCAATTGCTGCTTAATTTTCAGGTTAATCAGATGAAAAATGACGATTTCAGAAATTTGACCTCAATATGACCTTTGACCTCAAAATCAATAGGCTTCTCAGTTGAGACCACCTCTACAACTTGTTGAAGTTTCATGACGATCGGTCTGGAATTGTGTCCTGCAGGCGACAAACAGACAGAATAACAAAATCGACTGACCAATATACTTGAAAAATGTTCGATTTTGCAACAAACAAACCCAAATGCAAAACCGTCTCGTTCAGCGATGGTAACAAGACACATCTGAAAGCTCATATGGAGTTTGGGGAAAAGTATCTTGATGATACTGCAGGCACGTGGAGAAAAGTTTTGTCATCACATGAGACAAAAATTGAACTTTTTGGTCTAAATTCAAAGCGTTAGATTTGTCATAAGCCAAACACTGCACATCACCAAGTCAACACCATCCTGACCGTCAACCATGGTGGTGGCAGCATTATGTTATGGGGCTGCTTTTCATCATCAGGGACTGGCAAGCTTGTCAGGATAGAAGGGACAAAGTACAGGAGAATCCTTGATGAAAACCTGCTTGAGTCGGCCATTAATCTGAAACTGGGTAGGAGATTTACATTTCAACAGGACACTGATCCAAAGCACAAAACTAAAGCCACACTGGAGTGGCTGAATAACAAGAAAATAAATGTTCTTGAGTGGCCCAGTCAAAGTTCCGACTTGAACCCAATTGAACATTTATGGTGAGACTTGAAGATTGCAGTCCATCAACGATCCCTATCAAACTTGGTAGAACGAGAGCAATGTTCACGTGAAGAATGGACAAAGATTTCACCATCTCACTGTGAAAAGCTGGGAGAGGCCAACCCACAAACACTCATAGCAGTCATTGCTGCAAATGGTGCTTCCACCAAGTACTGACCTCAGGGGCTGAATACTTTTACAACCAGTGCATTTTGATTTGTACATGTTTTTGCAGGTATTCTTGATATTTAACCTCCTTCAACGATAACAGTGTTTAGTTTGACCTCATCAGTTATGAATAAAGAAGTACATTTGGAAAATTGTTTTCATAGAATTCGTAAGTCACCTAAATGTGGCATTATTGGGATGGGGTGAACACTTTTGCAGGCCGCTGTACTTGAACACTAGAAAACACAAAAAGCCTTTTTACCACTTTCAAAAACCTTCCATTGAACTTGGACTTGGACAAAATATTCCGGCATTTTCCATCGTCTCGACCAATCAAGTTGGCCGCTCGTAGACCCTGCCCGTGTCCTTGTTTCTCAAGACTGCGTCTTCGTGGGGTGAGCTGTTCGATGAACTCGAGTATTTCACCTCTGATCCTGTTTCACATGTTGCTCCAAGAGTTCTACCTATTGCTCTTGTTCTGTTTTTTAAACATTGAACTGTTGAGTGTATTTTCTCCAACATTGCCATCATTGTGAAGCTCTTCATGGAACATTGTCCCAGTGGATGTGGAGGGCGCGTCTTTGGTCCTGTGTGTGCAGTCTTGAGTTGACATCAATGACGTTTCTGAATCTGGAAAAAAACCTCTTCCACTTTAAAAAAAAAACAATAAAATTATTCATCATTTTATGAAAGAATTTTGAAAATTATTCCACTGATTTCCAATTGGTCCCTCATCCTGACGAGAGTCTGGCAGCAGCTGCTTCAATCAAATTCGCCCTCAGGGAAGTTGGCCCTGGAGCATGTCTTTAATTCAGGTAGGCCTCGTTCTTGCTCATCGACTGGGCACATTTACATCACTTCTGATTTATGAATGCTGTATTATCCAGGCAGCTGACCCTCAGGCATCACGTTTTAATAGGCCAAGGCAGAGGGCCTTTTGCTTCCCCCTCTATCACATGCTTTGAGCCATCAACCCCTCGAACCTTTTTCAACACCATCATTACCCCCATCACCTAAGGTGGAAGGAGGTTATGTTTTCACCCCTGTTTGTTACTTGGAAAAACATGTTTTTTGCAAAGTATGTTGATCTGTTGCGTCTGTTTGTTAATTGTTGCGTCTGATTTCAGCAATTATGTTGGTCGGTTGTGTGTGTCATTCTGTGTCTGTCTGTCTGTCTGTTTGTTTGTGTGTTTGTTTACCCTGTAGCAGCCACACTGTTTCAGAAATCATGACCAAACTGGGTACAGACGTCGGCCATGGTCCAACTTTGACACTTGTCGTTTTTGGTGAATCTAGGTCTAAAGGTCGAGGTCAAGGTCACCGAAAAACCGAAATTCTTATTTCGCAATAACGTCCTATAAAATGGTCGTATCGACTTCACACCAAATCCAAAATGTGCATTTTCCAATTCTGCATCCAACCATATGTCTCATTGGGGTGTCACACCAACACCCTTCTTAGCGGTCGGGGTCGAATGTCAGGGGGTCGAATGTCAGGGGGTCGGGGTCAAAACTTTCAAATTGAGATAAAAACGCCATTTCAAGTCTGATTGACTTCCAAGTTATGGTCATGACCAAACTAAGTGCTATAACTCATTAAACAGTAGCACTCTCGACTTATAAGAACCAAATTGATTTCCAGGTTTTTGTTTTTTCAGAGATCATGGAGATATGACAAAGTTATTCCGACAATTCGATTTGCTCAACGAGCAATTTCATTTGTTTGTCTGTCCGCTCACCTACAGCCCAAACAGCTCAGCCGATTGTTCTGAAACTTTCGGAGATTATAGGTACCGTCCCTGCAATGCCGATCAACAGTCGACGTGAGGTCAACATAGGCCAAAAGGTCAACATAGACCAAAGGTCAACAAGTGCTGCAATTTCTAAAATCCTCAATTTTCATCCGATTGACTTGAAATTTGAAGAGGATTTGCATATCAGGTCACTGAAATCAATAAACCAATTATTTTTGTGGTCAACATTGGCCAAAAGGTCTACATAGGCCAAAGGTCAACAACTAAGGAGGTGTTTCTAAAATCCTCAATTTTCATCCGATTGACTTGAAATTCGAAGAGGATTTATATGTCAGGTCACTGAATTCAAGCAACCAATTATTTTTGAGGTCAAATTCGTTTCATAGATTTTGGAAGTATCGTGCTCTGCACGGTCATCCTTTTCTTTGTTTATTCGTCCGCTCACCTTTTATCGCCCACAGGTCACAATTTTAAACTGATCTTCACGAGACTTCACCAAATGGTGGAGATGGTGGTCTGACAGAATCCTATTTATTTTTGAGGTCAAAAGGTCATCATAGGACAAAGGTCAACCTTTTAAATTTCTGAAATCCTCAATTTTCATTGGATAGACTTTAAATTTGAAGAGCATTTGCATATCAGGTCACTGAATTCAACCACCTATTATTTTTGAGGTGAAAGTCAGCCAAAAGATCAACATGAGCCAAATTTGTAAAATTGTCAATTTCCATACAATCGACTTGAAATTAGAACAGGATTTGCATATCAGGTCAATGAATTCAACCAACAATTATTAAGGTCAAAAGGTCAACATAGGCCTAATTTCTAAAATTGAGATAGGACCAATATATATACATATATATGATATCTCAAAAAGTTGTGGACGAGTTATGACAAAATTAGGTGGATTTGAGGTGGTTAGATGACAAGAACAAGCAGATGAAGTTTTGGTTCAGATCCAGCCTATCAATGGGATACAAAACGTGAACTTTTCAGCCTGGCAGAGGTAAGCATGCTACCTCGTGCCATTCTACTTCGTTCTGTTTTGCCAAGTGTCGCTCTTTGAGTGATTTTTCATTTATACATCAATAGCATTTGATACCAGGCGTAGTGGCGTGCGCCTGTAATCCAGCTACTCGGAGGCTTGGGTTGGAGGATCGCTTGAGGACGGGAGCTCTGCACTGGGCCGCGCTACGAGAGGGTGTAGGGCATCCCAGAATCATGGCGAAACCCAATCCTTATCCCTGTGTCGTAAGAGGCGACCAGGGTTGCGTCAGGAAGGGCATCCGGCGTAAAACCTGTGCCAAATCAGTATGCGGATCATAACGGATGATCTGCTGTGGTGACCCCTAACGGGAGCAGCTGAAAGAAGAAGAAGACATCAATAGCATTTGATCTTTATTCCATTATGTATGATTATGTTCCTTGTTCCATTGGTGGTGTTTTCTGCATTTTCATTCAATCTTTTATCGGATTTTGCTTGGTTGAGCAGGAATGGGTTTTGATCAAGGTGTGTCAAGGTCCAGTGACATCATAGTATGTATTGACCAATACAGACTTCCTTTGGTCTTTACACAATCCTTCCATGTGGAGCCATTGTTTGCACAGAATTGTCCTTACCTTTTTAGACATACATGTTCAGTGACGTGAAGCTTCTGTTCTCCAATGACCAACATACTGGTCCTTGGCCTGGTATCCAGTGTTGCATAGTGTCAACCACAGATAGTCAAATGTAGGATCATCACCGGATCTCTGGTTTCTCTAATTTCAAATCTGTCACTTCAGCTCCAACTCTTTCTTGTACGTATTCTGTACATTCAATCTGTTTTCAATATGAATAATATTGCCTAAATCAGAGGTTGACAAATGGGTTCTTCCTTTCATAATGTCACCTTTGGATTCTGAAACATGTAGCACGTTTTTCATCCCTTCCAACCCATTTGGAATACATTCAGCAGACTGGTAGTTCAAGCTTGGAAATTTGATTACAACTCATCTGCAAAACACTTCACTGACTCCCAGTACACCAACGGATGATAATGGAGGCCTACCCTCTTGACCACTATGGGACGATCACAAGTCGAGAAACGTTTCAAGGCTCAAACCAATCCTGGACAGATCGCCACTCCGTCACAGGATACGCGACTGAAGTTGGCCGGCGTTTGTAATTTGTTCAGGCTTCGTTTTACCTCACCTCCTCTGGGATCCTCAACATCCGTTAATGACCGATGCTGGCAGATGGGGCCTTCCGATGGATGGTTGGTAATGGTGGATCGCCCTACACGTGAAAAACCAGCGGGACAGTTTATCGCTGGGGCGACATTCAAACCCAGGTAAGACATCTGTGTGCTCACTGCTGAGACAGCCAGCCACCTTTGCACCTATGTGTAGATTTCAAAATTTTTGCCCATCTTTAAAGCCAACATTTTTCTTTGCGCCTCACACCCTTGCGAGAATGTTATATTGTTGCAGCTATCTCTCTGCACCAAGATGAAAACTTCTGGAGATCAGGCATTCTTCAGATTGGCTTATCAACCGTGGAACTCTTAAAATGCACACTAATCATTTATGATTTTAAAATCTCAAGCTCCCATCTTTTCATTGTTTCTTCAACCTCTCTACCTTTCTTTCTAAAGGGCTTTGAGATTATTCAATGAGGTGAATAGTGTTGTAATTATAAGAAAGATTGATTTGTTCTCATATAATTTTAAAAAGTACTTTGATATTATTTGAAAGGGTGGGGAGGATAGTCTTGATGCACATGGAAGGGCTGGAAGGACGCACACTCACTTCTAAGTTGGCTTTCCTGGGTTTGAATCCCGGCCCAGGTATAAACTGTCATCACGGTGTTTCACAGGCAGGGCGATTCATCGATGTGTGTGTGCCGTCCCTCGGATGGACGTTAAACTGGTGTGCCGTCTGCAGGCATTAGTTGGTGGATGTTAATGATCCCAAGATGTCCTTCGTGAAGAGGTGAGGTACCGCCGTCAAACTGGCCAAGTTCCAAATTCCTGCCCCAACTACTGCTGGGAAGGCAATGGCAAACCACCTAATATAATTATTGCTCAGGAAGCTGCTTCGGCAGCACCGGCGCTCTGCAAAGAGTATGGTACATCAGAAAGAAAGAGAGATCATTTGAAAACATTTTATTTGTTCCAACAATGGAGCATGCGGTTCGAGGTTGCTTCAGTATAATGATTCTGGATATATTATGAAACTTTGTTAACTACGTACTGGGCATCAAGGTTTGTTTACCATAAACTTACGTGCACATGAATGATAATTACTAGCGAGGAAAAAGGTCTATAATGATTTTTTTATTATTATTTAAAGAAACCACATGAATCGATGTGCTGTTGACTAAATTTATTCGAAGAACATCTGCACACATTTTAAACAAGTTATGTATTTTGAGCAATGACACCTGGAAGACTTTATTGCAGTGTTATCACTATAAACATCTAAAACTGTAACCATCATTAACCCTGTTGTAGCAATCCTGTACACGTGTAGGGCAGGGTCGAAGCAATTTGGGGGTGGATGGACCTTGAGTAGTCGCACTAACAGAAGCCAAAACACCTTATTCCATGAAGCTTTGACTGAGTAAGGATGTGATATTGTATTTTGAGAACACAGGTAATGTGACCAATTTGCTAATGGGGAGGAGGGAGGGAGTGGGTAAACAAGGTGAACAATGAATATGCCAAAGAGAAAACAATGACAATCAATCTGCCATTGTTGGGAATAATTTAGTGGCGACAAACCAATCTGCCAGGACGATTAAAAACATCATGGAGCATATCCATGACGAGGAATAATAGTACAAAATGAAAGGAGCTTGTGACAGGGAAATGGAACTGAAGCATCCGTAACAAACTTGGAAATCCGTGCACTTGTCCATCAATGGGTGAGAATGGCAGGGAAAGCAAGAAGACACCAAAGAAAGCACAGGGGCACCGTCGTGATAGCGACATCTGACCTTCACATTTGTATGAAATGTATGCGACGATTTTAAAAAAAAAGGAAGGCCTTACCTCCTAGCATCAGCACTTTACTCGACTTTTACAAAAATAAGGAATGAGTATCAAAATATCTCGCTTTTCTCTCATTTCGCGTCTACGTCGATGCTGCGTACAATCAACTTATCTTTTGACACGGATTATGGAAATACTGATCCGATTGAGCGGTTCAATTAAAACATCTAACAAAATCAACACCTGTATCTGAATCTGTGTAATTAATCATCCAACATTGTGGCAAAGTATTCGAGAATCCTTGAGGTGAAAACGAAAAGCATTCGCATTAAATCAAGTGTGCAAACAAATGCTTAGTATTCAAAAACCACTGTGCATATTAGTTGAGAGCAAAAGTCAAAATAAAAAGAAGGGACCTCAAATCCGACTGTATAGGCTTGTTATTTGATCTCGAGATTCAGAAAACGATATTTCGAACCCATTATGCGACGGTGGTCCACGAGCCCGGACAAGCAGTGCCACCTATTCTGAGCTGGATGCACACGCGTCCACTTTTGCCTTTACACAAGAAAAGGTCACAACGGCAATGAAAAAGCAAAGCCATCACGAGTTGAAACACCCTCTCATATTTTATAACCTCGGGTATGAACGACTTGAGAAAAATAAAACATCCTTCAGGAAATGCATCAGGTTTAAAAATGACGTAGCTTTCGACGATGGCATTTTCAGATGAAACAATGAACCATATTTGAAATGCTTCAGTTACTGACATTTACAACAATTCCAAATCGGCAAACAACACATTTATTCCATGGGAGAGAACATTCAGCTGTGCCACACAAAACATTTACAATTATTTTGCCAAACTTAACGTGCTTCTTACTCCGCACCCCCCACCCCCCTCCCCATCACAACCTAGCGGGCCGTGAAACCCAACCCCAGGGGGCCACGCAAGTATCCAGAGCTGAAACAACAATATTCAAAAGCAAAGACAGTCTGTGATCTTGCAACAGAAGACCTGATACCAAGGAAGTGCGAATGCAATATTTAAACACATAGATCACTATTTAGTGTCTTCAAAGTGAGATTCATAAAAGAGAACAATAGGACTCCTATCATACTATCTCAGCATCACGATAAGCACAGGTGACCTGAAATGAATGGCGAGAGTCGGCACATTTACTTTAACCCTTACACTGCCAGCAGCGGATTTATCGGCCAAAAACTTGCACCATGCGTACAAGTTTTAACACCGTCTTGTGTTATATTCATATAACATTCAAGTTACGTCCTTCAAGTGTGTGAAATGATTTAGACACTGGTGAATGAGTTTCAATGTAACTTTTGTGTGTCAATGGTGTTGTTGTAGCCTGAATTTAAGGGGGAAATGTTTTTGAGCACTAGATCATCGGTTACCTAATGACGTATGGTCGACGAGCTCGATCCCTCGCAAGCAAATGCAGTATCCCAAAAATAAATAAGTTTCAGGATTATTTTTGTCGTCGATTGCTGTAAAATGTTATCCGAAAGCCTTGCCAATAATATGCATGGGCAGAAAGTATTTGAAAGAACCACAACAGTGCAAGTCACCGAAATTCACAATTTGAAGCCGTGCGGCTTTGTACGAGAACGGGAAACGAAACTGAGAAAAGAAAAGAAAAACCAGGAAATAAAAAGATCGAAAGGCTGTTGAAAATCTCAGTCGTTGGCAGATAGCAGAACTGGGGTGGAAGAGGTAGGCCCCCACAAGGGGCATCTCAATCACACTTCGGATCCTCAAGATGATTTTATACAATTAATACGTATGCAAAAATGGCAGAACTTTTAACGTCGCACAAACCACTCCCTCCACACCTTCATGTCTGACAAACTCCACTTTTAGCTACTTCTACCCCTCACCCCCATTTTAGAGGTGAAACCTCCCATTTCCATCCCCAACCCCACCAATCCTTTTGTGTGCATTATGGATATGGCCCCTTATTCAGCCTTAGCGAACCACGAAACATAATGGCTTGCAACAGCTACGAAAACAAACGAGGCCTTCAATCAGTATACAAAACATGAACGATCAATAGACCCTTGCTAAATGTCATTACATCCCTTTAATAAAATCCACCCATCTCAGAATTCCAGCTCAATAACCTTCAATAATATCCAGTCACTAACTTTTGAGGAAAGTCACCTTTTGTGCACAATGTGACATCAAAGCTGCTGCTGATTGACACACATACGTAACGGCAAGAAACTGCATTGCGCGAGTAAAAAAGCAGCTTCGCGCTGGAGTAACGGACGCAGCACCGGCTGATGTGTGAGGGGGGTATCGAGGAAAGGGATGAACCAAAACACATCGATATTTACATTGAACTGGCAACCCTAATCTCTCATGCAAATGTTGACTAATGCTGGTTTTCCCTCCAAAATCAAGAGACAATTCGCCGGATTTGAAATGCTTAATTGCACCGATTTATGGTATCCATTTCGTTGGAAACAGAAGGAGTCATGAGTAAGATGAGGGTTTTTAAGAAAAGTACAATTTCACTGATCGTAACCATTCGTTCATTGTCCTCACTGGAAGGAAATATAAGGCTTTGCCGAGCCAATGTTTTCATGGTGGATTACATACGAGGGCTCTTTAGTCGGTGGCCAATGTCATGTCATATCGGAAATTTGAAGTTTTGGGGTGGGGGTGGGGTTGGTGACCTTCAAAATTAAAGTGGCTGCACTCCGGTGTAAGAATAAACCATAGTTCATGACGAGAACAGGTGTTTGGAAAGGTAAAACAAACCCAGGATGTTTGTACATACGGCATTTCCTTTTCTGTCTTTGACTCTGTCCTAATCCACTCCACACATCCATTTTATAAACCTGATCACATTCTCCATAATCTTTCCAAAGAAAATATCTCTGCAGTACACACTGACGATAAACGTCGTAACAAAGCCAGACAATCACCTTGGCGGTCATTCAAAAGTCAGGTTCATGAAACTTCCGGTTCTCTCGCACACACACACACACAAAAAGTGGAGTTGCATGGTCTGACCAAGCTCAGCTGTCGCTGGTGAGCTGGGATGTCAAACGTAGGGCATGATCCCGTACATGAACAAAGCCATGACAGCTGAGCTGAACAGACCTGCGATTGGCACTGTGACAAACCAGGCCATGAAGATGTTTCGGAAAAGCCTCCAGTCGACGGCCTTGCGAGATCGCACCCAGCCCACTGCGACAACTGAGCCCACCTGTCACGATGTGGAAAGAACAAGAAAAAAAGGAGGGGGGGGGGTTGGCTCAGAAGAAGATGATGTGTGAGGAACATCAACGGACAAAGCGAACAATCATTTGCAATGCAAACATAACTCCAAGAATTCAAACTTTGCACATCACAAAGGTTAGTGGATTTGGTTTCCCCAACCATCGCCTCACAACCCCTTGTAGTTTCTTTCAATCACTATTATAATTTAAAAAAAAGACTCACTGGGATTTGCTTAGTATAAAAATATAATTGGCAAAGAAAAGTAACATTGTTGCCCCCCAAAGTGTTTCTGTAATCAAATGCGTCACTGCCAAGTGCGTGCATATGCTTGGACACCACCACACTCCCAAAATCCCACGTTAACAAATTTGAGCTGGGCATTTCCTAAGGTTGGCCTATCATTGGGTAAAGATATCCACTTGATAATATTTATCAAAAAAACAAAAAGTGATGGAGAAAATGGAGTGCATTATCGCCACTGGAATTGCGGAGGCCTTACACCAAAACAAAGGTTCCACACCACCCTTTGAAATTTTAGCATGAGGTCGCCATTGGTAATACAGTCAATCACATGGCAAACAGAATACATCAGTTGGACAAAGCCAACGGGATGTGCAGGCAACACGTGCGAGTATGAATTGCCAGGCTTGTTAAGGGCACAGCTCGCAATCCTCGTTCATTTTGTGGCAGTGTGCTCCACCACCAGTTGACATTGTATGCACGGTCAAGGCAGCAAGCGTTAACAATTGGCTGAGTACGGCCCCGACACGAGGCAGCCGCCGGAGACAGCCGGGAGTTGTACCTTACAGTGGGTCGAGCTTATGGGAATTCCCACATTTGAGGCTACAAGTACGGTAAATGCAGACATGAGTTCAACACAAAATCCACTGCAAAACAAGTGGGGAGGTTCACGTGAAAAACATCAAAACCTGGATACCAGACCGCGGTACGTGCCAGATGGGATTCGCTCCTTCGGGCAAAGCAGCAGTTCTCAGCCAAGGTGGGGGTGCGGGGGGGGGGGGTTCATGGAAAGCTATGAACGAATGTGACACATTTGCAGGCACTCTCATAAGCTGCTGCCAATGGAGGATAAAGTTATTGAAAAATTCAAAGCTAAACCAATCAAAAAAATTATAACTTAACACTGGATCCAGTTACATCAGCAGTAATCCGATACCATTTCTTTTAAATCAAGGTTAAAAAGGGATACTCTTATCCAGACAAAGGGGTCTGATTGAGAAAGGAAATAATTGGAGAGAGAGGAGGAGGGCAGTGAAGTGATAGGAAAAGGTATTGTGGGGGGATGGGAGGAGTTTAGGGGATTTTGGGGTGCGGTGGGTCAGATTCAAGTATTTTTGTTTAAGTTACATGTAGTTGTAACCATAATCAGAAGAAAAAGAACAAGATAAAGGGAATGTTAAAACAAGTAAAACAATACGGGGTTTTCTTTTAATGGGTTTGAAAGTTTATACTTAATGGGGAAAGTTCTTCACTGTACTGTTGCTTTGCCCAGGGAGTCGTTTCCGTGTCCAGCCACGTGCCGTGAGTTCATACCTTGCAGTGAGTAGTACTAACAGGCAATCCGACGTTGGAAGCAAGCACGACAGTGAAGGCTGAGGCTAGCTCTATGGAGAAACCGCTGTGGGCAAGAAGAGAGCAGTTAAAGGGCGCTTCCCCAGCCGGAGATCCTAGCAGATGGATTGTGCCAGTCAATGGAATTAGCTACGGTCATAATTACTTAGCAAGGTTTCTTAAATGGTGGCGTAACTCACAAAAGGCCAGCAAAATAACCATTGCCAAATACCCACAGATTTCCCTTTTTTATTTTATTTTTTACAAAATTACAGGAAACCGGTTTGAAAAGTGTCCCGCAGTCTGCCGTGGAGTCCAAGGCAAAATGTCGTGACATGAAATGGCCAATGATGGACTAAACTAGAGGGTCACAAGTCGGGCCAGTATGATCACCAAACGTGGCCTGTGACCTGCGACCTGCTCCAATGCCGCAGAAATCAGAGACGTGGAACAGGTGACTTGCTTTTAGACTGTGTGAAGTATTCCATCCGGTGCCTGGCACCGATTCAGTGAAGCATAACAAACTATAATCAGGTGAGGAGGAAACGGGTGGGAGGGACGTGTGGGTCGAGGAGTAAACCAGATAAGTGAATGCCAGAAAGCAAGATTTGCACTATCGGCTGAAGTGTGACCATATGCTACTCATCATTCAGTCAAGTATTGCAATTCACTTTTACATCAGTTGTTCCTTGCCTCAAGAATGGATCAGCTGTTGAAATGTTTTTAAAAAAATATTCATATCTGATGGGACTCACCGAATAATGGGTAAATATGGTAAATAAAAACCGTTTATTTACCGATGGGACTTTTAAGTCCCGACCCCATATTAATTACTACAAGAAACAGCTGCTTGCTTTAACTACATGATGGGACTTCTCAGTCCATGTGGGTATTTGACTAATCATTTGCAACAGGCCAAAGCCAATGCATTCCCAGAATATCAACACCTCGTTTGCGATGAGATACGAGAACAATTCCCACCTACTCAATGTACGTCTCATCGTGGTAAATTAAGGGTTAAATGAGATTAAATGGTAGCTATCCTGCTGTCCTCTTGCGGTTATCCAACACACAGCAATGCTATGCCATTCGAGTGTGAGCGTTACATCAATAGAAACCAACTATTAGCATGAACCTTCATCATCATAATCTCTGGATAAAAAATTCATTAAATTGTTACCGTCAGCGGTTGAAATGAGAAAACCCTTCAATGCATTCTGGCTCAAGCCGAGACTGCTAACTAACCTAGATGGTGTGATTGGTGTCAGGTCCTTGCCCAAGGTCTGGATGACCCGGCGGCCCCATACCCACAGCCCCACACAGATGCCCACCCCACCATACAGGAGAAGCCACACGGGTGTCGCTGTTTTCTGGCTGACAGTCTCGTCCGAGTAGATCAGCCACAGTGCCACCAACGGTCCGATAGCGTTACTGTGATTAAAAACAACAACACAGGGCACAAGGCACGCAAATGTCTCGGTGAAATTCCCATCATCCTGCATACGAGAGAAAAAGAAGAATCAAAAGGGAAGGATTCACGAGTCTATCTTTTCACACTTTACCTGGTGCATCAGAGCCACCCACAAATGTGTGAGCTTTTAATAATTGCTTAAAAGCTACCTTCACCAGGTCACACATCCATTCTACAGGGCCGCTGCTGAAGACAATAAGTGCTTCTGTGACCTTTACACAAAAAAGGCAATAATTTCTATCAAAGTCAAGCATGTTTTAACTATTTGCATATGAGCAGACGACGAGCATCGATGTCATCCCCGCATGGACTGAATACACTGTGCTAAGGGGATCCCGTCCAGACGCGAGTCACGTGAAACACCAACAAATGACGGCGATTTTGTATTGAATGTTTGAAAGCATGAATTCGGCGAAACTGTTACAACAAATTGTTACATTACACCATTTATGCACTTGCCCTGAAAGGCACTTTAAGAATGCAGTGACGGATAAATAAAGAAGGCAATCATTACATTTCTGGATGCGTTCCACAGGGTACGGTTTCACCGAAGCCTTTGAAATTCATGCGTCGACGGTGCCCAAGTACTTTGTACTCGACAATGCTGAAGCAGCTCCAAAACGTTTTGTTAATCTTAGTCAGCGTGACTCCAAAAACATTTTTCCAACCGAAGTTATTAGCACATCTATAATCGGGAGTCATATATCCAGTTCAAGTGCATCACTTTGAGGGCACGTTAAATGTCTGGTCGAACACAATTCGCACCTTGAGCACAGTAACAGCCATCTTGGGGGATTGTCTGACTTGAGCTCTCGTGCTTTGTAGAACGAGCACCCTTATTATTATCACTAGCAAATACAACCCGTCGCTTTGCTGACAGAAATGTTAAGAGAGGGGAGGGAGGAGGGGTTGAGGAGCTAGGAAGGGGGGTCAGAGTGATGCCTCACCACATGTCGCTATATACTCTGGGAGGGGGTAGGAGCGAGGAGCATGGGGGGAGGAAGGGGGTAGTGGGGAGGGAAAGGAGGTGTTCTGGACTTGCATTTGTGATAGGGGGACATGAGGGAAAGCAGGGGTGGAGGGGGATGGTCCCCTTCTGTCGACATCAATACAGGATTGAACAAAATGGGGTCAGTTAAAACAGCACATTCAAGTGGGCCATACTAAAAAATGCCCGGACACCGCCCAGAGATGTCCATGTGGGGTGGAGGGGCTTTGGGAGGAGGTCAGCATGAGGGAAGGGGAGGGAAAGAAGGGCATTTTCCTTAAATTGTCAAAAAAAACCGTGCCAGTGTTCGTGCCTTTATTTAATTTCCACACATACGATAAGCTCTAGAATATCTTAATGTGAGACAAATTGCAGAAATGTTCCGAACAGAAGCTCCGACTGCTAAAAAACAAACAAACAAAAAAACTTTCATTTGTCCAATTTGCACATTCTTTGACACCCCTTCCTCTCTTCAACCTCCGGAGAGTTGTATCGTGGTGGAGGGGGTTTGGGAGGAGGATAACGTGAGGAGAGGGGAAGGAAAGGCAGCGTGCCAGAGTGATAAAACGTGCCCAAACAGCAACATTTTCTTTTTAACCGCAGAGTTCTATATAGCATTGAGCAGGAGCATTTACAAATTAAAACTCACTATTTACCTGGCAAAGGCCTGCCTACATGCATGCATGCTTACACATACAGCGAGCTTTGCACCCCTCCGGTCGGCTCACTCTGAATCAAATTCGTACATGCTACACTCTGGGGAAGCCCTTTTAAATTCAAAACAAAACCATCAGTCCTTACTTAACAGCCACCCACCACACGCATTCTTATAACCTCCTCGCGGTTTTGTTTTGCACGTACGGCCACACACGTAGGGGCACGCGAGAGCGAAGGAACAGCCTGTGTGGTTGTTGTTTCTGGCACGTGGTTTGAAGGTTGTTTTTTTTTGCACGTACGGCCACGTACTAGCATTTCATAATGAAAGCAGATCACACAAAATGGTGAAAAAGAAAACTGCGTACGCAGTTGCCGAAAAAAAGGACTTCTGTGGACTATCACTATGCCTTGCAAACACAGCTTGGACAGCACGGCGATCTCGTTGGTGAATTATTTTGGTTGTGCTCAATGAAGTTACACTTTCTGCACATTCCTTAATCTTTTCTTCACTCAATATAATCGTCCAAACAGTCGAAAAAGTTAAGTTAAATTAGCAAATTTTTCATCTCCGAACTGCTTAAATATAATTGACATCTCTGAATTGCTTAAAATTATAAATACATTAAGTAATAAAAATCACTAATTTATTAAAATGCTCAAATTTCACTCCAGATTTGGACACTTATTTAGCCCACAACATCCAATTCTCAAATTTGAGATGATATTTTGATTATACATTTTAATTAGTCCACGAGAATAGATCGTGTTTCCAAGGCAATGCATGTTTGAATTGGCCGAATCAATATGGCAGCTAAGACCCGTGCAAGGTGAATTTGAGCTGGCCAAGAATAAGCCTTTCATGGAGGTAAGCCGTTAATCATCTTCAAAAAGGGGTGTTTAAATTTACCCAAATACCCAATTTTCATTCATGTACTACCTTGGAGTTCCCTTAGTATATGTGCAAAGTGTTGGGCCACTAGGTTTCATGATTTCAGAGTTATGGAGGAGACACACACACTGACACACTGACATTTATTATTACAGGCTAACAAATACAACCAACCCGTCACTTTACTGATGGGTAATATTAAGGGGGGAGGGTGAGGGGAGGGAGAAAGAGGGAGAGGAGGGAGGGGAAGGATAGTGGAGGAAAAGAGGAGAGGAGATGGAGAGGGAGAGAGAGGCATAGTGATGGGAGAAGAGAGAGAGGGACAGGGATGGCAGAGAGAGAGAGAGAGAGGGATAGGGATGGAGGGAGAGAGAGAGAGAGAGGGGGATAGGGATGGGAGAGAGAGAAGGATAGGGATGGAGAGAGAGAGAGAGAGAGAGAGAGAGAGAGAGAGAGAGAGAGAGAGAGAGAGAGAGATATAGGGATGGGAGAGAGAGAGGGATAGGGATGGGGGGAGAGAGAGAGAAGAGAAGAGAAGAGAGAGAGAGATGGAGAGGAAAAGGGAGAGAAGGGGGAGGGAGGGGGGGAGAGTGTGGAAGGGGAGAGAAGAGGGGGATTATTATGGATTACCTCCACCACCAAAGGTGGATGGAGGTTATGTTTCACACTTTCAGTCTGTCTGCCTGTTTGTGAGCATGACATCTCAAAAAGTTATGGACAGATTCTGACAAAACTTGTTGGACAGGTTGGGTGCGTGACAAGGACAAATTGATTCGATTTTGGTAAAGATCCGGATATGAGAATTTATTAATGTTAAGCGATTTTTCCCATTAAGAGACGAGGCCAAAAAATGGTATATAGCATGATATTTCAAAAAGTGTGGACGAGTTATGACGAAACTTGGTGGATGAGTTGGGTCGGTGTTGACATTGAGTATTAAAAAAAAAAAACAGAGAGTTGGTGTCAAAGCCACCCAATGCTCGCCTGTTTATACATTTATCGTTTTTAAAAGACGAGTCTAATAATTAATATTTTTTATAAAGCATTGCAGTGAAATATAATTTAAAGCAATATATGTATTTGTATATTGTAATCAGTAACAAGAGCACAATATACACCCGAACAAGAAGGTATATACAGAATTGTGCTACTACATGGAAAACAGCATCCTGGTTGCCATGGCAACCACTTTAGATGACGAACGTATGTCGCGACACACCGTCTCCACAGTCTGTCCTATGTACCAAATATGAAACATGAAAGTTGAAAACTTTGGGAGTTAGAGTGCGGACAGGAACGGATGGAAAACAGCATCCTGGTTGCCATGGCAACCACTTTAGATGACGTACGTATGTCGCTACACACGTCTCCACAGTCTGTACCTATGTACCAAATATGAAACATGAAAGTTGAAAACTTTGGGAGTTAGAGTGCGGACAGGAACGGATGGAAAACAGCATCCTGTTTGCCATGGCAACCACTTTAGATGACGAACGCATGTCACGACACAGTCTCCACAGTCTGTACCTATGTACCAAATATGAAGCGTGAAAGTTGAAAACTTTGGGAGTTAGAGTGCGGACAGGAACGGATGGAAAACAGCATCCTGGTTGCCATGGCAACCACTTTAGATGACGAACGTATATCAGACACACCGTCTCCACAGTCTGTACCTATGTACCAAATATGAAACGTGAAAGTTGAAAACTTTGGGAGTTAGAGTGCGGACAGGAACGGATGGAAAACAGCATCCTGTTTGCCATGGCAACCACTTTAGATGACGAACGTATGTCATGACACACCGTCTCCACAGTCTGTACCTATGTACCAAATATGAAGCGTGAAAGTTGAAAACTTTGGGAGTTAGAGTGCGGACAGGAACGGATGGAAAACAGCATCCTGGTTGCCATGGCAACCACTTTAGATGACGAACGTATGTCATGACACACCGTCTCCACAGTCTTGTACCTATGTACCAAATATGAAGCGTGAAAGTTGAAAACTTTGGGAGTTAGAGTGCGGACAGGAACGGATGGAAAACAGCATCCTGGTTGCCATGGCAACCACTTTCGATGACGAACGTATGTCGCGACACACCGTCTCCACAGTCTGTACCTCTGTACCAAATATGAAGCGTGAAAGTTGAAAACTTTGGGAGTTAGAGTGCGGACAGGAACGGATGGAAAACAGCATCTTGGTTGCCATGGCAACCACTTTAGATGATGAACGTATGTCGCAACACACCGTCTCCACAGTCTGTACCTATGTACCAAATATGAAACGTGAAAGTTGAAAACTTTGGGAGTTAGAGTGCGGACAGGAACGGACGGACGGCCGACGGACGGACGGACAGACAGAGACAGACAGAGACAGACAGAGACAGACAGACAGACAGACAGACAGACAGACAACAGACGGACCGGGCAATCCGGTATCACATAAAAAACGACTCGGGTCAACATTTGTCGACTCCCAGAAGCTTTTTTTGTGCCTCTGCAGTCGAAGGCAGCGGATGTCCGTCCGGCTGTGCATCAGCCGTGCATGCGTGCATAACAGATTTTCATTACCACAACAATTTGTGAACCACAGAAGGGATTTCAACCAAATTTGGCACAAGTATGGACTGCGATACAAAGATGAGCTGATTTTGGGTTCAACCGGTCAAAGAGCATGTGCCCTTTGAAATCATTTTTCAGATCACAATTCAAATTGGAAGCATCTGATGTTTTCTCTCCTCTACTTATGTCTTTTCTCTCTCAACCTTTAGTTTCTCATGTGATCTTTAATTGAGATCAAACTTAACAGTGGGTTGGCATCTAATGCAGGTAAATTCTATTTTCTAGTTTCCTCCACAAAACAGATGAAAACTGCACAAGGAGAAGCAAAGTTGCTTGGCTTCACACCTGACATCATTGCCCCCATGAGCGAAGGAACCAAAGCAAGCGGTGAGGATTTGCAGGAAGTGAAAAAGCAAACGGGCTTCCACTGAATCCTTTTCCTCATCCTCCTCCTCCTCTTCCCCCTCCATGTCCAAGGAATCAGTGTGTGATACGTTGCACATTGCAGTGTGCGCCAAGACCGGGCCAGTCTCAAGATCCGTGTCAGCTCCTGCTTTTACCAGCTCATCTGTCAGCACCCCTTCCTCATCCTCAGCCACTGCATTACAGTAGCTCGAGTAGCTGTCATAACGCATCCTGCGCTTGGAAAAAGAGGCCCTGTGGAGATGTAAAGGTGGCAATAATGAGGCATCTGAAGAAATGGACAATAGAAGGCACAAAATAAAGTTCATACCACATTATCCAACAGGATCATCAATCAAATAATCGAAGAAGCCTTTTATGCACAAGGTTTGGTTCTGACATCTCTTGACGAGACTCACCGTGAAACAAGCTTGAGACCATCATCGTGTGCATTTGGCACGGATGTCGCCTCGATTTGTCCTAGCGTTTGTAGTGGAACACCACAGATAGTTGCAGTATAGCTTGTGTAGCTATTGTTCCGGCGGAGCACGCGATTATGATTCGTGGAGCCATATTGGCCTCTCGGCTGTGGCTGACACTCCATGCCTTCATCTCCGAACTGCATCCTCGGGTCAGCACAGGAATCGTCACTGCGATACAACTTGGACAACAAATCGCGGTACAGCCCCGAGTCTTGGTGCACCGTGTGGTAATGGCTGTGGCCATCATTTCTAAACATGTTCCCCACATTGATTGGCAGGTCAGCTGGCTGACCTTCACCTCCTGCGAATGCATGGCAGTTGGTAAAGCCAGCAGATTTCCACCATTAGTCTGGCATGCTGATTATTTATATATATACTAGGTAACATTAAAAAAAAAGGGTGCTGTATACAATTACCTTCTTCATCTATCTGCATCTCTGACTGTTGCAAGTCAGCTGGTCTAGGAGTACCATGTCGACAGTCCTCCTCCCGCTCCTCCTCAACAAGAAGTGGTGCTTTGCTGCTGGGTGCAAGTACGCTTGTAGGCAAGCCATCAACCATCAGCATGCCATTTGCCAACGGCATCTTGACATGAATACCTCCATCACCATCATCTGAGGAATTATCAGCAAACATGGGGTTCTGCACGACCTCACGTTTCATCCGCTCTGTGCTTCCATCAATGCTTGCTGGGAGCTGCTCTGCCTTACGCTCTGTGTTAACAAGGCAAGTATGCAACAAGTGATTACATGAAGGTCAACAACAACCAAACCACAATCATACTGCTATTTGAGTGCATGTCAGCATTGAGCTTACAAAGTTTTTTTTCTTATATTATGACAAAATCCATCTTTTACCAACAACAAAATCACTTCTAGAAATAACAACGTTGAATAACCTAAGAGTGTTTAAATTAAACATGACAGCTATTTTGTGAAAATTACACTCAATAAAGAAATGCAAAAAAAAACTGAAGAAGTTGGAAAGAACTTTATGACGTTCATACTTTCAATCTTCTTTTTCAGCCGAGGACAGATGACAAACCAGACGATGATGGCACAGATGAGTGAACAGGCAATGCTGATGAGCAATATTGCCCATAACGGAAAAACGTCAAGGCCTATCACTGTTGAGAAACCCACAGATAATCGCAAGCATCAGGGTGGCTCCTTTCAGAATCCACAAGGATTAATAAAATGACTTGTATCACAGTCATCAATCATCTCCTAACAGAAAAACACCATACATGGTACAAGGGATTTATGTCACCAGTTGATGAGAACAGATTGGTATGGAATGGTGAAATTATTTTAATCATTATTATAGACAGTTATTCACCGCCACCCCCATCCCACATTTTCACATTATTGTGGATGGAAAATGCAATTTTTCTTTCATTTTTTTTTGTATACACTGTCGAGGCTCGTATGAGAACTAACACACAAAATGTACAACATGAGGAGCGGGAGAGGGAAAGAAAAACAGTGTGGAACAGAGACATGAGGAGATCTGTGGAAGGGAGAGGGATGGGGCGGGGTACACGGGGTAAACATGACGGACACTACAGGGACTTTCAGTTCCTTACACGACAGGGACTTTCAGTTCCTTACACGACAGGGACTTTCAGTTCCTTACACGACAGGGACTTTGTTCCTTACAGACAGGGACTTTAAGTTCCTTACACGACAGGGACTTTCAGTTCCTTACACGACAGGGACTTTCAGTTCCTTACACGACAGGGACTTTAAGTTCCTTACACGACAGGGACTTTCAGTTCCTTACACGACAGGGACTTTCAGGAAGGAAATTGGCTGTGAAATGCATGTTACGTTTCATAGCCAATCAGGGAGCCGCAACGGCATGACAGGGCGGCCTCCACATTAATTACTCGGAAAGTTAAAACGTTGCATTCATTGGTTAATGGTGCACTCTTTTCATGTGGCGCATGAAGCAAAATATGAAAATGATTCGACTCAACAATTTTCTGTTTTGAATTGTGTTTATTTTTTCCTTTCGGAATAAAATTTGCATCTGTAATGTACTGCACGAATACAATAACAAAGGGCACGTTGTGGTTGCAGTTCAACATGGAAATGCAAAGACGGTTAATTACCTCCGCCACCGAAGGTGGACGGAGGTTATGTTTTCACCACTGTCTGTCTGTCTGTCTGTTTGTGAACAAGACATCTCAAAAAGTTGTTGATGGATTCGGACGACATTTGGTGGACAGGTTGCGTGTGTGACAAGGACGAACTGATTAGATTTTGGTGAAGGTTCAGATACTACAATTTTCTAAATGATTCTTCACCAATGAGAGATAAGGCCAAAAATGATATTTAGCACGATATCTCAAAACGTCGTGGATGGATTATGACAAAACTTGGTGGATGAGTTGGTTCGACCACAAGAACAACAGAACAAGCCTATTAGATTTTGGTTCAAATCAGCAGATCTGGCCTCCCAGTGAGATACAAAACCTAAATTGTTCAGCCTGGTAGAGGTATGTGCTCTACCGATTGCCGTTCTAGTTTTATCTTGTGTTGTTGATTCCACAAGTGCTAAAAGTGTCGGAGCACAAGAGATTCTATACCTTAATTTTGGCTTCAACATGCAAATAGGAAAGTTGTTATCATTCAGGAAATAATTAGTGACAGTAAAACCAAGTCATCAATTTTCACATGTCAATGGTCTCTGCTTTCTTCCGCCTATTCTCCAATACCGCTTGCTCCGAATGTCCCTCTCTGCTCCAGGTTAGGCTTCCAAAATCCAGGCTGACTGCATACCTCAACTCTTATTCCTCGTTTCTTCCATGTAAGGAACCGCAGTTTTGTCTCACCGTTTCCTCCAGGTCTGCAATTGGACAATGCACCACCATCTCTCGTCTTCCCCATTTGTTGCCTGTGATCATTATTACTCCAATTAACCTTTCCTAACCCAATCATCTTACTTGCCAGTTTCAGTGTTTGCTCCCCTCCTCCTTCTCTCCTCTTTTCCTGTTCATTCATTACCTTGACAATTGTCTCACTGTCAGTTGTACCTTGCTCTTCCATGAGCCTCAATCCTTAAAGAAAAAAAAATGCTCATAGATGAGTTGAATGATGGAAGGTGAGGGGCCAACAAACTGACAAAAAAAAGAACAGAGAGGGCAGGTGGAAAAGGGATCAACAGAAAAGCAACAGAGAACTATGACTATATTTTCAATGGCCCCTTCATCCCACAACCTCTCAGCTTCCCCATCCTCAAACATCTGAGGCCTCAACATGTCAGATCTCTAAATCCAGGACGTTGCTGATAAACTGGACATCTATTTAACAGAATCCTTCCTTCCACAGGAAATCCCCGACTCAGTGTCTCTACCTGGCTATTGTATCCTCCGATTCTATAGGCCTGAACCTCAGCCTGGCGGTGGAGTTGCACTTTACATCAACAGCCCAATTTCTCACTGTCGATGTACTGATCTCACACCTTCCAACCCTCAGGAGAACCGTTGGCAGCGACTTCCCCTCCGCTCCCACTTCTTGTTTGTCTGTGCGTTGTACTGTCCTCCAAACAGTGACAACTCCATTCCATCTACATCGCTCTCTCAGACATGGACCAACTTTTAACCACTCATCTCAACTCTCTTCCTAATACATGGCGATTTCAATTGTCATCATGCAAAATGGCTGTGTTACCTCTCACCAGCCATGGTACTTTCGCAAAGGACTTCTGCGACTCCATGGGACCGACTCAATCTGGGAACTTTCCAACCTGGATTTCTCCCAATGGCAAATCCTCCCTTCCAGACTTGGTGATTAACTTTCCCACAAATGTCTCCTGCTCCTTCCTTTGCTCCAATTGGTTAATTTAATCATACGCTTGTAAGAGAGAGTCAACATCTCTCTGGCTCTTTTCAGAGAGCTGCCTCTGTACCGGCAAGTCTGGCAGTTCACTCAGGTAAATTGGCAGGGACTGCAAGCAGCTATTTCACTCTTTTTTTTTCTTGTATACAGAGTCGAAGCTCGTGGAAGAGCGAGAACAACGAATGGATCAGGATGAACATAACAAAAGGAACACCAGAAAGAGAAGGGGGAAATGCCAACAGTAGGACCAAGGGAGCAATAGACGAAGACGGACGAACAAGGGATGTGGGTCATGATGAGAGGTAGGGGAGAATGCAGGGGGTGGACAAGATGAATACAGAAGCAAAGTTTTTGAGGAGTGGGGGAGAAGGAGGGGGTAAATTGTTTAACAGGTGTATAAAATATCGTAATTTTAGATTTGGGATGATATGAAATGGTGTGAACAGTTGTCTTGAAGACATGCCTGGAGAGAAAGATGAAGTTGAAGACAATGTGGGAGTTGGTTACACAAGTGTGGGGGGGGGGGGGGGGGGGAAAGAGAAACAAATGAGTGGAGGTGACCAGCGATTCTGGATTCTGGGAGTTTCACGACTGGACTACAATTTCAATGATGTTAAAGGCCTTGGTTTCCACGGCTTCAAGCTGAGCAAGGCATGAGGCTCAGATGCCAGCCCAGAGTAGAGAGCAGTATTCCATCAAGCTGTGAATAAAAGCCTTGTAGGTGGATAGGAGCTCAGGTGTGCCAGGGAAGGACTTTGTATGATGGAGGATACCCAGTCGACAACTGGCTTTTGAGACCAACTTTGAAATGTGGCTTGCCCAAGAAAGATCATGGCCGAGAGTGAAACCCAATAGTTTGAGTGACTGAACTTCTTTGAGAGGGTTGTTGAGAAAGCAGATGAGAGGGTTTGTCAGACAGTCCTTTTGGAGAGATAGTGAGTGTGAGATTTGTCAGGATTAACAGAAATATTCCGAGTATTTAATCAGTTTGTGATTTTGTCAAGGTATGAAGAGAGGAAAGCAGATGCTGCCTATCTGAAGGAAGAAGAATGTTAAGGGAGAGGAATGCTAAGTCATCAGCAGACCAAGGGAGAAACCAAGGCCTTTATGATTAATGGAATCTCTTGTGATGAAGTTGAGTCTATGGGCCTGTCATTTTCGCACTGCAGTCAGGTCGGTGGTCTCTCTGGTCTTGCACCCTCTGCTTTTTCTGTGCGTTGTCTCCTCCCACCCAACCCCCCGCCCAGTTTCTGCAGGGCACACACTGTCCACCATCAACCCCCTTCTGGTGAAACTACCTAAATCCAGGATCACTGCTCACCTACACCAATTTGTTCCTCTTTTTTCCCCCACCTGTGGAACTAACTTCCGCATTATTTTCAATCTCATTCTACCCTCCAGGTCTTCAAGACAGCTGTTCACCACCATCTCAGATCATCCCCCATACAAAACCATGATCTTTTACACCCCTGTTGATCCACCAAGCCCAACTCCATCCAAATTGGCAGTTTTTCCTTCCCAAGTTTGCTTTTGTATCCATCTTGTCCACCCCGTGTATCCTCCCCTACCCCGCTTTCCTCCCCACTTCCCTTATTTGTCCAACTCTCCCTCTATTTTATCCTTCAACCCCGCTGTTAGTGTTTCCATCCTCTTTCTCCTGTTCCTTTTGTTCTTTTATGTCCTAATCCATTCGGTGTTTAAGCTCTTCCACGAGTTTTGCTTTGTATACAAAAAAAACAACCTCATTTTATGTGTGAAATGTTTCTTATTTTCCTCTACTGGACAATTATGTCAATGTACATGGAATTATTGACTCTTAAAACGGAGGTCCAGAGAGTAATGATAAATGCCTGCCACAGAGTGAGAACCTCCATCAGGAGAATTTCACTCATCTTAACAAACACCAAATCTACCATGCGCAATGTCATTGTGAAGGGTAAGATTAGAATTTATACAAACCACAACCACCAACCTTGCAAACCATGAAAAATCACCTAGAGAAGGAAAATAACTCTCGTGATGGATTGTTAAGTGATGCAGACAAGACTCTTAACACCCAAAGGTTGATGGTGAATGGGATTTCAGGTCCAGCAGTTTGTCGGACTTAGATTGCACAAATGTCATGGAAAAGCATCGACAAACAAGTTTTTCTTCATTGTGGACAATGCATGCCTTTAAATGCCGTGGTGTCACGAATGGATGTATTGGGCCTCAAAATGTGTAAAGAGCTGGTTTTGTGGAATACTTGCAAATAGTTCAAGTCAGATTGCAGGGTTTGTGACGAGTTGGAACACCATTTGTATGCTGGCCAAGAATGATCATAAAAACGGAAAGTATTACTCCAGGATTCAACAAGTAAGAAATGGCAAGGAATCCCACCTCCAAACTATATTAAAAAAAAACTTGTAGCATATGTTATAGTAAAGGTCAAGGCTGTGATTAGGGCATAGAGTGGCTTTATGTCAGTGATGTTTTGCATCATCCAGGACTTTTGATAGGATATTGCATTTTGTCATATATCTCTATTATAATACCAAGCTTGCACACTAAAAACTCGGCTCGCCATCACACGATCCCTATGAAATTGCTGTGGCACTTAGCGGACATGCCGACAATGTTTGGGAAGTCTTGGCATTCCATAGTACCACTTGCATTTTGCACAATGCGTATTTTGTCATTCCCCGTGTACGGTCTGTCGTCTGCTACCAGCTATGTTGTACTGCTATCCCGTGCATGTGCACGGGTATCGCTAGTATCAGCATAATGTTGCAAATTTAAAGGAAGGCTTTTCTTCACAACGCTTTTCTTCCCACATCTCATCTCATAAAATGATTGTCTTGCTAATAATTTGCCAACGGTACTTACACGGAGCTCCTGTGTACAAGATAGAAAAAAGGTTGATGGCAAATGTAGCTGCGTAGAATAAGGGCAAGGCTCGCAAGCCATTGGGCACAGGATCAACCTGTTAAACAAATGGAAATGGGCACACGGTGAACATCACAGCCACAAATGGCTAGGAGTGACAGTCAATTTCTTGCACCTTGTTTCTTTGGGTATTTCACACTCAGTTCACTTAGCCATACTCAGTTCAAAATAAATCAGAAAAAGTCAGAAACATTGAGAAAAAAAAACAGAAAATGAAAAAAAGTTCAGAAAAAAAGTCAAAAATAAAATAAAAAAATAAAAAAAACGAACAAGGCAGCAAATCATCAAGCCAGAAAAAGGTCAAAAACCATTTAAAGTTTGTTTAACAGATTCCTTTATTTAAAACAATTTTTTTTTAGAAAACAAGGCAGAAAAAGTGTTTGAAAATATATTTTTAAAAAGGCAAAGAATAGAAAAAAGGAAAAAAAAGTCAGTAAAAAATATCAAAATACATTAAAAAAAACATTGAAAGGTCAGAAAGAAATAAAAATGAAATTATAGAAAAAAGAAGAAAAGAAAAAAAAGGTCAGAAAAGTCAAAAAGGGAAAAGTTGGAAAAAAATAGATAATATAATTGTCAGAAAACAGAATAAAAGTCAGCAAAACATTAACTAAAAAAGTCAAAAGTATATGTTAAAAAGTCAGAAAAATAGTCGAATAGAAAAAAAATGGAAGAAAATGTCAGAAAAAAAAAAACATCGTCAGAAGAAAGCGAATTTTTTAAAATCAAAGCCAGCAAAAATTAAGTCAAAAAGGTCTGCAAAAAAAGTGAGAAAAATTGAAATAAATCAAAAGGAAAAAATTGATACACACTTGTACCAAGTTTGGCTTGGATACCTTCAACCGTTCTTAAGTTATCACGGTAATGAAAACCTATCACAGATGGACGGCCAACCCAAAAACATAAAGCCTCCAGTGACTTCGTCGAAGGAGGCATAAAAAGTCAAAAGAAATAAAGAAAATAAATTCAGAAAGTCAAAAATTCAGCAAGCAAAATAGAAAAAAAAGAAAAAAAGTCAGAAAACGACATCAGGAAAAGGACAGAAAACAAGTCAGAAAAAACAACATGTAGAAAAAGAGAAAAGAAAAATTATCATAAAAAAAATTCTGACCAAAATGTGAGAGAAGTCAAATATTGTAAGAAAATAAATCCAGGAAAAAAATTAATCTCTGGAACAGAAGAAATCTTGAAGAAAAAAAAATATCTCCAGGAAAAAAAGGAAAGAGTTGCAAGCATTTACGAGCTTCAAAAGAAATGTTTACTTACTTTGTTGAGGATAAAGAATCGAACGAGGTAGAAGAGAAGAGCAGACAAAATTCCGGACATCAATGGAGATATGAACCATGAGGCCACTGCAAAGAACAGAAATGCAGCGAATCATATTCCATTTTGAACTTTGGCTTCCACACACCAAACCTTGCACACTGCACTGGCAGTGTTCAATGATTTGTTTCACTGTAAAGCAAACAAAAACAGAGCAATAAACAGCAAATTAATGACAGAATAAGAATGCGTAAGAGGGCAGGGGGAGGGGGCTGCTCAGACTATGGATTAGAATGCTGACCCAATTATAAACTGTCATCCGGTGTTTCACAGGCAGGGTAATTCATCAATGTGTGCGCAGTCCCTCGGATAGACATTATACTGGGTGTCCCATCTGCCGGCATTAGTTGGTAGACATTAAAGATCCCACGGTGTCCTTCCAGAAAAGTAGCTGAGCTATCGCTGGCACCATGAACAAATTTACAAATTATTGCCCTAACCTACAGGGGGAACTGCATCAGCATCATAGGATCCCCCCCACCCCCCATCTCTACCCGCCCCTAATGATACCATCTGCACCTGTGTGCTGTATATGAAAGAAGATGATCAACTGTGCCTTTGTGCTTTCAAAGTGTGTTGTGTGGGCAACTTGGAGAGAAGCAGCTGTACACATCATTGGAATCATTGTGAGGAGGAAGAAACCACAGCTAGGAACCAAATCTGCGAGGAAATCAAAAGCTAGGAACGAAGTCGGGAAAATATTTTTGTAGATTTGAATGAAAATTTTAAATCAACCTGCAACCTCAATTTCACCTTTAAAATGTATATTCTCAAACATTGTCAAGCAAAATGATGGTCTCAACGTCCTGTTTGCTTATTTTCAGTTTCATGCGATCACGACGACATCATCAAACATAAATTGAATCTTGAAGAGCATTTCTCATGACCAGAGGTCAGGCTTATCTCAAACAACTGTAATCTACTTCATCTGCCCCTATAAATACTTCAAGGGCCTTGAAAAATTAGGTGAGATCGATTATTTTTACTTTGTATATATACACATATACACAAGCGTTTTACTTAGAAACTCAATATATAAATGCACTCAACAATCAGGACTAAGCAGCACAGAATTGTGCAGAATCCTGATGCCAGATAATGAGGTACAAATCATTCCATGATCAGATTATGATACATACAAAGAATGAAAAGAAGAAAATCAAATGGGGTAGATAGAAGGAAAAAAAATTCTCACCAATTTTCACTAGTTGGAACCACTGGACGCTGTTCAGACCCAGCGCCACCAAGGAGAAGCCAATAGTCGCACCAACAATGCAGTGGGTCCCAGAAACGGGCAACCGGAAGAATGAGGCAATGAGCTGCCAGGCCGCAGAACCTGCATGAAAAGTAATTTATCTTGTCAAATATAGGAATCACAAATAAACCAGTCAAATATGTATATATACAGTATATATATATATAT
>CM068963.1:80068608-80084262 GCA_035128595.1 Eptatretus atami | reverse complement strand
AACAGCTCAAATCTCACCTAATGCAGTACTGCCTTTGTGGAGAATGAATCAATATAGTATTTGGGGGGGGAGAAGAAAATCCAAATCCTTTTATGATCAGACTTTTTGCTTAGTTTGGTTCTTGTTCAAGTGATCCAAGGATCATATCTTGGTAATTAATTGACTTACTACACGAGCGATTTACAATGCCTGGCAGACAAGTAATGTGGACAGCTTTACTTCGCAACTATGTGCACGCCATGCTAATGAGTCAGTTCCCAAATTAAGAATTGGCTGAGAGAAGCAGGGAAGCTGGAAACAGAGCACATCTCAAAAGATCGTTCAGATCCAGGATTTTATGGAGTCGGAATACAATGACGGCCGAGAGAAACATGAATACGGCAAGTTTCCTCTGCTGAAGCTTCACGAGCAAAGCTGGATTCTGAGACATGAGGTATCAATTACATTGGTGTAATCGTGAGGAATTTGGATGTTCAAGGTGGAAAACTTCCAAAAAATTGAAATCCCCGAGTCTTCTAAGCTTTTTTTGTATACCTTGTGGAGGCTCGTGTGAGAGCGAACACACAACGCACATCAAGGGGGCATGAGACAAGAGGGCGGGATGGGAAGGACAAAACGTGGGGAACAGAGACATAAGATCTGTGGAAGGGAGACGGATGGGGCGGGAACATGGGGAATACAAGATGGACATTACAGGACTTTCAGGAAGGAAAGCAGGGATATTGAAGGAGGTGGGCTTGGGTGGATTATCAGGGGTAGAAATGGATCGAGATTTGGATGGGGATGATAGGTGGGGTGAACAGCTGTTTTGAAGGCTGGAGGGAAGAATGGGATTGAATAGAGTGAGGGAGTTTATTCCAAAGGCAGTAAAGAGGAATGAAAGAGTGAAGGTGAGCAGTGATTCGTGATTTTGGTAGTTTTACCAGAAGGGGTTGTGGCGGACTTGAGCGCCCCGCGGATGTGGTGGGACAAATCGCAGAGAGGCGGGGGGGGGGGAGGCTGGAGAGGAGACGGTAGAAGACAGAAAGACCACCGACCAGCCTGCGGTGATTGAGTGAGAGCCCAAAGACTCAGCCTCATTGCAGGATGCCGATGTACCGAAATGCCTTGGTTTCCACAGCGGAAGCCGAGAAAGGTGGAGGCAGGAGCACCAGCCAAGATGGGAGAGCAGTACTCCCATCAGGCTGCGGACGAAAGCTTGGTAAGTGTCAGGAGCTCAGGTGGGCCGAGGAAAGACTTTGCACAATGAAGGATTCCCAGTCGGCGACTGCTTTGGAGGCGAGGTTTGAAATGTGGCTTTCCAGGAAAGGTCATGGCAGATAGTGAGACCCAGAAGCTTGAAAGAAAAGACTTCTTCCAGAGTATTAAGAAAGTGGATGGGGGGGGGAGGTTCTAAAGTCGTTCGGAGAGACATAGTGAGAGTGTGAGATTTGCCGGATTGAAAGACATGTTCCACGTGTTGGACCAGTTTGTGATTTTATCCAGATCTGCAGTGAGCGAAGAAGCTGCTGCTTGCCGGTCTAGGGATGACGATGGACGGTAGAGGGTGGAGTCATCAGCAAAGAGATAGAGGATTTTCCAGAAGTCGAGCGATTATTGATGAAAACCAGAAAAAGAACAGGACCCAGAACGCTACCTTGAGGAACCCAGCCTGGACAGAAGAGGGATGGAAGAACTCCATTTAGGCACACGTTGACCGCACAGGATTGGAATCGTGAGCATGAGCGAATGCCTTGGATACCATAGGAAGAGAGTTTGGTGAGCAGGGTAGGGCCAGACCGTGTCAAAAGCACGTGAAATGTCCAGGGATACGGCTCGGATTTCCTGTCTGGCATTGAGGACCTCCATCCATTGTTGGGAGAGCAGAAGCAACAAATCCAGGGTAGGTGACCTGGTCTGAAACCAATTGAAGATCGGAAATCAAGCCATTGGAGAAGAGGAAGGATTTAATGCTGAAGCGATGATGGATTCCATATCCTGTGATGATTTGGGAGAAGGCTGATTGGTCTGAGTTGCAGGGATCTATTTTTGCACCTTTTTATGCGGGGCAGTAATGTTGCTGATTTCCAAGCAGATGGCAGATGACCTTGAGCAAATGAGAGGGTGAATAGAAACAGAGAGAGGGTGAACAGAGCAGAAGAAGCAGGTTTTTAGGACACGTGGGCTGATGCCGTCTAGACCGTTGCAAAATCTGAGTTGAGGTTTGACAGCAAGCTCTCCACCTTGTTAGGAGAAAAGGACACAGAGTCCAGGGACAGTTGGTGCGACTGGGTAAGGGGTAAGAGAAAGTATGGGTTTTGGACACAAAGATTTAGCTGCAAACACCGAGTTTAGGCATTCAGCTTTTCACGTGCAGTCTCAGCAGTGCAGCATTTGAGATAAGGGAGGGGATGAGGGGAACATACACCAGAAACAGATTTGATTAGACGCCACCAAAATTTTGAGGAGGGAGAGAGTTTGAATCAGACTTGAGATAGAAGATGTTGTTTTGGCTCTCCTGGGGTAGATACACACTTGTCTGAGCTTTATGGAAGGAACTGAGATTGCCTCAGTTGGGTTTGCTTTCCATGAGGCAAAGGCAAGTTGTTCAGACAACTGCCCACCACAAGCTTCGAACCATGGGCAGGAGGAAGGGTAGGACAACTGAACACAGAGAGGATAAATCTGTCCATGAGGGAGAGCAGTTTCTTTGAAAGAATTCCCAGGATAAGTTGATGTTGGAGAAAGTAGCAATAGAGACCAGTCTATAAGTTTGATGGCTGCTTGGAGACCCTGCCAGTCAGCTTGAGTGAAATGCCAGACTCGACGGCGGTGAGGTGTCTCTGATAAGCCAGAAGATGTCCACTTTGACAAGGACGTCGTCAGAAGAACCGATTGGAGCGGAGGAAGAAGCAGCAGATATTATCAGGGAAATTTGTCAAACTCAGATGCAGAAGAGATGGAGTACCATTGGTTGAGATCCGGGTCGGGAAGTTGACAGATTGAGTCAGTCCCAATGAGTCGCAGAAAGCTTTTGCTGAAGTGCCATGACAGGTGAGAGAGGTACCCACACCAAGCCAACTGGCATGATGACAATTGAAGTCGCCACATAAGAGGAAGAGAGAGTTTGGATGAAAGATAGAAGTTGGTCCATGTTTCTCGATAGTGAGGTGTAGATGGAGTCATCACTGTTAGGTGGACGGTACAGTACACATTTAAACATGAGGTGGAGTGGAGGGGAAGCCATCCAGAGGTATTCCTGGGGTGTGGGTGAGTGAGGGCAGTGCATGAGAGTGAGGAAGAGTCTTTGATGAAGAGAGCAACTCCTGCACCAGGACGAGGCTCAGGTCTGTCATACCGGAGGAGGGAGTACCAGGGAGAGATACTTGGGAGTCACCACGTCTTGGGGAGGAAAGTTTCTGTTAGGCAGATTATGTCTGGTTTGTCAGTCGCAACCTGTATGGAAAGATCTGAAGGGTTTGAGCGAACCCCCCCGATATTGAGGTCCACACTGTTAATGAAGAGGAGGAGGAGGCTTTGGTGCAGGGGTGGGAGGGGAGGGGGAGGGTAGGACAAGACACGAGGGGGGAGGTAAGGAGGTTGTTGAAGAGTGTGGGGATTGCAGAATAGCTGGGGAGGGGGCCGAATGAGGAGGAGAAAAGGCTCTGTTGTGCTGGGGAGAAGGGGGACAAGAGAGGGGAAGAAGGCAGTTGAGGATTGAGAAGGTGGAGTAAGAGATGGAGTGAGAGGGCAGTGGAAGGACAGCATTTGTGGATGAGTGGGGGCGGCAACTGGACCGCGTGAGGGGGGTGAATGGTGAGAGAAGGTGAGGGGGGATTTTGAGAGAGGTGAGAGGGAGGCTTGGAGGGAGAAGAGTGTGATGGTTGCTTTGAGAGTGAGGGTAGAGGGGTGATTGGCACTGAGTTGGAAAAAGAATGGTTGATGGAAGCGAACATTCATCACAATTGTTTTTTTTTTTTTAAGTTTAGGTCAAGAGCGATTGAACACACGTTTGGGGATGCAATAAAGGCGAATTATAGAATGGAGAGAAGAAACGCGTACACGTTGGATTTTTTAGGCAAGGTATGAAGGAAGGTCGATTCGAGAGCAGTCTGTTAAATAGAGAAGAGTAGTGCATTATGATACAGTAAAGAGAAACACACGTGTGAAAGAGGAAGATGAAGCATTATAAGAGATCGTTTTTTTATTATTATTATCATAGTTATTATTATTATTATTGTTTGAGAGAGAGTTTTCAACAGATTAGGTCATGAAGTGTGTAGAAAAAATGTGAGTGAAGGTGAAATGGATGGGTAAACGAGGGGGTGTAAACAGATCACGTGGTAACGGAGAAGCTCTTGGCTCTGAAGGATCGTCAAAAGTGAAATTATTTTTTAAATAAGGATTGCGTACATTTCGGAAAAGGAAGGTGAAGTAAAATCGTGGAGGTGTGTGGTGAATTTGGACGGTAAACGCAGTGTGAAGCTGCTGGGTCGAGAAAATACCAAGAAGAGAGAGAGAGAGAGAGAGAGAGAGAGAGAGAGAGAGAGAGAGAGAGAGAGAGAGAGAGAGAACCGTGTTACAGGATGTGTGGAGATCGAAAGATACAAGGAAGATTATTATTTTTGATGTATTTTTAGAACAGGTAGAGTTCGGGAATGGAAGGTTGTAGATCGGAAGAAATCGTGAAGGTAATGGCGAGAGAGGGTCAGCTCAGTAGAATAAAGATGGTGTGCCGGCAGGAGGAAGGAAGAGGAGGATGAAGAAGAAGAATCGAGACTTGTGAGTGTGCAAGGAGAAAGGTAGTTTTTTTATTATTTTTTATTTAAGACAAGAAATAGAGTGTTTAGTTGGGAGGGATGGGGGATGTTGGGAAAGTGGGGAAGATATAAATTGAAGGTAATGGGGAGAAAATACAAATAAACAGATCTGCACACGAGGGGAACGATGGGTAGGCCTCAGCACATCGGTAAGACAAGGTCGAAGAAAACTCACAAAATAGCACGATTTTGAAACAAAACCAACTAGAACACCACAGTAACATCAGGTGAGAAATAAACAGTTAAAACGGGACAGCATAACCCGATCCGGAAACTTAACTTTGAGATCCTCAGCAGAGAGCCCTGAAGGAGACCTGCCAACGCTCCAAACCCAGAACCGGAAGTTGATTCATAATGCAACATTTTATTTCTGGTGACCTTTTGCAAACATCAGATTACATCGCATGAATTAAAGAGCTTTTTGCATGAGAAATTATTCCAGTGTTACAGGAATTAGATGATGATGTTGCAGCACATATATCATTTTTGGCCCCATCACTTTAAAAATTCTCATACCCAGATTCAGATCTGGATCTTCACCAAAATTGAATTAGTTGGGTCCTCGTCACATATCCAACCTGTCCACCAAGTTTCATTTGAATACATCCGTAACTTTTTGAGATATCCTGCTCTCTCTCTATCGAGTGCAGCCTGTGGCTGCTGGTTGCATCATTGGTTGGGACGCGGCTATGCCGCTGATGCAGTGTCCCCCTTACCAGTACACTGGTACTCATTTTGCCGACCTCGGAAGGATGACAGGCTGAGTCAACCTCCTGGTGTATTCATTCAGTGGCCAACGGGGCTTGAACTTGGGACCCTAGCATCCCAAGCCACCACCCTAACCACTAAGCCAACACCAGGCTTAGATATCCTGCTCACAAACAGACACACAGCCAAACAAGAGGTGAAAACAACCTCTGTCCACCTTCGGTTGCGGAGGTAAAAACGGCAGAGATTATGACCACTCCTCATCCCCTCATCTTTCTTCCCCCTCCCTCGTCCCCAACTCACTTTGGGTGAACCCACCCTTTCTTCTTCCTTTCTCCCTTTCTCACCCTTTCTTCTTCCAGTCTCCCTTGTTTCTCCTCTGCCTCGTATATTTTATCACTTCTTTTCTTTTTTCTCAATTTAACCCCTCTTCCACCTCCCACAATTTTCATATGTAATACGTAGAATCATCCACTTTTTCTCCCATTCTGCTTCTGTTCCTCAACTCTCTTTTCCACACTATCCCTTTCAATTAACCTCATTACTTCTCCAAAAGTTTATTTTTTGTTGAGTCCCCTCCCTCACCTCCCTTACATTGCCTCCAAATTTTATCCAAATGTGGGTCACCTCCCCCAGGCATATACCGTGGCCTACAAAAGTGTTCACCCCCATCCCAATCATGCTGCATTTAGATGAATTGTGAAATATGTAGAGACAATTTTTCCAAATGAACTTTTTTATTCATAACTGAAGAGATAAAACTAAACACTCTTATTGTTGAAGGAAGTTACAAATCAAAATTCACTGGTTGTAAAAGTATTCAACCCCTGAGGTCAGTACTTGGTGGAAACACCATTTGCAGCAATGACTGCTATGAGTTTTGGGGAAGGCCTCTACCAGCTTTGCACAGTGAGATGGTGAAATCTTTGTCCATTCTTCACGTGAACATTGCTCTAGTTCTGCCAAGTTTGATGGAGATCATCGATGGACTGCAGTCTTCAAGTTTAACCATAAATGTTGAATTGGGTTCAAGACAGGACTTTGACTGGGCCACTCAAAAACATTTATTTTCTTCTTATTCAGCCACTCCAGTGTGGCTTTATCTTTGTGCTTCAGATCGTTGTCCTGCTGAAATGTGAATCTCCTACCCAGTTTCGGATTCATGGCTGACTCAAGCAGGTTTTCATCAAGGATTCTCCTGTACTTTGCACCGTCCATTGTCCCTTCCAGCCTGACAAGCTTGCCAATCCCTGCTGATGAAAAGCAGCCCCACAACATGATGCTGCCACCACCATGCTTGACAGCGGGGATTTGTGACGAGAACGGGATATTGTTGATTGAAAGATCTGCAAGTCTGCAATGGGGGTCAGTGTTCATCAAAGTCATTGTTGGATTTACAGTGACATCCCAAACCAGTTTCCTGCTTGCCCGGCTGCTGAGTTTGGATGGGTGACCTGATCTGGGTAGAGTCTGGATGGTATGATACATCTTCCACTTCTTAATGATGGATTTCATTGTACTCAAAGGGATAATGAATGACTTTGAAATCTTCTTATAACAGTCTCCTGAATGGTGCTTCTCCACCACTTTATGTCTGATTTATTTGTGGTGTGGTGGTTTCCCACAGGGGAGGTGTATACGTCGAGTGCTGTAGTAAGGTTTACCACTCTTTGCTTTTAGCTACAGCCGCCGGATAGCTCTGTGAGCAAAAAGAAGGCCGAGTGTGTAAGTCCTTCCTCCCAGCACATAACCTCTACCCTCGCCAAGACATCCAGAGTACATCCTCGTGGTACACCATGATAACAGTGCTCTTGAGGGCACTGGCTAAATGTCTGGAGGATCTCGGAGTAAGTTGGTACCCTAGAGGTGTAGTGTGGATGGTTCTCAGATGTGAGGACATGCTTTTGCACTCACTAACCCAACTAGGGCAGGTGGAGCTCTTTAGCCTTGGTAAGCAGTCCACCTTGGTCCTAGGAGAAGGAAACTGATTGCAAATCCTCCTGCTGCCTTGTAGGGTATGTCTCTTTAGACAAAGACTAGCTCGACAGCTGATACTGTGGTGGCATCAGGAAGGGTATCCAACCACAAAAACATGTCTCAAATATGCCTTTTGGCAAAATGGGGACCTGAGTTGTGTTTCCCCATCTGGGTTAGTTGCTGTGGTGACACTGGGCAATGTTGCTGCATTGTCCAGAGGGTACAGGGTGTGTGTCTTAATAGGTTGGCACTTACTGCCTGATAGTACAGGAGCCTGAACCCAGTCATCGCATACTGGGAGGCTGCTCTATCAGCAGGTGAATAATACCCCATCTGCTTTAGTACCTTGTCGTCCCTGAAGTGGGCTGGGGTGGGTCACCCACGAGGCCACTGGACTGCTGGTGTTACCGCATCAGGTCATGTAAGTGCACTGATGTCTGGGGTTGCTGTGGCAATATACCATGGAGGGTGGCTTTTATACCAAGGTTCTCTCACTTACTTCTTTGAAATATATGGCTGTACAAATTACAAATGCGAGCAAACCTGTCATGCATAAAGCACCCACTCGGCATGACAAGATAGGTGTTAGAGTTGCTAGCCTGAATGTTGATACTATGCGTGGTAGAGCTGGTGAGATAGCGGAAACTTTGAGCCGCAGAAGAGTGGATGTGTGCTGTGTGCAAGAAACAAGGTGGAAGGGAAGTGCTGCAAGAATGGTCACAGGTAGAAATGATAGGTACAAATTATTTTGGATAGGTTGTGACTCTGGAACTGGTGGCTGAGAAGTGGGTGGAGAAGGTGTTGGAGGTTAGGAGGGTAAATGCAAGAGTTATAGTCCTAAAGCTGTTGTTTGATAAGTGTGTATCAACATATGCTCCACAGATAGGATGAAGTGAGGAGGAGAAGGATGAGTTTTGGAACACACTTGTGCATGTTGTTTCAGGCATTAGCGAGAGAGAAGTTGTGATTGGAGGGGATTTGAATGGATATGCTGTAGCATTAGCAGAAGGATAATATGAGGGTGTGCATGGTGGGTCAGTTTTCGGAGTTGGAAACACTGAAGGTGTAAGAATACTTGAGTTTTGGGACGCTTTAGATATGGTCGTCTGCAAGACAATGTTTAAGAAGAGGCCGAGTAGACTGATCACTTATGAGTCAGGAGGTATAAAGAGCCAGATTGACTACTTTCTAGTTTGGATATTAGAAAGGAAGTTGGTGAAGGATGTGAAAACAACAGGTGGAGAAGAATGTACCTTATAACATCGGCTGCTTGTGTGCGATGTAAAGTTAAGTTGGAGCAGGGAAAAGGGGAAACCTTACGTCCCAAGGAGAAGAGTATGGAAACTAAGAGATCAGAATGTAAAGGAACATTTCTATCAGGAACTTCTGGAAATGAATGTTGGAAACCCGATGGTAGGAGAGGATGTAGAGAGTTGTTGGAACTCTTTCAAAGATGAGCTGCTGCATGCTACTGAAAAGACATGTGGCTGGTTGAAGGGCCCAGCTAGATATGTGGCTACACGGTGGTGGAATAATGAGGTGGATATGGCGATTCAAGAAAAAACAGACGACTTTAGGATTTGGAAAAAGGGAGGGGATAAGGAGGAATACTTAGTGGCTAAATGTAGAAGGGAAGTTTACAAGGCAAAAAAAATTAGTACAGGATTCACTTTCAGATGTGATAAATAATGCATGCAGATAGTAGAGGGGAGATATTTAGGATAGCAAAGCAAATGATCAGTCAAAATATGGATCTCATAAGAGAACAATGTGTGAAGGATCATATGGGAAATGTACTGGTTGACCATGGAGAGATTAGAAATGTTTGGAGGAGTTACTCTGAGCACCTTCTAAATGAGGAGTTCCCTTGGAACAGGGATATTCTGGAGGCAGTGGAGACGGTGCAGGGCCCACCACCTGAGATAAAGAATGAATGGGTGAAGAAAGCCATCGATGAAATGAAGAATGGTAAAGCGGCGAGCAGCACTGGTGTCGCAGAGATTATGAAGGCATCTCGTGATATTGGAGTGAATTTAATCACTAAATTGATAAATGCAATTATAAGGCAGACATCTGTCCCAGATGACTGGTTGAAGAGTGTAATGGTGAATATTTATAAAGGGAAGGGTGATGCCTTAGTTCAGAGCAACTCTAGGGGTCCAAAGTTGTTGGACCATGGAATGAAAGTGGTAGAGAGAGTTATGGATAAATTGATGACAGAATGTTAATATACATGAAATGCAATTTGGTTTCATGCCAGGAAGGGGCACGATAGAGGCAATTTATATAGTTAGGCAATTACAGGAAAAAATATCTGGGGAAGAATAAACTGTACTTTATATTTGTGGATTTGGAGAAGGCGTTCGATAGGGTGCCTCAGGAAGTGGTGCAATGGTCCATGAGAAAGTTACGTGTGCAGCATTGGTTAGTTAGGGTAGTCATGGCAATGCATGATGGCCCAAACATGTCTGAAGGTAATTGGAGTGCAGAGTGAGGATTTTGAAGTGAAAGTGGATGTTCATAAGGGTTCAGTCTTTAGCCCAATTCTGTTCATCATGGTTCTTGAGGCTATGTTACAGGAATTTAGAGGAGGTTCACCTTGAGAACTCCTGTATGCTGATGACCTGGTGCTGATAGCTGACAGTTTGGAAGAGGTAATGGGTAAATATACAGTATGGAAAGAGGGTATGGAGGCCAGAGGACTGAAAGTGAATAGGGGAAACGAAAGTACTGATTAGTGGTGTGGGAGAAGGAAGTGTGGAAAAGAGGGAGGTGGCCCTGTGTTGTCTGTAAAAAAGGTGTAGGTCGCAATTCAATATTGTGTGAATCCTGCAACTGCTAGGTGCACAAGAGGTGTGGTGGCATCAGGTTTAGACTGCAGGTGGCACCTGACTTGAATTAAATGTGCTGTTTGCGCAGGTAAACAAGTGACTCTAGTTAGAGCAGAAAGGTTAGTTTATGGCGATATATCTCTGGAATGTGTAGATAAATCATTTTACCTTGGTGATGTGATTAGTGCAGATGGTGGTGTGGAAGCAGCAGTGAATGCAAGAATTGGAAGTGGCTGGAGGAAGTTTCGGAAGTTGTTGCGCCTATTGACATCAAAAGGGACCTCTCTCCGATTAAAGGGAAAACTTTATGCAGCTTGTGTTAGAAGTGTGATGTTGTATGGCAGCGAAACATGAGTGTTCAAAAAGGAGGATGAACGGAACAAAATGAGAATGGTGAGGTGGATGTGTGATGTGACACTGAAGGACGGGAAACCAAGTGTGGAATTTAGAGATAGGTTAGGTGTAGAAAGCATTAGTGAGGTTATGCGTAGGGGTAGGTTGAGATGGTTTGGACATGTGGAAAGGATGTGGGTGGGTAGTTGTGTGAGGAGGTGTATAAATATGAATGTGAATGGAAGGAGAGCTAGAGACCGTCCGAGAAAAACATGGGATGTGTTGCTGAGAGATGATCTTAGAGTTAAAGGTCTGACAAGAGGGCTAGCAAGAGATCGTGCAGCCTGGAAAGCAGCCATTAGGTGAACCACGGCTTACACATGCAAGCAGTGAACCAGGATGATGATGATGATGATGATGATGATGATGATGATGATGATGATGATGATGATGATGATGATGATTCTTTGGAAAGCTCTGTGGTCTTCATGTTTACGTTGTTGGTCGACCAAGTCAGTTGCACCTTTAAAACTCCTTCATTAAGTGGAGGAGTTTAATTGTTTAAGTTAAACCACTGATTACATTACAGGTGAAACCAATTACACTTGTTTTGTAACCTTTCAAACAAATAATTTGTTCCTGAAGTGATTTTGGGTTAATTAGGAAAAGGGTTTGAATACCTATTCAACTGAGAATCATCTAATTTTCTCTGTTAATCAAACTTATTCACATTTTATATAATTTTTTTTAGCTTTATCACTTAGGAGTAGTTTGTGAAGACTCTATATATTAAGTTTGATTTGAAAACATCATGAAATAAGCTTCAAGTGGCAACAAAATGTGAAAACTTTTGAGGGGGGGGGGTAAATACTTTGCAGGCTACTGTGTGAGTTTATGTATTATGCCACAAGGGGTTGTAGCTAAATGATTAAAAGGTAAGATAAGGTAGGACAATCGAAGAGGAAAAAATTATAATAATAATAGAAAAGAAAAAGGAGGTAAGGAGAATGTGGGAAGAGTGAGGAGCACAGCGACGCGCTGCTCCGGCGCATGCTCCCTTACCTGACCTGACCTGACCTGAGGAGAGAAGGGAAATACGTTTTAGAGAGAATAGGAGGGAAGGGAAGGGAAGTTATACGTGAAACATATTGGGGGGAAGGGGGAAGTGGTGGGAAGAGATGGGGATCAGAATTCCACCATATTTACAATAGCCTGCCACACTTTCTTGTGTAAAAAGTATATTCACAGAAGAATCCTTTTTGGGTGCAACATGCACTTTACACCACTTCTGAGAATGCTCCTAGACACACATGAAGGTAAAAAAAAAAAAAACTTAAAATAGCTCAAAAGGGGTCAGCTGATTCATTAAAAAATGCCAAATTGCCTTCGAGTCTCACGATAAATCTCTAAACTCTGCATTTTACTACCTGGAGAAACAAAATATAAAGATCGATTGCACAAAGGTATCGCTTATGATAGATACAGTACATTTTGAGAGAGTTGGTAAGAAATTGCCGAATCGTCAATGTAACATTTTCCTGATGATGGATGGGAATTGTGATCCAAAGGAACACAAGATGTCCTGCAGTATAAGAGAGGCGTTCACTTGGTAAACTCAAAAGCTTCAGCGAGCTGATAATTAAACTGTATGCTGTCGTACCTGTCCATCTCAGACAAAATACAGCAGAATTGACTTGACGATTAGATTGGACGGGATGTACAAAAGCCTTTCATTGGAAGGTGTATTGATATATTTATTTTTTTTTAAGATTATTTTACATTATACACAGACAAGCAATCCTTCACTTTCATTTTGAGGCTTGTGGGCTAGCAGGATAACCCAGACGTCCTAGAGGTATGTACACTCACCTCTGCGCTATCTAGCCTGGGTTTGAATCTCAGCCCAGCTAGCTATAAGCTGCCATCCTGGTATTTTACATGCAAGACGAGACATGAATGTGTGCAATCTCTCGGATAGATGGTAAACCGAGTGTCCTATCTGCCGGCATTACTTGGTGGATGTTAAAGCTATAACGGCGTCCTTCCCGAAGAGTAGGCCAACTATTGCCGGCACCCTGGCCAAATTCATAATTTCTGCTTGAAATACAGGGGGGGGGGCACTACAGCAGCGGCACTGCTGTGCCCCTATGAGAACAGATGCTAACCCACAGCTGTGTGCTGAATACGAACGACGTGACAGTTTTGAAGCTGAACAACTCGTCAAGGTATGATATTAGCCACCAGGAAAGGTCTCAATTATCTGTCAAGGTGGAGTCTCACCACCTTTTCAAAACCTGTCACCATAAACCAAAGAGGAGGAAAAATGTAATAATTCCATGCACTTTCAATATCAGTTATTTCAGAGATTGCTGTTTTCTGCCAACAAGTCATTCCTTGATCATCATCTGTTTTAAAACATTCATCATCACGGCTGCCCTTCAAAGCCAAAGACGGCAGTTCACACGATACATGAGAACACCTTGGGAATGCAAATTTGTTTATAGCACAGGAGCCGATACCCAAACAACAACCACACTGAGACAGCAAGCAGTGTAACCTGGTGGCAAGGAGCCTGCATGAAGACCAGACAACTTGCTGCTTACAGTTTAGACATGAATTTGCAATTTGGCCAAGGTGCCGGCGATAACTCACATACTCTTCATGAAAGACTTCATGGGATATTTAACGTCCACCAATTTAATGATAGCAGACAAGACACCCAGCTTAACATGCATCCAGTGTTAGCAGCTGAGACGGCGAGCTTAATGTTCTTCCGGTGGATGGCGCATACACTGATGCCTTATCCTGCATGCACGTCACCAGGATGATAAGTTTCTCGCCGGTTTGAGATTCGAACAAAGACTACATAGCTCGAAAGCAAGTGTGCAAACCCCTAAGCTATCTTGGCATCCCAAATAAATAACATAAAATAAAAACATTTATTGAGCTGAAGTGGGAATGTGCTGCTTCTCGGCTTTGGGCCGAACACCTGAAGCTGATCTCTGAGTAAATACAGCAATCACAATAATTTGTGAAAATGTTGATTTCAAAAGCACTTCTTTCATCAAACAGCAAACTGCTTGCTGCTATTTTTATTAAAGTATGTCAGCAAATCACTGACTATGAGCATCAAACAACACTCGTTTCTTCTCTCTGTACTTGGATAATATATTTCAACAAGCCTGGTGTTTGCTCAGTGGTTCGGGTGGCTGGCTTGGGATCTTAGGGTCCTGAGTTTGAGACCTGTTTGCTAATGAATTAACACCAGGTGGGGTTGACTCAGCCCTCCATCCTTCCGAGGTCGGCGAAATGAGTACCAGTGTACTGGTATAGGGGCACAACATCAGCGGCATAGTCGCGTTCCAACAAAATGATAGCTACCCGGCAGCCAAGCTGCCATACGCAAGAAGAAGATATATTTCAACCATTCCTTTTTGCTTTTAGATTATGAAAATCATATTCAACTCCTTGTCTAATCTTGATCCATATCGGCATTTTTCAGCAATGATTCCTTTGACGAAAGGCAAACTTGTGCAAGATGTGTGAGACAATTTTAAAAACCGAAATTGAAATGCAACCACGTACAAGTCAGGGAGGGCGTGGGGGGGGGGGGGGGAAGGAAGTCAGGGGAATCTTACAATGACCGTGTGATAATCTCAAAGGCATCGTATTTGTATTTCCTCACAATTATATAAAACAATTTGATTAAAGACATGAATGCCAAAGTTGAAAATGTGGATGAGAAAGATTCGTTTCAAAATCTCGAAGATCCCTGCCGTCATAAACCTTTGCGGTGCAAAAAATGTGGAACAAGGATGAGCAGCAAAGCAAATTCTAATCGAGGATTTCTGCACAAGTCCAACACAAATTCAAAAGCACGGGACAGTGGCCCTGTGCGCAATGCAGACGGCATCTCCGCAAGCGTTTGCATGCTCTGCATGCACAAGCGCCAGGAGCCAGTTTCAACTGGCTCCTGCTAGCCGAGGAACGCAGGGCAGGGGACGCTCGAGTGAAATTTGAGGGAAACGACGTCGAGGGAGTTTCTCTGCGGCTACAAATGCAGTTACTCAAATGCCTCCGATACCAAACTTGCGTGTCTGTTCTTTGGCGGGGGGGGGAGACATTTGAATATAGTCACAACTCAAGTGAAGCTACTTCATTTGAGTGGCAGGTCCGGTTCGCTACATTTTTTATTAAAACCTCGTATTTTGTAAAATTTGAAAGGGATTGTCTACGAGGGACAAACTAATTGGCATCACACATCAACGATGACGCTCAGCTTTAAAGCAGCATGATCGCTGTATGTAGTGGGTTCAAACACAAACTGTGCAGTGCATACACAAATGGGACAAACAGCATTGTTAAATAATTCTTATTGATGCTACATGAAAAGTGAGGACGTAAAAACAAATTGAGTGTTGGGTGGGGGGAGGGACGAAAACAAAAACATCCTGACAAGGCCAGGACAAGCTTCAAACCATGTATCAATTTCTCATGAACTTTGAAAAACTCACCCAACTTTTGTCATCAGATTAATGGTTTGGAACAGAAATGAAGAAATGGAGGATTTGGTGAGTAACAGAGGCAGAGCTCATTGGCTGAATGATAAATAAACAGATCAATACTGTAATGTTATCATCACAAGCAGAACAAGGAAAATGAATCAAACAGAAAACGATCAATTCACTCACATAAAAAAACACAAAACTAAAAAAAAAGGAATTATGGGATCATTTGCCAATAATAATAATATTAAATGGATTAATAATCTTAATATCATGGATCTGATGTGTATATGGCTCATATGGCTAATACTCGTGTACGTGTGGGTGGTCGTGTGAAGTATTTTGGAGTTGCAAGGGTGTTTTAAGGGGGTGGGGTGGGAGGGCTGCAGCCTGCACTGTAAACCCAAATGTTGATGCAACTGTGCAGGCTCAGGTTTCAGTACATTTTTGATGTTTGCAAAGAATCCAAGGCAAAGGTCAAGCCAATTCAGATGTAAGGCA
>CM068963.1:80031454-80050047 GCA_035128595.1 Eptatretus atami | reverse complement strand
CAACTACCGAGGGGTGATGCTGCTCTCAGTGCTGGGCCAGGTCTTTGCTCAGATAATTCTTCATGGGGTTAACCACCATCTACTTGAGCACCAGCACCCAGAGCAATCAGGCTTTACACCAAAGAAGTCAACAATTGACCGTATCCTTGCTCTCCAGGTCCTCACCGAACGCAGACGCGAGTTTTGGCAGGGGCTGCTTACATCCTATGTTGATCTCCGCAGCGTATTTGATTCAATGAATCAGGATGCCCTCTGGAGGATTCTCAGTCTTCACGGGATGCCACCAAAGTTGATCGATCTGATTTCTGCACTATACTCTGGGACTGAGAGTGTTGTGAGATGTGATGGTTCCATCTCAGACATATTTCTAGGTGGCACTGGAGTTCCTCAGGGGTGTATATTGGCCCACACACTTTTCAGCGCTTGTATGAACTGGATTCTGGGGAAGAATTCTGAGAGATTGAGCTGCGGTGCATCATTTGGGAATGTCAAGATCTTTGACCTTGATTTCACAGATGATGCAGTCATCCTTGCAGAGATACTGGATATCCTGAAGGAGCTGAATGAGGAATTGGAGCCACTGGAATTATGGGTTTCCTGGGTTAAAAAGAAGATCAAGGATTTCAATGACATCTTGGATGCTGCTATCTTGTCTGTACCTGTTTGTGGTAAGGATGTTGAGGTCATGGAGAGATTCACTTACCTTACCTTGGAAGTGATCTTCATATCTCTGCATGTTGCGAGCCAGATGTCAACAGGCATCTGGGTCAGGCATGGGGAGTCGTGGATTCAATGGATCATGGGGTGTGGTGCTGTCGGTACCTATGCAGGAGGATGAAGGTCCAAGTCTTCAGGTACTTAGTCCTTCCAGTGTTGCTCTATCCCAGTCGAAGCTGGATGACCAGGATGAAGACTTGAACTCTGACCAGGGATCTGAGACGGAGACTAAATTCCTTTGGTACCAGGTCTCTTCGGAGAATCCCTGGCTATCGCTTGTCAGACTTTGTGTCCAACGAGCAGTTGCTGAGAGAGACTCAAATGAGAATTGTTACCTCTATAGTCCATGAGCATCAGCTGTGGCTGTATGGACATGTGACACAATTTCCTGATGCTGATCCTGTTCACCAGATTCTCTCAGCAAGGGATCCTCATGAGCGGAGGAGGCCAACGGCATGACCACGTGCCTCATGGTTGCAGCAGGTTGATCAGCATCTCGGTGAGATGGGGATGGACCGGGCATCTGCCTGGGGGATGGCCAGACGGAGGTCCCTGGAGTACCGGCGGAAAGTAGACGCAGCTCCGGCACATGCTTCCATACCTGACCTAAATATGACACAATTTATATTTTTATTTCATTCATTGGAGAGGCAACCAAGGAACCCAATATCTGTTGTGTTCCATTTAAAAATGAGGATAATGGTAAAAAAGAGGAAATGCAGAATCCTAAAGGTTATTGAATGTTCCAAACAAATCCAAAGAAATAGAAACACATCCTGGTTTAACAATAGACTCTGTTTTTTTCCTAATCAGTGTGATTGCGTAATGGCATTGTCAGCAAAAATAAAATGAGAAAGTAAATAAGACGAATTGTAACATTTTAACAAAAGTCTTCATTCTCAACATTATAATTTCAAAGTGTCAGCAACACGGTGTTTGGTAACACTGCAATACGTAATCCCATCAGATGCAAACTGCAACTACGACTTGCTCGTGTCATCCATTAACTTTGCCTCCACAAAAGTGTCATCCATATCCAAATATTTGATGAGCAAAAGGAAAACGACAAACAACCGTTCGGCCTCCAACAACAGAAAGACTATGAACAGTCATGGCAACTTGAAGGAGAGGAAGAAGAAAAACTCCTTAACAAAAAGTTTTAGCCTTTCCAAATTTAGCTCTAGAACAGCTGTGCAAACCCATCTTGCACACACGTCCCAGCGTGGTGAAATGTTGTGGTGGAATTGAAAAAGTACAGCAAACCTCGTCAATGTCTGTTAAACCAAGGAAGATTCGGGTTCGAGTACAAACATTCACAGTTTTTAAACTTGAGAATTTCCTTTTGGAGCTTCTTCACAATCACGAGGAGATAAGGGCAGTTATGAAGTTAAAAGTCTTACTGAGGCTAAGGTGTTCAACATTGCTCACAAAATAGCATCCAGCCCAACATCCTGGCAAAGGACGACATGCTCCACAATGCACCATCTCCTGCTGGAACCGTACCCGGCAGCAAGTTTCCGTGACACAGAATTCCACTGCAAAATCAAATTCGGGAAAAGTCAGGTCTTTATAGCTGCCAATGAGTTTGCAAACAGACACCCTACAGCTCGTGTAATAAAAAAAGGCAAACCTTAAGTCATAGAATGGCCTTTCCGTCATTCAAGCAAAATGCCTAAAAAGTGAGTGTTTGATGGGTTCAGCATAATGCTGTCATTTTTGTTTTGCTTCCGTTAAAAGGTGCACATTAACAAATCATACAATTTCTGGGAATACAAAGTGGCACAATTGCTGGAAGAGCAGCTTCATAGAACTCTAGGTATAAACAATAATCTCCCCAAAAGCAAACTTCCTTTCAACAGTATGCTTCCGAGACCAAATGCCAGATGACAAAAAGGCAAAAAACAACAACACATGCTGCACAGTTCGAGCACAAACGTGACAAGTTTGGAGTTGCGTTCTTGAGTGTCACACGTGACACTTCGAGATTTGTGCAGAAACCTCATCTCTTCTCCATCAATGTCTGTGTGGCACTCAAAATGGTGACCTTGGATTACAAGTATCACTCTTCTTTAAGTGTTCAAACAAACTTTGTCAATGCAACTATTCAAATAAAACTTGCGAACACATACCCACCCCCACACCTTTCCCAGTCTCCTCTCAAACTGTATATCCACAGAATGTTTGTTTGTTTTGCTTCCACAATAAAAGACCAAACAAGGTAGCTTGTACATGACGAATTACATGACAAATGGTGCGATTCCAACATCACGTTTCCATGTGTGGGGATGGTGTACAAAGCAAGACCACTTGCAATAAAACAAGTCCACCCTCCCAACTTTTGCCTCTCGTTAAAGTACTGCACAACAAACAGAGCCTTCCACAGCACATGCGGATGAAACATAAATTTTAAGGAAAGGTTTCATTGCACATGGTGACATATTCATGCATCGGCCAAAAATTGTGGAATCAAAGGTTCTTCCAAACTGCCTTGACTGAACGCTCTTCAACAACTATAACTAAAACAATCCTTTGACATTTTCCTCAATCCCATAACAAATATAATACACAACTCCAACGGCACTCAGTAGAGCGCATACCTCTAGCAGGCTGACCATTTTACATTTTGTATCCCAATCACTAATGGGCCCGACCTGGATCCGGATCTGAACCAAAATCTAATCGGCTTGTTCTTGTCAACTACCCAAATCATCCATCAAGTCTCGTCATAGCTCGTCCACAACACTTTTGAGATATTGTGCGATACTGTCTATTCTTTTGGCACCATCTCTGAATGGTGAAGAAGCATTTTTAAAACTAGAGGGGGAGCACTCGGTAGAGTGCAAAACCTCCGCCGCCAATACTGCTGGGTCACTAAGTGAACATGATATCCTATTCATCGTAGGTCAAAACGGATCAGACTCTACTGAACCACGATTGAATAAACTAAACTAGATCGACGCGCATGTAGAAATGCCAAAAAATAAAATCGAAATTTTTTGAAAAAAAAGGTGCAAAATTTGTTTTTTTTTTCTCTAACAAATTTTTTTTTGGTTGGAAATCACTTAAAACATGTAGAAATGCAAAAAAAAAATTCAAATATTTTTCAAATAAAATCGAAATTTTTTTGAAAAAAAGTTGCAAAATTTGTTGTTTTTTTTTTCTCTAACAAATTATTTTTTGGGTTGGAAATCACTTAAAACATGTAGAAATGCAAAAACAAAAATTCAAATATTTTTTCAAAATGGCCACCATAGCGGCCATATTGGACTTTGGACCAAGTCCAAAATCTAATGGCATGATCCTCGGACCATACCTAATCCCCCCACCAAGTTTCGTCAAAATCCGTCCAGGAGTATTTCCGTATACTGTTCACAACAAACAAACAGACAGGGGTGAAAACAGTAACCTCCGTCCATCTTCGATGGCGGAGGTTAAAAATTCTTGTATCCAAATCCGGATCGTCACCAAAATCGAATCAATTAATCCTCGTCACACACCCAACCTAACCACAACGTTTCGTCCGAATCTGTCTGTAACTTTTTACAGATCTCCTGCTCACAGACAGACAGACAAAGAGACAAACAGGGGTGAAAAACATAACCTCCGTCCACCTTTGTTGGCAGAGGTAATTACTCCAACTAGCAATTCCACCTTCATCTGGCGTCAGCTTATGGAAAAGTTTTTCACCTAAGTCTTTCACAAACCGGCTGACAAGGTGTGACGTTCGACTGAAATTTGGAATTTGTTCTATGGTGCCGGCGATAATTTACCTACTCTTCACAAAAGACCTGCGAGATCTTTAAGGTTCATTAATGACGGTAGAGGTGACATCAAGCTTAACGTCCCGGCCGAGGAATGGCACACCTTGTTATCAAACTCCCTATCTGCGAATCACCAATCTGACAGTTTTTATAGTACGGTCAGGAATCAAACCCAGACCAAAAACCTCAAAGGTAAACGCATCCAATCACTACATACGGCAGATATCATTATTCTTAATCGAGTCTACTCTATTTAAATGTATTATCTCATCAAGATAAAGTCTTTTGAGACTTATTTCAATGTAAAATAAATATTTTGGTGTTTTTTGCTTTTATTTTATGGTGAAATTTGTGAAGATGATTTATGAGAATCTGCTGCAAGCAGCGCTTGATGTCAAAACAAGAAATACCTACGTCTGGAAGTAATCACAGTCATCATGACTTTCCAAAATTTATTTATTTATTTTACGACATCCTGGAAATTTTTCCATTTCACCTCAAAATGCGCAATCAAGTTATCTATTAGACAAATGCTCAGCAAACCGTAGAGTGGCCTGAATTTGCCCTGCTTCCGTGGGGCTTTTCCGCCTGACAACAATTAAATGAATCGTTGCTCAATCAAAGAACATTTACAGGGGAGGTGTAAAGTCAACCTAACGCACAGGTTTACTTGGCATCAATGTACAGAACATTTCAATCACATCGAGTTTTAAGCACAGGTTATTTGTTCAAACAAACATGACGGGCATGTGGGGGTGTGGGTGGTAAGTTCAATCATTGTGAAGTATTGTTTAGCAGTGAACTGCACGGACTGCAATGAAACAATAAATAAAGTTATACTTTATTTATTTATTTTCCAAATTATTAATTACTTTGCGAGAAATCCAACTAAGTTAGTTAATCGCAAGAAACTATTGTTTTTTTTTAAAACTCCTTCGCAATTAAATTCTTTCCTGGAAATGTGATCAACTCAGTAACTAAATTTAAACTTTTGAGAAATTAAAATTTTTACGACACCTCCAACGAGAAATGGTTAAAGCATCAGCTCAAAGTCTGATGAAAGGCAATTCTCAAACCTGGCAGAGTCATACCAAAGACTAAAAAAATGGAACATGCTGCTCTCTCATTTTAATTTTCGTTTTGGATACAAAGTTGAGGCTCGTGTTTGAGCTAAAACATAGAAAGGATCAGATGTAACAGAACAAAAGGAACGGAAGAAAGAGAAGGGGGGAAAACACACTAAAAGCAGGAACGAGGGCCAAAATAGAGGGAGAGTTGGGGAAATAAGGGATGTGGGTAAGAATGAGGTCTGGGGAGTATGCATGGGGTGGACAACATGGATACAGAAGCAAACTCTCATGAAGGAAAAACTGGAAATTGAGAAAGAGATGGACTTGGGGAGGGTCAATTGGGTAAAAAAAAGATCATGGTTTTGGATGGGGGATTATTTGGGACAGTTTCGGATGGGGGACAATTTGGAATGGTGATGAACAGGATGGTGTCTTGAAGACCTGGAGGGAAAATGAGATCAGACTGAGGAAGATGGTTCCACAGGTGGGGGGAAAAAAAACAGAGGAACGAGTGAGTGGAGGTGAACAGTGATGCTGCATTTAGGTAGTTTCACTAGAAGAGGGTTGATGATAGACCGTGTGAGCCCTGCAGAAACCTGGGGGGGGGGAACAAAGCACGGAAAGAGCAGAGTGCGCAAGACAGAGACCACCGACCTGTTTGTGATAGAAAGTGATAGGCCTGCAGACTCAGCTTCATCGTGGGAGATTCCACTGATCTTGAAGGCCTTGGTTTCCACAGCATCAGGTAGAGCAAGGTGTGAGAGCAGGGCACCAGTCCAGAGGGGAGAGCAGTACTCCATCAAGCTACAGATATAGGCCTTGTAAGTGGACAAGAGTTTATGTGCGCCAAGGAAGTACTTTGTATGATGTGAGGATTCCCTGGCGAGTGGCCAACTTCAAAAATAGGACCGCATGTCCTGAAGCTCACCGGATCAGTAGCAGCAGTCACCAAATCCCACGCAGCCCCCTTAGAACCTGATTTTTTTAATTTTTTTTTATGCCATGAACAAACATTGGTACATCATGGGTGAGAAGGTTGTGGTCACGTTTCATCAAAATTGTGTGTGTAGTTTTTGAGAGCAGAGCAAATTCCTATTTTGTGGGATCAACCCCCCCCCCCCATAGACCCCTTAATGAGCACGATTTTGATGTAGTCAATACACCTTTATTAGGCATCAGATATGAAGCTTGTGGGCAAATTTCATCAACATCATGTGTTTGGTTCAAGCATTAATGACTGAAGTGTTTACAGACTGACTGACTGACTCACTCATTCACCTACGGACACTGCTCGACCGCATAAGCTCATCGGACTAGAGCACCAATGTCCCTTCCCCCAAGGTCAACATGTTTGTCTGATGTTGTCCAACGTGTGTGTGTGTGCGTGTGCGTGTGCGTGTTGCATAACAGCTCCAGCCTGAGCCAGCTTGAGAAAAGCGTTTTTTTATTTTATAAATAAAGGTTCTTGATTGAATACAATGCTATCTTGATTGCAATCTGATCTTGTCAAAGTGCACACAATTCCCCTGACTACACATTTGATGCATCAAAGATTAATTAAGCACATTTCAATATTTTAATTTATCAAATTTAAATACTTGAAGAACTCTGTCATCATTGTTGTTCTCTCAAACCACCATATCAACGTGACAAACAGACAGATGATGGCTGTATTTTCTGTTTTCTCAAAGATCAACCTCATATACCACTTGTAACGTGATGTTGGTGAGACTCCTAATATATTTCCCTTGAAGGATCACCCCGCAAGTACTCTTTTATTAGCCACTGGCACAGGTTCAAGTTTCTCAAACTCAGAATGCTCGGCGTTAGCAAATCTTGTCTGAAGTCGAACCTTACCATCTCAAAACAAGTTTATAAAGGTGGGACTTCTCCATCTTGCAAACCTCTATTTAAGATGTTCTCACCACTATTGGATTATCCTCAGCATGTATCTTCTGGGGGTTGGGGTGGGGGTGCATGGATGGATGGATGGATGGATGGATGGGAGGGATGGTTGGGAAATGTCTATCTGCCTCATTATCTAGAAGTTTCAAATTTTCATATGCAGTCGATTTTACTAGTCTGGTGTTGGCTTAACGGTCAAGGTGGCTGGCTTAAGATCATAGGATCTTGACTTTGAGCCCATGTCAAACCATTAAATAACACCAGGTGGGTTGACTCAGCCTGTCAGTGTCATCCTTCTGATGTCAGTAAAATGAGTACCAGCTTACTGGAAATAAAGAGCCATTAGAGTATCCTGCATCAGAGTGGCGACCCATGCAGGACTGTGCCCCCTAGCCAATGGAAAAGTGCCTCCGCAGCCATGCGTGTAAAGACGTGAAAGGAGTGGTTCCTGTTCTTATTTGTCTTCGAGTTTTTCTAATTTTGTGGAATCATCTGGTTTCTATCCATCACCACTCATCTCCACACCAATGGTATCCATGCATTGTCACGTGACCACCTTTCCATACGACTTTTCTCCAGCTTGGCACGCAGCCCTGCTGCCTACCATCTCCATGTTAGCAGATTCCATTGCTGTTCAATCAAGCTTCAGCTTCATGTTCAGTCGGATTGTCAAAGAAACAAGTTTTCAATGTCATCCAGAAATGAATAATTGTATCGAGTGCTCACGCCAACAATCAGTTTGTTTGAATAAAAAGATTTTCAACAGTGATTGAAGGCTTGTGTCACATGTTGGACAAGGACATTGGGTGATGTCAATGCAATTTAACTTGAATTACAAGGACATTACGAGACAAGTAAACAAATGTGGGATTTCAACCTGGGATTCCAGCATCATGAGCAAAGTGTTAAAAAGGAACACAAAAAAAAAACTATTTAAAAACATGGTGTCGACTCATGACTGACACCTAATCACCGTTCTTCACATTTATTTTTATTTTTAGTGTGTGCCAATACTGCATCTTTCAGTAACCGACACAATGTAGAAACAGACAAAATATTACTAGTCAAAATATTTTTGGTGCCACAAATTATTTTCAAGAAACCAATATTTCCGGAATCCAGTGGAGGGACAGTGGCATCAACGAGGACGTTTGGACATTAACCGCTGCTTGATGAAACAATAAATACATTGATCGCGAGGCTCCACACTTGTGGACTCGTTTAATAACAGTTTTAAATAAAAGGCCCAGATTTTGTTGCACAGCCGGTCACATCTTAACTGGGACTTGCCTGTGCCGCTGTTGCAGTGTTCCTGGAGCTTTGGGAATCTGGCCAGGGTATCAATACACGTTGAACTACTCTTTTAGAAAGGCATCTTGAACATCCACCAGATAACCACATGTACATGAGGATCTACATAAATGCAAAAATCTATGTTCACAGAAGAGTGATGTGACAGAGGGTAGACAGCAAGGGACAGAAATTGGAACAGGTGAACACACAACAAAAAAAAGGTGATTTATTTGTCCAATTAGCTCAAAATAGATAAATCCTCATTTAGTATTCTGATCTGAACCTACCGCTCACGATAGAGGGATCCCAGGTGTAAATCATACAAACTTATGATTCCATTTGTCCATCATCTACTAATGTCTTTGTTCTGCATGTGATTTACATACAAACTCCATGCACCTTCGATAAATGCAAAAAAATATAAAAGTTTGAAAATGAAAACTTCATTTATTGGAAAAACTACACCCACAATCCATAGATATTTAAGGCGAGCCAATTTAGTAAAGAATATCTTATGTAAATACAATTGAGCAAGTAAGTCGCCACTAACTGCGATTCAATTTGTTCAGCCTTCATCTGAAATAAAACTCAATTATGACATCAAATACTGTACAAACAAAAGTTTATGTTAATCTGTCAACTTAACTCATTTCATGGACTTTAAAAGCTTAATGGTGTTACACTCTTGGTTTCACTCAGAGCCAAAGCTTTAAGATACTTATACCGCCCACCGCGGAATGGTGGTGCAACATCGGGCGGCGGAGGTTCAATTTGTCTAAAAATAGGGCAAAATATCACTGTTTTAAATTGTGTGTTACTCCACGAAGATCTGTATTAAATCTACTTTAATCTCGATGTTCATGTTTCATGTTGATTTTAAATATTACTGAAAGGAACAATAAAGTGACCGAATATATTGCATCAAGAAAAGTGAAATGACAATGCAAAATAACCAATCAGCAGCTTTTAACATTCAGCGCGGGAAGCGGCCACCGTAACCGGGAGACAGACACCACAGTTCGCAATATAAGGGAGATATAATTCGGTATTACTGTTAAAACATCAAACGATGCAGCACTTGGAGAAGTCAAGAGCACGCTTGCTCACAAGTAAGATCAAAATGATTGGGTTGCAATCCGAATGCACAGCTCAAAACACTACGAGAGCAAATCAGTGTTGTACATTCCCACTGTGATAAATCGCTACTATTGGGCATCACTTGTGACACGCTTGAATGCGAGATGAACCCACGGTGGCTCTTCAGTGATGTTGATCTTCCACGAGCCAAGATTTTATGTAGAAATTTTGTTTGAAAATAAAGTCCCAGCGACAATGAAGTGAATCACCAGGGTGGAGTTCACATTTCACATGATGATGAATGTTCTCTAAAACAAAAAAAATTCAATTATTTATTTATTTTGCAAGCATGTTGCACCAAGATGTCATTTTGGTTTTTAAGGAAGCTCTCATGTTTCTTTTGACATTTACAAGCACAATGCTTTTCTTGTAATCTTGTGAAAAAAAAAAAGTTGCAATCCTCTCCGAGATGTAGCAGAATCCAAAGCTCTCAAAATCAGTAGCATCTCTTACAGAGAAGCAGAAGTGCAGGAATTACTGCTTTCTCATCACAAACAGGTTGGTGGCCTCTCCTCATGTTTCATCCCCTCTGCTCTTTCATTCTTCCTTCAAATCTGTAAGTTGCTCCACATCACACGTGCTCTGCCAGCAACCCCTTCCTTGTGAAACTCCCAAAATGTCTGAACACCATCATGATTCGACTTTAAAATCCATCTAGCCAAGTAGAATAAAACAATGTGTGAAATGGTTATATCACACAGAAACAAAGTGGAAGTTGGCCTATAAAGTTATAATGAAAAATGGCAAAAGAGAGATCCTCTCTACCCCCAATGATCATCATGAATGTTTTTATCTCCAGTCTCTACCTCGCTAGCAACACATCTCACAGCCTACATCATCGATATCACATAATCTTTGGGATAGTCAAACCCACCAATCCCTTCTGTATTATCACCACCCCTAAACTAAGCCTGGTGTTGGCTTAATGGTCAGGGTGGCAAGCTTAAGATCTTAGCGTCTTGAGTTCAAGCCCCTGCCCCCACCATTGAATTAACACCAGGTGGATTGACTCAGCCTGTCATCCTTTCGAGGTCGGCAAAATGAGTACTAGCTTTCTGGTAACCGGGGGCACTGCATCAGCAGCACAGCTGCACCCCCAGAAAATGATGCAGCCAAGCAGCCACAGCCTACATGTGAATAAATATTCCCAGAAGCCACAATATAATCCCATGATCCTGCTATTGTCAATGATGAGACAATGGCTAACAGGGTCAAGCAGAGTTCCCTAGCATCTGCATTTTCATGAGAATGATGTCCAGCAAAAGGTGTTCGTCAAAAGTCTTGATGTACAAATACGGCAAAAAAAAAATAAACAAAACTTGCAAATCTTTCGTCTTCATATAGGTTTGCTCCAAATAAGGTCCAACTCATTTTCACACGCAATGCAAGTGGGCCCCACAGCATGACCCTATAGATAGATGATCACCGTCAACATGTTTTTAGCAAACCAATACTTAGGAGTTTCTCCCTTCCCCCCAACCACCAACACACCCCTCCACAATGTGAAGACATTAGCAGGAATGTGAATTCTAATGCCATGTAAACAAACAATTTTGCCAAAGTTACCTTTGTCCTCTGCTATCCTTGAAAATTTTAACTGTTGTAAATATGTCTACATATATACTGTACCATACATCTGTTTTATTGGTGGTTCGTGTTTCTTACTTGGCCTCAGCTGGCCCGATTAGTTCCTTCTATGGCTTTTCTGTCTCCACTCTTCTCCTTCGCCCCAACGCTGTTCATTTAAACATTGTATATATCTATTGTGCCAATCGTTGTGTTGTAGCCCCTCCATATTCATGAATTTCTGCAGTGTTAATCATTTGTATTAAACGTGGTTGGCTCCTTCTCTCCATCTTTGCTCTCTGCTTACCTTCCCCTACATCAGAAGTGGGGTTGCAGTCTACACCAGAAACTCACTTTCCCAAGGTTCCTGCCCTATTCTATCCCACTCAATCCCTATGGAATATCTCGAGATCCATGTCCCTCTCCGAGTCTCCGAAGCAATGTCTGTTTATGTGTGTGGTCTTTCACCCTCCCAACTGTGAGGATTCCATGCGTGAGACACTCTCAGACACTGTCAATTCCCTTCTAGGTGGAATGGTCAAAGGTGGAATGAGCAGGTCGGAAACCAAACTGATGATCTGAGATCAGGTCGTTGGAGAAAAGGAAGGATTTGATGTCAGCTGGCTTTGGAGGCCATCTTCGAAATATGGTCTGCCCAGGAATGATCATGTCTGTTGGTGACCCCCAAATGTATGAGTGACTTAACCTCTTCAAATGGTTTGTTTAGGAAGTATGTGTGAGGATATACCAGATGGTCCTTTCGGAGAGAAAGGATGAGTGTGTGGGATTTGTCAGGGTTGAAAGACATATTCTAAGTGTTGAATCAGCTCCTGATTCTATCAAGGTTTGCAGAGAGGGAAGGGGCTACCGCCTACCCGCCTTGATGATAAGAAATGATACAGCAGAGGGTGGAATCATCAGGAAAGAGATCGGCAGGATTTTCCAATTTGTTGGTAATCTGCAGTGGTTTCCACTGTCACTATTCCAGGAAGCTAGGCATCCATCCTGATATAACTGTCCATGGTATTGCAGCCAAGGACTTTCTTGAGACTTCTAACCTTTCCCAATCTGTTGGATTCCAAGGCCACATTTAGTCTACTGGATGCCACTCTCCGTTTGCCTTTATTTTTCATGTCAAACTTTGCAAAACCAACCTTCCCTGCTCTTCCTTAGCTCCCCTTGGTTCCTTTAGTCATGTACCCTTGAACGTGTCTGGAGAGTGGGAGGGAGTGTGGTTGGTCTTCAGGAATTCACCATAGCACAACCATGTCTGGAAATTGTCAGGCTGGTTGGTCTGGCCTATAGCCCACCATCATTTCCACTGACTGGTCCACAATCTCTTCATCTCTGAACATACATAGTACCTGGTATTAATTTCTCAACATACAACTCCCTCTTTCTCTTCCATCAGTACATACCTTCATAGCTCTAGAAGTTGGCCTACCAAACATCTCATCAACAGTTCATTCATTCATTCATGCAGCAAGGCAAATGACAAAAAGCATCTTGACTTTTCCTTCCGGAAAACCAACCCCACCAGTGATGGGGACCTGCAGACTCTGCAAAACTCATAACTACTGTTTCCATCATCTGACACACCAGAATTCAGTATCAGGCCCACTTGAGGTCTGAACTCACAGGTCAATGACCATACACAAAAACTTTGTGACAGTTGGTCAATCTCATCTCGCTCATCTGTTCATTCGCTCTTGAAGGATGGAGTCACAATGGACACTGCTACTGCTCATAATAAGGCTGATTGTTTCAACCGTCTGCAGAAATAGATATGGTCCTTCATCTCTCTCTCTGCATCTGTGCTACACCTGTTCACTGAAAACACACACTCGCATGTGAACTCCCCCTGCCAAGGTGGAGACATTACTTACCGCAATTGACTATTCAACTGCAACTGGTTCTGGCAGCCCTAACATTCAAAAAATGTTAATCTGCTTTATCTACTCTGGTTGGTTCTCTGTTTTTTTTTCCAGGTCACTTTGAGGACTACCTGCCTATGTCAGGTTAAAAAAAAAAATAAATTGCCAACATTACCCTGAAATTCATAGGAATGGTGCCAAAACTAAGCCTCGTAACCCTCGACCTGTGAGCCTTCTCTGCATCACAAGAAAAGCAATTAAATCAACAATTGCAGCAGACCTCAATTCATTTCCTCAAACTGTCTGACTTCGACCATTAATCAGTTTGGCTTCCACCCTGGACATGATGTTGGTTCCATGTCGGCAATGGATGGTTTCATTCATGAGGACCATACTTTGTGCAGAGTGTTGGTGCTGCTTAAGCAGTCTCCTTGGCTATTGGACACCATCCTGGACAGGTTACCACTCCGACACAGGATACCAATAGGCTGGCACTCATTTTGCCAACCACAGAAGGATGACAGGCAGAGTCAACCCCACCTGGTATTAATTCAACAGAAAAGCAGGATTTGAACTCAGGATCTTGGGATTCCAAGCCCACCACCCTAAACATTAAGCCAACACCAGGCATAATGGATGCCCCCCCCCCCATGCCCTCAATATAAAACGAGAGGTGAGGGCTATCTCACCGAGCATCTCTCATGAAGCATTTGATTTTGGCTGACAGCACACCCTGATGTCAAATATGTCAGCTAATAGTATAATCCTTTATATCTTATGAACTTACAATTCAATTGACGATGCAAGACAAGATTCGGACCTTTTTCAATGACTGCCTCACTTCTACTAAATTCCGATTTTTTCCATCAGTTTCTAAAACTCGTGGAGGAGCTTTACATGCATCTCATGCAGGACCGTGACATGAGGAAACATCAGTGAACTTATTTTTTTTAATTCTTGTTTCTCCAAGAGTGAGACTCGGAAAGGCAAGGTTAAATTGATAATGGGGTGGTGAGGAAACATTTCAGCACAACCAGAGAGGGATACATGTGCAGGAAATGAGAGACAGAGTGAGTGAGAGCAAGAGAATGAGCGAGAGAGAGCGAGAGAGAGCGAGAGAGAGCGAGAGAGAATGGGAGAGAGAGAGATAGATAAATCAGGAAGTAACAGGATTGGTTTAGAAGGGTTAATGAGGGGAATAAAGATCATGGGTCAGGATGGGGTGTGACATGAGCTGGTGGAGCACTACTTTAAACCCTGGAGGGAAGAGTGAGACAGAGCAGCCTCTGGAAGATGGTTCTATAGATGGGAGAAATAAGGAATAAAACAGTTGAAGTGAGCAGTCAGCCTGAATTTTGGAAGTTTGTCCATTGTCTACCAATATTCTTGTAATCGATATTAATGGACACTGATGTCTATCAATGTCTTTCTCCAGCGCGCGGTTTATGTAGAAGCTCCACTGTGAGCATTTAGATCAATTTTGAAAAGTATTAATAACAACAACAATCAAGCCCTTCAACAGAGAACGGTTCAAAATCAGAATGTTTTGAAGCATATTCTGTACATCCATTTCATTTCAGGTTGAGAAATGTGGATCATCATCATGAACATACATTAAAAGCATTATGACACAAATTAACTAAAAGCGTAAGATTCAAACCTGTCATTACTATGTCATAAGATAAACACTCAGACCGATATATGTCAATCAGGCCACCCAAATAGCTATGATATGCAATCCACAAGCATAGTTTTGCAACAACCACACTTCATACATTGTCACTTCGTCATGACCTACTTACAACCAGAAAATGATTTTTGCAAATTCTTACACCTTAGCATGATGTGTAGACATGTCCTTAATGAACCTGTAAATATTTGTTGGCACCACCTACGAGAACTAAAACCGAGACAGGAAGCAGCGGTGAAGAGACACGAGAGAGGTAGAGGGTGCAGAGAGACGATGCTCAGGATAGAGGAGCGTGAAGAGGGAAAACTCCTGTGGCCACCCCCACAATAAGTTGAGATCAGTTGTAGTCCATTTTAAGTTAGAACAATGAGGGCAAATAACAATGCTAGCTTGAAATACTGTATATCAACTGCATGAGGAACAAAGATAAGGGCCGACATTAGTGTACTTATACTTGAATTACAAAGACATTAGGACTTATTGGACACATCAAAATGGCATACAGGATTTGAACCTGGATGCCTCAGATTAAAGAAATGCGCTCAAAAGGAAATGCCAAACTCTTCTGAACACACAAAAATGCCACAAAAAAGGCACAGCCAATCAAAAAAAGTAAAGTCCAAATCAACCCTGATATTCTAAAAATAAACACGAGGGAAACGAGCACATACCTCCAGCACACCTTGAACCAAAGGCTAATCAGATTGTTCTTGTCACCTAATCTGGTGTTGGCACAACTGGTGTTGGCTTAGCAGTTAGGGTGGTAGCTTGGGATCCTAGGGTCCTGAGTTCAAGTTCCGTTGGCTGCCAAGTTAACACCAGGGGGTTGACTCAGCCTGTCATCCCTTCCGAGGTCCGTGAAACGAATACCAGTGTACTGGTAATAGGGGCACTGCATCATCGGCATATCCGTGCCCCTAGCCAATGATGCAACCAGAAGCCAAAAAAGGCTGCACACGAAGGGAAGGGGTATTGATGGATTTATTAAATCTGGTATTAGTGTGCCGCAGGCATGAGGGGCCGAATGGCCTCCTCCTGCACATAATTTACTTGAATTTCCTTCCTTGTTACCAACTCATCCATAAGGTTTTGTTATAATCTGTCCACAACGTTTTGAAATATCACGCTGTGTATTGTTTTTGGCCCGATCTCTCAATTGTGACGAATCACTTAAAATATTATTGTATCCGGATCTTCACCAAAATGTCATCAATTCATCTTTGTCACACACCCAAGATCAGGTCAGGTATGGGAGCATGCGCCAGAGCAGCACGTCGCTGCATCCAACCTGTCCACCAAGTTTCCTCCAAATCCGTTCATAACTTCTTGAGATATCCTGCACACGAACAAAACAAACAACAAAAAAGGCCTGCGTTGGCTTAGTGATGAGGACGGCTGGCTTGGGATCTTAGGGTCCTGAGTTTGAGCCCTGTTGGCCACTGAATCAACACCAGGTGGGGTTGACTCAGCCTGTCATCCTTCTCAGGTCAGCGAAATGAGTACCAGTGTATAGGTATAGGGGCACAGCATCAGCTGCATAGTCACGCCCCAACAAAATGATAGCTGCCCAGCAGCCAAGCCGCCATATGGAAGAACAACAAACAAACAGACAGGGTTGAAAACATAACCTACATCCACCTTTGCTGGCAGAGGTAACAAGCAAGAGCAGATCCAGTCACAGCTGATGTTTCACCCGCATCGAAGCTGGCTACCTCAGGCCACGGCACGTGTCAACAAAAGAAGCCTGCAACATAAGGCTAGCAAACAGGACACCCAGCTTAACATCCATCTGAGGGAAGGTACACTTTGGATGCAATGTACTGCCTGCAAATCATCAATCCGACAGTCTATAGTCAGGTGGGGAATCAAACCTTAAGTAGCCAACTCAAAAATAAGTGCACCAGCTCTGTACCATCACCATGGAGATAAATAATCGGATCCAATGTACCATACTCTGTTACAGAGCGTTGGTTCTGTCGAAGTGGTTCCTTGAAAAGGGTCATTCTGAGTGGGGTTTGCCATCCCTTTCCCAGCAGTAGTTAGGGAAGGAATTTGGAACGTGTTCATGCCAGGGATAGCTTACCCAATCTGCATAAAGGACACCATGGGATCTTTAATGTCCACCAACCAATACTGGCAGATGGGACGCCCAGTTTAACGGCCATCCGAGGGACAGCACACACATTGATGAATCGCCCTGCCCCTGAAACACTGGGATGACAGTTTATAGCTGGGTATGGTTTCAAACACAGGCTAAACAGCTTAGAGGTGAGTGTGGCTAGCTCGAGGGTATCCTGTCAACCACATAAATAACACCACTGTATCCTTACAATCATTCAAGGACCGGTGTTTGTGCGTTTGTTTGTTGCACTACTCCTCCAACACTTCTGGCCTGATTACATCCAGACTTGCTACAGAGGATCAGCATGACCTCATTAGGTTATAGGGGTGGCTTGATCGTTACCGGTGGTTTTAGGTGGGGGGGGGGTCGGGGGGGTCAGGGGGGGGGAGAAAATTCTCCATGTGATGTGTATTGTGTCGCAGCGCTTCCAGGTGGGGGAGGGTATTACAAGTCTCCACCATTTACAGTAAAGTATTCCGGTCCCCACATTTTCCAGTGCAGTGAGGTGTTTTGAATTTAAGCAGAAGGTATGTTTTGGCTTCATGCACGCAACCTGGTTTTTGGGGGGTTTTTGTTTTGTGTATAAAGAGATGTCAGTTGCCTATACACTGCCCAAATAAAGGTATACGTCAGAACGTGTTGCATGCTTGGAACAAGATTGCCCGTAAGGCAGGTTCTCTGCTAGTATGTGTAAATGGATAGACAGTGCTCGAATCTTTTTATTTTAATGTCAAGAACAGTTTCTAATCAATGGCTTTGCTAGATACGAATACTCTCAGGGGTTTAAAAAGAGCACTTATAATACTGCTGTTAATGCCTTAGTGTTGCATACCTGTCCAAAAATCACAAATTTGATGAAATTTCTGGATTTAGTTTTCATTAGTTTCTCGATTTTCCCACCTGTGAAATTAACTTCCACATCCTCTTCAATCTCATTCTTCCTGCTAGGTCTTCAGGACAGCTGTTCACCACCATCTTTTCTACTTCAGTTGACCCTCCCCAAGTAGCCAAGCTGCCAGCGATGCCACATCGAGACCTAATCCTGCAGAACTTTTGCTGAGTGTGCTGCTGCCGTAACTGCTGTGAATATGACTAGTATGCAGAATCAGAATCTACCCAGTGTGCAGCAAGTTCTCACCTATGATATCTCTTTGCATTGTCGACGCTTCAGCTTTGGCTAATAAATACTCTATCCTTGTGTCATTAACCAAGGATGTCCATAATAATTTCCCCTCCCTGTTGGGCCAAGAAGTGTATGAACCAGATTTACATATACTGTAAATACTATATGCCTAGAGTTGGCTTAATGGTTAGGGTGATGGACTTGGGAACCTATGATCCTGAGTTCAAATCCCACTCAGTTGTTGAATTATTACCAGGTGGGGTTGACTCTGCCTGTCATCCTTCCCAGGTCGGCAAAATGAGTGCCAGCTTGCTGGTATACTGTGTCGGAGTGGC
>CM068963.1:80019892-80031444 GCA_035128595.1 Eptatretus atami | reverse complement strand
GGATTGTGCCCAATAGCCAAGGAGACTGCTAAGGCAGCACCAACGCTCTGTACAGAGTATGGTCTCGATGGATGGATGGATGGATGAATGGTAAATACTATACTTGTATTCAAATAGTCAAAAAGTTATATTTGCAAAAGACCGGTTATAGTTGAGAACAAGATCAAAATTCAAAAAAAGATGAAGGCACCACACACCAGTTTAGTTGCCCGGCAGGTAGGGCTCTGCAAGTCTGACATTTCGACCATATAGTGGTCTTCATTCAGGACCGCGCAGCCATCGTTTGCCAGATGGAGAGTACCCACCCAATGGGGAGGATGAATCACGTGACTGCATTTGTGGCCCACAGTCCCAGATAAAAACCACTCTGTGGTTGAAATGTCAGAATGTAGCCTTGCCTATGAGGCAGCTACACGAGATGACATTTCCTTGTTTTTTGTTAAATAACTAAAAGTAGGTCCAACTTTTCAAACATTCAAATCATCGAAGACTAATAGTCTACAAAAAAACTGCCACACAACTCACCACATTTCATCGATGATAAATACTTCATAGATGAGCAGTTGCATTTTTTTTTATCTGTCGTGTTGTGTTCAAATGGAGAGATAAGTCATGCAGGTAAGTCATATTTGTAGTCACAAGCAATTGTTGGTGGGAGGGGTGTGCATTAAGAGTCAATCATAATGTGTGGACCAACATCAGACCAGGAAAGGCAAGCTTATTTCCCACCCCCCCCCCCCACCTCCCCCCCCCCACCCTCACCCCTCACCCTTCTCCCTTAGAGATCAATATGAGTGAACTGGGTATATGCTAACAATCCTCTCAAAACTAGCTCAACTAATGGAAGCATAGAATCGAAATCCTTAATACAGCTGCCTTCAGCTAGACTACGAACCAACAACCTCTGGGATACCACTGCCAGTCCAACGTCTTCAACCATAGGACCCCACTGATACCCAGTTCTTCATTTTGAAGAATAAAAGAAGAGGTAACCTGTCATCATAGCTTATCCTCAATCCACGATACCAAAGCTCTTCACAAGGAAGTTAACACAGACGTTTCGGCCATCAGGCCATCAAGCCTGTGCAATGTAGCCAACACCTCTCTATCTCCACTGCTTCCAGGTACCTATCCAATTACATAGTTTAAATCTATCCAATGGTGCTACAACATTTCCATGGAGACCATTCTCATACATTAACCACTCCACAAGTGACCTGCCTCAACGTCATCCTAATTCTCTCTCTTTACTATCAAGCCATGGCCCCTGGTCCTATCACTGTAAATTCTGAGAAAAAACTATTCGGCCCCTATTTTGTCTAAACCCTTCATTATCCTAATCATCTCCTTCACACCCTAATTGTTTTGTTTTTTTCTGTTGCTCTATCTTTCCCCCAGCAACGTGTCACTTCTAAAGTGAGCACCAACTTTGCGCAACACCAAGGAAAGCGTTACATCCTGCCATCATGAGCCAATCATTGTTTAAAAATTGTTGGTATACAAAGTCAAAGCTTGTGGAAGAACTAAAACACAGAACAGATCAGGACGCAACAGCAAAAAAAAAAAAAAAGTGGAAAGATTGGGGGTGGGGGGGACACCAACAGCAGGGTTGAAGGACAAAATGAGTGAGAGTTGGACAAATAATGGGTATGGAGAGGAATGAGAGTAGGGGAGGATGCATGGGTGGACAAGATGGATACAGAAGCAAACTCTCAGGAGGTTAAACTGGAAATTTGGAAGGAGGTGGTTGGGGTACGGGATAGGGTTCACTGGGGTATTGAGATCATGGTTTTAGATGATGGATGATCTGAGATGGTGGTGAACAGCTGTCTTGAACACTTGGAGGAGAATGACATTGAAGAGGACATGCAAGTTGGTTCCACAGGCAGGATAAAAAAAAAACAAAGGAATGGATGAGTGGAGGTGAGCAGCAATTCTGGATTTTAGGAGTTTTACCAGAAGGGGGCTGATGGTGGACCATGTGTGCTCTGCAGGAAACTTGGGGGGGGAGAGCGAAGCGCATAAAGAGCAGAAGAAGGTGCAAGACTAGGAGGCAGTAAAAGACAGAGGCTACCGACCTGTCTGCGATGAGGAACTGAAAGGCCCATAGACTCAGATCTTGAAGGCCTTGGTTTCCACGGCATCAAGCTGAGCAAGATGTGAGGCAGGTCAACCCAGAGGGGAGAGCAATGCTCTATCAAGCTGCAGATGAAGGCTTTGTAAGTGGATAAGAGTTCAGGTGTGCCAAGGAGGGACTTCGTACGGCGTTGGATGATGCCCAGTCAGCGGCTGGCTTTGTCAGCCAACTTAGAAACGTGGATTTCCAAAGAAAGATCATGGCCGATAGTGAAACCAAGGAGTTTGAAGGACTGAACTTCCTCAAGAGGATCGTTAAGAAAGAAGATGGAAGGGATTGCCATACGGTCCTTTGGGAGAGAACGTGAGTGCGAGTGTGAGATGCAATTGAGTCCAAAGTTCAAATAGCACTGGCACAGAAATGAGAGGCGAGATGCAAGCGCAGTGGATCTTTCACCGTATGTAGATCTGTGGCCTATTGACCATTTCCATAATATGCATTTCAAAGGTAGCTGCCATCACCTTCTCCTGCTGTAGGAGTCTCCATTGATTGTTGACATCTTTCAAACCACCACACAATCAAAATTCCACATCCGTTTGCCATTCATGCACTTCTGTAGTCAATTCTACTTTAACCAAACAGACCTCATTGATCAAGCTTACTCACACAAACAACAAGCATGAGTGGAGAGGGTTGGGGGGGGGGGTGATAGGGAAATAACAATAACTTCACACAAAAGAGTCAAAACCTATCTTCATAAAAGTCTGTCAATCGAACACATATGAGACAGGCCCAGACTGCGTGCTCTAAAACAAAATCGTTACATTGAAAGCCAATGGAAATCAAAAGACAATGGTAAATGGTCATCGCCATACTCACCTCCTCCCTCAACCCAACTACCCCACCGCTCCCCCTCCTTCAGTTGCTCTCGTCATCTTGCACATTTGCAAATTGGTGAATATAAATAACATGGGTTTCTCTCCTGGCAGAACTAATTCAAATGATCCAAGTTGTAGAGTTAATTTAAAAATAAATGAAGAGTTGTGGTGAATAATTGGCAGCGAAAAGACCAATCACCAACCTAACAATCTCCTCACCCTGTTTTGCACATATCCCAGTTTCCCCAGCCGTCGACCTCTCCCCTAAAAAAAACATTCAACCGCAGATCTCTAACATCACCCACAATGTGTGTTTCTTTTGGTTTATTTAAACATCTGACACAACTTCCTAAATCAGCACAAGCACCGAGATGGATAACCTCAGCACGACGCAGGGTATACATGCAGAGGTTTATGGTTTTGTGGGACTGGCAGGATGGTCAAGCTGGAGGTACGTGCACTCACCTTCGAGCTGTCTGGCCTGGGTTTGAATCTCGACCCAACTATAAGCTATCACCCCGGCGTTTTGCATGCGGGTCGAGGGATCAAGGTGTGAGCCATCCCCTCGGATGGACGTTCAGCCGGGTGTCCCGCCTGCTCGCATTAGTCGGTGGACGTTAAAGGTTACACGGTGTCCTTCAAGAAGAGTGGGTGAGCTATCGCCGGAACCCTGAACAAATTGCAAATTCCTACATGGACTACGGCTAGCAAGTACTGTGGTCTTCCTGGAGGTTCTATGACACCAGGTTAAAACTGTTTGCCATCTCAGAATGCGATTGCCGTCCGAGAAGAAGCCCCCTGCACTACAAACAAATCGACCACGCGGTCTGCAAGTTTGATGTGAATGTCCTTCAGATGTGTAGGGCACAGACACACGGACAGACACCTTTTAACATGTGCTCCGACGATGGACAGCAAGGACGCGTCACAAGCAGTTTCAAGCAAATTATTTCACGGCGGCGTCCTCGGTGATAACAGATAAACAAAACACCTGCCAGGAGGCAATGTAGTGCCCCTGCTGCCAGTGAGCTGGTACTCATTTTGCCGACCTTGGAAGGATGGCAGGCTGAGTCAACCCAGCTGGTGTTAACTCAAGGGTTTGACAGGCGCTTGAACTCAAGACCTCAAGATCTTAAGCCAGCCACCTTAACCGTTAAGCCAACACCACACATACCTCAATTTTAAAGGTGCAACATGCAGCTTCCCACCAATACAAACCCGGAACAGCACTACAAAATTAAATAAATCATATTCGACCTCGTTCATCTTGTTCGGTCGGCCACGCATCGAGAGCACGATGGACAATCCCATGACAGAAGAGTAGTGGATGGGACAGATCACTGGAATCGGTGAATATGGAGGTTACTAACCACACGACGACGACGAGACTACAGGTACACCATCACGGTGTAGGGTACTCACCAGCTTCGGAGAGTCAACAAAGTGTGTATTACCATGGGTCATGTAAAATAATTCCACCTGGAGCTACAACTTGGCAAGCTGAACGAGCCGACTTGTTTGTGGAATGGCCGCGATGGGCTGGGCCACGCGACGAGAGACACCTGCCACATGTAGGGACAGTCGGTGACACCACACTGTGTCGTGAGTCATCGTTGTCGGATGACGCAGAAGCAAGCGCTTGATCGCTGTGCTTGGCACGGCTGTGGAGGACCCTGCACCTGTATGGGGTCCGTGTAGACACCCGCAGGGCCACCATGGACCCTGCACTCGTACGGGGTCCGTGGAGACCCCAGCAGGGCCACCACGGACCCTGCACCTGTATGGGGTCCGTGGAGACCCCCGCAGGGCCACCACGGACCATGCACCCGTACGGGGTCCGTGGAGACCCCCGCAGGGCCACCACGGACCCTGCACCCGTACAGGGTCCGTGGAGACCCCCGCAGGGCCACCACGAACTCAAGGAGATATCAATCGGTAGGGAACATGAAAAACACACAATTCCAAGACCATCGAACTCCAATGACCAAGTTTAATGAGACACGACACGACACGACACAGACCACGAGTTGAGCGAGCGACCTCCATTGTCCTGACTGTTACTGTACTTGAAGGGGAGCGTCAGCTAAAGGATCTCACGGAGAAACAAACGAAGCCGTTTTTAAACACTCCCGAGTCCCTACAACAACGAGGTCAGGTGTGTAAAGGTATCGTGTATCGCACGTGACAACGAGACCACCACGTGCCCCGGGATGTGGCGTTAAACCCCCCCGGGGGGATCACGATCCGGGCAGGTCGTACGGCCGTACCTGGGTCCACGTGGGAACCGCGATCCTGGTCCCGAGTCCCAGATCGACGAGACACGCGGCCCGAGTCTTTACCAGTCCCCGCCAGGCTCCGATCGCCCACATTTACTCTCATTCCCCCTCTCCCCCCCCGTACGAACTGTTCGACCTCCTCCCCCCGCCAAATTCCGGAGCTATAGCGCGGAGTACACACCCTCCCCCTCCCCTCCTCCTCCTCTCCTCAAATAGGCCACTGAGAGAGAAAGAGAAGACCGAAGAGACGCCCGGAAAGGAGTCTCGAGCACGCCCGCGCCGGTCCGGCCTGTCCGTGCATCGCCCGGCGACTTCACCACGGTCACCACGGTCACCTCACCACGGTCACCACGGTCACCTCACCACGGTCACCACGTGTCTCACGGACAAACTGCTCTCCACCAAAAACAACGGAAATTAACCTGAGCGGGAGATAATTTCGGAATTATTATTATTATTATTATTACTACTCGGGCGACGAACGTATTGATTTACGTTTCATGACGAAGACAAAACGAGTTAGTTGTCGACGAGCGGCCTCGGATTGATTAAAATAAACCATGTTTGACACGTGATAATGACGTCACGTTTCCCATTGCAAAAAAGGACACCCCGAGAGTGGGGATTCTTCAGTGGAAATCTATTAATTACGTACACAAATATGATGCAATGTTTCACCGACCCCCTCCCACGTTTCCCTCTTCTTCCCCCTCCTCTGCCAAGATGCTCCTGAAGTTTCTCTTCTCTTCCCTTCCCTCCTCTTCCTCGTCCTCATCCCCTCCCAAGCTCCTTCCATCCTCATACATTCCCCCAAACCTCCTTTTCCCTCCAAACATTCTTCCTTCTCTTCCCTTTCGTAGTTAACACAACTGCCCCCACCACCACCGGCCGCAAATCCATTTATCCTGGTGAGTGGCCCATAGGCAGGGCCGGATTTACTTGCTTGGCCAAACCTTATCAGTGCCCCCCCCCCCCAAATATTATATATATATACATATTATATACAGGGGGCTGCAAAAGTAGGTATACAGTAATGAAAAACAAAACGTATTTTATTGATTACACAAGCATATCAATAATAACATACCAATAATAAACATATCAATAATAAACATATTAATAATAAACATATCAATAATAACATATCAATAATAAACATATCAATAATAACATATCAATAATAACATATCAATAATAAACATCAATAATAACATATCAATAATAACATACCAATAATAAACATATCAATAATAAATATGGTAATAATGATTTTAATGAATTAAACGAATTCTAGTATTAAATGAATCCTCGCACCACTATTATAATACTGGTAACAGCTTGGTATAATCCTTACTGTATACCTACTTTTGCAGCCCCCTGTGTAGATATATATATATATATATATATATATATATATATAATATATTTTATAGGACTTCAAGAAGATATATATATATATATATATATATATATATATATATAGTGACTTCAAGAAGATATATATATATATAATTATATATATATATATATATATTGTTACAGCTGTGGAAATTCGCAAACACCATTCAGGTCCCGTAGGTGAGATATTTTTTAAGTACATGTATAGTTAGCCCAAACCCATTGTTTAGAGGGGATTAATGTGATTCATTCGGGCTGCGACACTTTGAGTTAGTCGTTTTTCTGTTCTTTCATTATTTTCGAACCAACCACACTTCAACCTCAACCACGCCACCACTCCACAACGCCAGCCACCATCTCACAACACCACCACCATCTTCGCCACTACCCACACCAACGAACGCCATCCTCCGCGGTCCACGTACGACGGTTTCCGCGTTGGAAACGTCGAACGCGCCAAGGGAAAGAAGAAATCACCACAGCGAGGCGCGCGGGTTTTCCCGCCTGTTTTTTCCCTGGCCCGGCGCCAGGACGATTTTCCTCGCCCCCCCGCATGGCGCGGGGAGGGGGGAACGAGAGGGAACGCCCCCCTTCTCGAAGCGCCTCGAAGGAGGTGGAGCCAAGAACGGGGCCGGGGCGCCGGAGGTATAAAGAGTCGAGGCACATAGGCCAGAAGTCAATTGAATACTTAGGGTGCCGGTGGGCTGCCGAAGTGGTACACGCGGCCAAGTAAACCATAGAATTTGGTAGCGCTCAGCAGCATCAAAACCAAAGAGCTGACCTATCAGACTTGGGAGTGGCGTTTCTAACAATTAAACGAACCCCACCATGGGAGCTTGGGATGGGGCAATTTGGAAGACAATAATTAGGCAGAAGATCAAGTGAACCTGGGACTTTGCACAAGGCATCACTGTTATAATTTTTTATTTTTGAAATGTCACAATGGCTATACTCATGGGGTATCTTTGGAGGGATGGAGTGGAAAAACACACAAAAAAAAATAAAAAAAATACGCAAGGAAAGTCCATGCAAGGTTTACAAAAATTAATATAATAAAATCCAATTTGTTTTTGTTTCCTGTTCCATGTAGATTTATGTTTTTCATATCACCATTGCCTGTGTTGAGACAAATGAGAGTATTGGAGAGATGAAATATGAAGTATTAAACCCTTAGCTGGAACATGACTGTGATCTGTGAGACTTATTCCGCCAAAAAGATACAAAAGGAAACCTGCTTCAATAGTAAGGTGGTCCATTTATACAATTGCATGGAACTAAATAGAATGAATAGTGAATGGCCCCAATGAAAAGTAAAGGAGTTGTTGTCCTTGTTAATTTTCAAGTCACAATTGTTAACGGGCAGAGGGTTGGGTTGTCAAGCCCCACCACCAATGCTCGCCCTGTTTAAATACATTTATCTCGTTTTTCGTTTTTAAAAGACTATCTAATATTAATTTTTTATAATTTATATACAAGGCCCATTGCAGTGAAGTCTGATCGCAATAATTTTTAAAGGAAGCATATTGCATTTGTATATTTGTTAGATCAGTAAAATTATAGGTGTGGTAGATATAAAACTTAGAAAGGCAAATAACACTTGCAAACCAAAACTTTAACATGTTTCACGCTCTGACACGGGCCACGAGGGACGGTCGGGGGTGGGTATCGCTATAGCCTTCCCTGTTTCTTCGACATGGCGAGCTAAAACTAGAAAAAAATTTACATGATTCATGCGATGGATCAAACAGAGACCAAATACTGCTTGGAGCTCAGCGAAGACGAAAAGGCTAAAAATAGCAAACTATGGATCATCAGGGGAGCCTGGATAGGATTCCGCGTTTCACTGAACTCCCACACTCAAACCCATTAGGACAAGCCAAGTGAGTCCTCACAAGAAGAAAAAATTCTGCAGAATTACTTCTCCAAGAACGTAACCAATTAAAGGTGTAAGGGAAATGAATAAATAAGAAAAAGAAAAAAGCAAGAATTCAAAATGAATAAAGAGAGATGTGAAAAGTAGAAAAAGTGTGGAAAGGAAAAAGAAAAACAAGATGTTGGAAGAACCCGATCTGGATGCCTCTTCCGCATTAGAAATTACCTCCTGGTTATGTTTGATCTCAATTAAAGGTCACGAGAGAGAAGAGAGAGAGAGAGAGAGAGGAGAGAGAGAGAAAGAGAGAGAGAGAGAGAGAGAGAGAGAGAGAGAGAGAGAGAGAGAAGATAGCGTGAGAGAGAGAAAGTGAAAGAGAGAGAGAGGAAGAACATCAGATGCTTCCAACTCGAGTTATAATCGGCAAAATGATGTTTTCGAAGCGGCACATGACCTTTTGAACCAAAATTTGAATCCGTTCTCTTTGTATTACAGTCATACTTGTGCCAAGTTTGGTTGAATCCTTCAGTGGTTCACAGTTATGTGGTAACAAAATAATTCAATTAAAGGTCACATACCTTTTGACCTTTAATCTTTTGAAAACTAAAATTATAATTAGTTTTCACAATATTCTTTGTATATCGTCAATCTCGAATGCCAAAGTTTGTTGGAAGATCCCTTCAGTTATCTCGAGTTATAGAGTCAAATAACAACCAAACAAGAAAGGATGTGAATGCTTAGCGCAATACTTGAAAATGCAAATAAAGAATAGTTGCCTCAATGGACACAGCAGATTTTCAAAAAATTTCAACCATGAAAGTGTTTTACAATGATTCAATGTTATCTTGCCTTTGACTACTTGACGCAGATTTTACAACTTATATATATATAACACAATTTCATGACAATAAGCGTCAAAAGTTTAATATGCTGATATGTGAAAGCTTGCTGAGGATTGGCAATAATAAATCAAATCAGCAGAAAAATCCCATTTGTCTTATAATGGGGGGTTAAATTGGTTACATGGAGACCATTCATGGTCAAAATGGCACAAATTGATCATTCTATTTTTAGTGAACAGGTCTAGTACAACAAACCATATGCAAATTTTGTGAAATCGTCAAGTCAATAGTTAGGAAATTGATGATGTATGATTTGACCTTGACTCATAACATCGCTTCTTAGTTTTGAATTTTGTGAGACTAAATTCAATTTTTATTTTTTTTTAGTTTTTGTATCATGTCGGGCTCGTATGGGGAGCTAACAACACAGAATGCAACACAAGGGGGGGAGGGGGCAGGAGAACAGAGGAAGACGGGAGGGGAAAGGACAAAACAGTGGGGAACAAGAGACTTAGGAGATCTGTGGAAAGGGAGAGGGAATGGAGCAGGGTACACAGGGTAAACAAGATGGACAACACGGGACTTTCAGGACTTACACAAAACAGGAATACTTTCGGCGAAGGAAGCATGGGAAATGAAGGAGGTGGATTTGGGGTGGATTACGGGTAGAAAAGATCGTGGTTGTGGATGGGGGAAGTTGAAGAGATGGGTGGTGAATCAGCTTGATTTGAAGTGGTAACGCCAATATGGCAAATTTTATTTCAAATTCACAAGTCAATAGGATGAAAATTGATGATTTTAGGCGATGACCTTTGCCTCAAACTATAGGCCTTCGAGGTTTGGATTGGTGAACCAATTCAGTGACCAATATGCATTTGTTCAAACTAAGCAGAGTACCGAGCTGGGTAGCGTTGTGCATTACTTGCGAAAAAAAGAAACCAAAAAAACGTAGTCTCGATATTTGTAAGAAACTATAGATGTTTTTGTAGTGTGTATCTTAAAAGGGTCCTAAAAGTCGAAGGGGGTGGTGTAAGGGTCTACAGGGGTTGAAGAGCATTATGCTCTGAAAGTAGGTTTTGGGGTCTAAAGTTGGTGTATATATATTAATATTATATATTATATTATATATTTATATTATATATATTATATATATATATATATATATATATATATTTTTTTTTTTTTTAATATATATATATATATATATATATTTAATTATATCTCTGTGGTGTTCCCCACCACTTTCCTACTGTTCATTTGTTCTGTTAGAGTCAATGATCCGTCAGTGTTCTAGCTTTCCACAAGCCCTCGACTATTGGTATAACAAATGGGTGGGTCCTCAAAAGGTCTAAATGATCTAAAGGGATCCAAAGGGTCTAAAACAGGGGTTCCAAACCTTCCAGGGTCGTGACCGGCCAAAACTTGAACGCCCCCACAAAATCTCTGTGTTTGAGGGGGGGGGTTTCATGTCAAAAGCATTTTCCCTGACAATTTTTATCGATAGGTAACACCACAGGTACCAGTATCATTTGGGTTTGGCGAGGCAAATGTGAATTTCAAATTTGGTGGTCATCGACAAAAAAAAGTTTGGGACCACTGTCTAAAAGGTGGAAATCGGTTTAATGTCATCTACAGGTTTCAGGGGGGGGGGTCTATAGGGGGTCTACCAAGGGGGTAAAAGGGATTAAAAATGGTCAAGAAAGGTACATTCCAACAGTTCTGTAATTAATATAGATGTAAGTCACGGTCCAATTAATATGTAATTAATAGACAATACCTCATAAGTAGTAATGCAATGGAGGGCTTACCTCATATTAGCGATGCCGTGTTACTTTTAGTATATTCATATATAATCTTCAGTTTTGCACGCATAACGAAGAGAAAACGCACGACATATAAACCTACAGTGTACGGACACCAAACATAATCGCTCCGGCCTTCGCTCGGATCAAAATAATATCAATAACACGTTTTTCCATTTTGTAATAGTGTCTTTGGAAGATATCTAAGACATTAATGTTTGTTAACTAGTGCGCGCATGTACGGACGGAGAGAGAAGGAGAGAGGGAGAGAGAGAGAGAGCGAGAGAGAGAGAGAGAGAGGAGAAGAGAGAGAGAGAGGAGAGGAGAAAGAGGAGAGAAAGAGAGAGAGAAAAGAGGGAAGAGGGAGAGAAAGACTAAGAGGATAGAGAGAGAGAGTAAATGTTGGGGA
>CM068963.1:79981872-79997615 GCA_035128595.1 Eptatretus atami | reverse complement strand
TTTGCTCTATATCTTATAGTTTCCATGCTCGGCGACCCATCGCCGCCTACCGGCTTGTTTGGCTGTTTGTGAGTAGGATATCTCAAAAAGTTATGGATGGATTCACACAGAACTTGGTGGACAGGTTGATTGTGTGATAAGGACGAATTTATTCAATTTTGATGAAGATCTGAATCCACATCCAGATCTGATAGTTTTAAAACTTTTTTTTTTTCAAGTGATTCTTCTCCATTGAGAGATGGGGCCAAAAATGATATAGAACATGATATTTCAAAAAGTTGGGGACGAGTTATGACAAAACTAGGTAGATGAGTTGAGTCGGTGATGAACAGGCCGATTGCATTCCGGTTAAGATCCGGACGCAAATCCAGCCTATCAGTGGGATACAAAACGTAAACTGTTCAACCTGGTGGAGGTTTTCACTCTATCGAGTGCCGTTCTAGTTCTCTTCCTTGTTTTGACCAACTGTGGCCCCAATACCCCCACCGTCAATTCATTGCCTTTTCATCCTCTGTCACCTGGCTTTTACATGAGACTCGATTTTGTCGAGAAAAAAAGTCTAATTGTTCCCATCCATCTTACAGAAAATCGAAAAAAAACTTCAGGATTGCTCCCAAAGCCCTTGAAATCAGGTCGTCATCTCTCATCTTACAAAATATCAAAGTATTTACTTTCACTGAAAGATTGTTTCCTTTTTTTGGGTGTGCTTGCCACCTCAGAGGTGAGTTCAGGTCTCACTGGTGTGATGTTTTTGAGTAACTCACCAACGAGAGGGGTGATTGCCGATGTAAATACCGAGCTGCTCTGGACAAGGAAAGTCGCTCCAGCTCCCACCAGGATGGCCAAGTAACCCATGACCCAGGCAAATGGATATGGGAAATCTGTGGACATATTGAGAAATTGTTCCTTCTCCATGTAAGCATGATTACAATGTTCGACCACCGTCCTGTTGCTGAAGCGGCATACGCATCAAGTTTGCCATCGTGCTACCAGTCTATAAAAGACATCGCATGAATGTGACATTTCCAAATGTCTCAACTCCGTATGTATCATTCAAAAGATTTGTGGTTCACAATAATTATTACATGATTTAAAAAATTTTTACCCCAATTTTTTTATTCTGGTAGGCCGAACATATTATTTGTTATCTGCTCTGAAACACACACACACAAAAAAAACAACTTACATTTTAGGCCTAACATAAACCCCTACCTTCCACCATTATAATATTATTAACATAGCATACCTGTGTTAACAGTTTTATTGATGATAACTGCAATTCGACCCTTCAGCACGGAGTTGAGAACTTTTACGATGAGGATGAGGCAAATACAGAGGACGAGGAGGGAGCTCACGAGCAGGATAATCCCCACAGCTAAGTCCGACAGAGTGGTCGATGCAAAGAGATGGTGGCCTGTTCACGCACAACGTTCGTATACAGTCAGTGCACAAAACAATAGCAGAATCACTAAAAAAAATGACAACATTTACCATTGTTAAGTTGTTTGCAAGTTATGATGTCACAGGGTGTCTTATGTCAGTGAGTAAGAGCATCCAAGGCGACCCAGCAAGAACAGCCAATGAGGCTTTCAGAGAAAGCAGCAAAGCATTAACCAAAAAAGCATCCGGACCAGCTTGTTTATCGGAATGAAGTCACGTAACGTAAGTTCCTCCCATTCATTCATGTATCGGCCATCGCAGTGATCTTACGAGATCATCGTGCTCACTCGAGCTTTAAACGAGTTGAAGAGAAAGTGTTTTGATTGGAAAATGACCAGAGTGAAGGAGGTAAGATTATTTTTGAAGATGTTTCATCAACATACATTTGAAGGCAACACTATTGGTACTTCCACCATTTTGTTGCTTGCCAACCACCAAAACAATCCCACGACATTTGGCAATGTGGGACGAAATTTTTGCAATGTGATAACATTTCATTTAGCTACCATCGCCAAAAAGTCGACGCTACTCTTATGTGTGGGCTCAGTGGAAAGCTTAACTGGCCAGATAGGTAAAGTACAGATGATTCATCCTGGGAGCTAGGCCTTATCGGACGCTAACTTGTCGTAAAACTGGCTCTTACAAGTTGATGAAAAAGAACTGTGATATCGGGGAGATTTAATTCACTTCCTAACATGGGCAAGCGTAATAATTTAATACATCATTTATATTTGAGCTGTTTTGGGAACAGGTCACTGAACAGGCTTAGAGAACACATGTTTACATTTGCAGATCTGATAGTCAGTGGTAAGATGAAGCATCAATCTTTCGGCGAGTTTGGTAGAGGGAATGCTATTGAGTCAATGGGGCAGAAATTTTGACTTTCATCATCATCATGGAATTACGAAAACACTCCAGCAGTGTCAAGAACGTGTAATAGATACAGGAAAGAGGTTCCCCCCTTCCCCTCCCCCCTTCCAAAAGAAAAGAAGAATCACCTTAACAAAAGTCGTTAAATCTCATGTTTGAAATGAATGACTAAGGAGATGCTGGATTGTTAGGAAAAGACATCTATCTAACCAATGAAGGAAACTGTGTCTCTATGAACGGGAAGTGAGCAAGGGATCCCGATCAAGTGAAAATAGTATTCAATTTGCAAGAAATTAAGATAAGTATTGATTAAGTTTATTGCTAGCGAAAGGAAACTGTGTTATTTAATGGGAGATTTTAATTTCAACTTAATTGTTCTACTCATCAACCCACTGACGACTTTGTTAATACTTTTTGCTCGTATGGATTTCATACTCTGATTGACCAGCCAACTCACATTACCCCTCAAAGTACTACCCTTATTGATAGTATACTCAGGTCAGGTATGGGAGCATGCGCCAGAGCAGCGCGTCGCTGCGTCCACTTTCCGCCAGGGGCCTCCGTCTGGCCATACCCCAGGCAGATGCCAGGCCCATCCCATCTCTTGAGATGCCGATCAACCTGCTGCAACCACGAGGCACGTGGTCGCCCATTGGCCTCCTCCACTCACGAGACTCCTCGCTGAGAGATCTGTGTGAGCAGGATCAGCGTCAGGAAAACGAGCCACATCTCCATACAGCCGCAGCTGACATTCACGGACGATGTAGGTAACAAATCTCATTTGAATCTCTCTCAGCAACCGCTCGTTGGACACAAAGTCCGACCAGCAATAGCCAAGGATTCTCCGAAGAACCTGTACCAAAATAAGTCTCCGTCTCAGATCCCTGTCAGAGTCCAAGTCTCACATCCATAGAGCAAGGACTGGAAGCACCAAGGACTGAAGCTCGGACTTTCGTCTCGCGCAGGTACCGAAGCGCCACACCCCATTATCCAGTGAATCATGCCTCCCCAGCCGACCCAGATGACTATTGACCTCTACTCGACGCCAGCAGAGACATGAATATCACTGCCAAAGGTAAGTGGAATCTCCCATGACTCAACATCCTCATCACAAACAGGCACAGACAGGACAGCAGCATCCCAAGATGTCAATGAAAGCCTGAATCTAGTTTTGACCCAGGAAACCCGTAATCCCAGTGGCCTCCGATCCTCATTCAGCACCTCGAGGCCCCCAATAGGATATCTAAAGTCTCCGCAAAGAAGACTGCATCATCTGCGAAATCAAGGTCAGAGATCTTGAGTTCCCAAACGATGCACGCAGCTTGATCTCTGACATCCTGCCTAGAATCCAGTCCATACAAGTGCTGAAAAGTGTGGGGGCAGTACACACCCCTGACGAATCCAGTAACAACTGGAAATAAGTCAGAGATGGTACCACCACACTTCACAGCACTCTCAGTACCAGAGTAGAGTCAGACATCAGATCGATAAGTTTTTGTGCACCCCACGAAGACCAAGAATCCTCCAGAGGGCATCCCGATTCACTGAATCGAACGCTTACAGAGATCAACATAGGCTGCAAGCAGCCCCTGCTGAAACTCTCATCTGCGTTCGTGAAGACCAGAAGAGCAAGGATACGGTCAATCGTTGACCTCTTTGGTGTAAAGCCTGACTGCTATGGACGCTGGTGCTCAAGCAGATGGTGGCGAACCCCATCAATAATTATCTGAGCAAAGACCTTGCCTGGCACTGAGAGCAGCATACCCCTCAGTAGTTGTTGCAGTCTGGGCAATCACCCTTCCCTTTCCAGAGAGGAACAACAAGGCCACTCTTCCAGTCAGTTGGGATGATGCCTGTGTTCCAGGCAGAGCACAAAACTGCATGCAATGACACGAGTGCAGCATTTCCATCCACAGCCTTGAGAAGTTCAGCATGGATGCCACAGATCCCTGGAGCTTTACCCCATTTCAACCGGTTCACCGCAGTCTGTTTTTCCACAAGCGAAGGTGGACCACAGTTGATTGGAGGGTCAGCAACAGGGATTGCAGCACCCCTGATGTCCAACTCGAGCAGCTGGTCGATAAGCCTGGAAAACGCTCAAAGTAACCGGTCGAGTGGGCCTCACTTCTGACTCCTCTGTCAAGAGCCTACCACCCTCTGCTCTAACTGCAGTACACCAAGGATGGGCTTGGATGAACGCATGCGCAAATTTCCCTGTAAGCAGGACAAGAATCACTTGACAGGTGATGCTCTACCCCTTACAGATTCCTCGCACATAGGCCTCCTTGTCCACCCTTAGCGCACGTATAGTTTTACGCCTCAGTTCCCTGAATAGCTCAGCTCTGCCTTTCAGCTGGCCCTGCGACTTTGGTCAATGGTATCCAGTGTCCCTTGAGAGACAAAATTCTTCTTTTGTCCTATGGTGAGTTCCAAGACATCCACGGCAACATCAAGGAAGGTGGTCTTGAAGGCACTCCACAACTCTTCAGGACCTCCCAAAGCACCAGACCCCCCAAATTCCACTCAGTTTGTTTGCAAACTCCCAGCTACCCTCTCATCCTTGAGCTGCCAACATCCAGCCTAGGCTGGATGTACCATTCTCCTCGATTTAAGGTGCAAACTTCAGAGTTGCTACAACAAGCCGGTGGTCAGTATTGAGGAACTGAGCACTCCGGTAGACCCTGCAGTTCTGATCATCCTCCATCCAGTGACCATCAACGAGGACATGGTCAATCTCCTTTGCCACACCGCCAGCGTTGGAATACCAAGTCCAGCGATGAGCTTGTGGGCACTGAAACCATGAACCAGCCACCCTAAGTCCATGACTTCTTGCAAAGTCAAGGAACTTAGTGCTATTCAGGTCACAGTTCCTGACCCATGGGACAACACATATCTCATAACCATCCCCATCAGTTCCAGTCGATGCATTGAAATCCTCCAGAACTGGAAGTGTTCTCGTCTGGGGCACTGATCAACCACAGACTCGAGCGAGGCATTGAATGCATCCTTCACGATGAGACACTCCGCTCATTCGAGATAAAAACGAGTCCAGGGAATACACCCAAGGAGTGATTCATCCTCCGTCTCATAATATGCTCGTTGACTGGTGTTACCTCAATTATCATTATTGTCAGCTTATGGACACAGCTACAGCAAATCCTTGGCATGGTAACCATCGGAGCGACTAGTCCAATAGTAGCTGTCACCACCCGCCATGATCGCCGCAATCCGGTCTCCGAACCTCAGAGAGTGCTGCAATAACGATGTCCAAATGCTTGAGCTCAGATGACAACAGAGACAGGTGATCATCATCTCTTAGGGATAGGACATTCCAGGCACCACCCGAAGGGACCGCCTCAGGTTAACCCAAGGAGACCGCCGTCTGGTGGACGACTCCTCAGCACCACTCAGACACACTCTCCTGCAATCTGACCCGGGAATGTTACCCCGTGATTTCCCTCCTATCTCAAAGATTGGGGTCCCAAGGCTTTGCCCTAATCCATCATCCGGCGAGCTGCCCTGTGAAGGGAAGCTGCACAGGAGGTACTCCCACGGAGTGGGTTTTCAGATTTCTTTGCGTTTTTGTTTTTGCAGAATGAAGGGTTTTACGGTGGCCGGAGGCAAATCCTGCCACCAACCTCCTAATAAAGTAACCCAACTGCAGGAGGACGTCCGCAGAACAGTGGGGGCACTAGATATGGATGGCCGTTGGCTCACAAGGACTCCTCCGCCCTTGACAGGTTTTGTTTTTAATCCTGCTGGGTGTCCATATCCAAACACCCTCCTCACCAAAAACCTGGTGGGGAGACGGTTTAAATCGCCGACAACCCGACCATGGAACAGGTTAGTACAGATTTACATGATACCTGTAGCAAGTCACAGATCTAATCTGGTCTGACTGACAAAAAATAATTATTTATTTTTTTCCAATAATTATGATGATGATATTTATGCAGGTATTCTTAACACTGACATTTTTGATCATCTACCTCTATTCCAGATTACCCCTTCATGCTTTCTAAATTCTACTTCTGTTCAAAAGAGTTATGTCACTGGAGATATAATCTATAATACTTTGTGTTCTTTTACTGCAGATATCAAATCCATGGATTGGGGGGAAGTCTATAAGTCCATCAAACTACTCTGTTTATGATACTTTTCTTTCTCTTCTCACTAAACTCTTACAATCGCCATTCCCACTTATTACTAAAATAAGTGGAACGCAAAAACCAATCATCCATGGCTCACTCAGTCAACAATTATCAACTCCTGTAATTACAAAAAATAGTATCGGTGCTTCTTCCATCATCCCTTTGAGAATAATGGCAACATTATAAGAGTTACCGTAATCTATTAATATCCACTACTGTCTGACTTGCCAAAAAAAATTATTACATCAAAAAGTTAATAGGAATAAAAATAACATGAAGAATACTGGGCGTGAAATTAGTAAAATTATTGGCAAAGATTGCTGAAAATTGTTTCGATAAGCAGGAGGTTTCTCCAATCGAGAGATATTGCTAATTCCTTCAATTTTCATATTTACTAACGTCGGTGCATCGCTCGCTAATAAAATCTTAACAACAAACATGAACTTCAGGGACTATTTGCACAACTCAACACATCATCTTTTTTTCCTTTACCAACAAATTATTTTGAAAATCATTGAGATTGGCAGGAAGCTCAATCGTGTCGCAAGTTTGGCTTTGATGAAATTCGTTCTCTTGTGATAAAGTCTGTCATATCTTTTATTTCTCACCCCTTAGCCCATATATTCAATCTATTCTCTTATTGTTTCTGTTGCTCTGAACTGAAGTTGCTAAGGTTACTCACATTTTCAAAAGTAGCAATCGACAGTTCATTCACAATTACAGACGCATATTCTGTTCTTCCGTGTTTCCAAACATTTTGGGGAGACTGTTTTATAACCATCTAACCTAATTTCTCTCTAAATGTAACATTTTTTCATCAGCAGTTTGGTTTTCGTAGTAAACACTCTAGAGATATGGCTCTCATTCATACAACAGATTTAATTTCGAATTCCCTCTCTGACAGATTGTATACCACTGATGTTTTTCATTGACTTGTCCGAAGCCTTTGATACGATTGATCATAATATTCCCTCTCTCCAAACTTGATTTTTTATGGTGTTACAGGTTGTGCTCTTGAATGGTTTAAAGACTATCTTACTAATAGGCAAACAATTTACAGTCGTTAAAAGCTATCGGTCATGGAGTCTCCAAGGATCTATACTTGGGCCTCTCTGTTCTTATTATAAGTTAACGATCTACATACTTGTTCTTCTTGTTATCTTTTTTCCTCTCTTTGCTGATGATACAACTGTCATCTATTCCAATCCTATTTTCGACTCTTTGATCAATACTCTTAATAGTGAGTTCATTAACGTTTCATCCTGGTTTAAATCAAACAAACTCTCCATAAATCCCAATAAAACCAAGTGTATGTTTTTTTGTTTTTTTTAGCAAATCCACAACCATTGTCTGACACCATTCTTTAATCTATATTGACAATGAACCCATTACTTTTGTTCATTTGACAAAATTTTAGGTGTTACCTTCGATGACAATCTTACCTGGATCATCACATTTGATTGACTGCAAAGATTGAAACACAGGCATACTGTTTAAACTTTGTACCTTCCTCCTCCTTATATATTATTTTCCCTCTATAATACATGAATACTTCCTTACCTGAACTATTGTAATATTGTCTGTGCACGCTCTAGTAACAAGCAGCTACACTCATCTCAATTATTCAAAAGCATGCTGGTAAGGATCTGTACCCTTTCTCATCCATGGGACCACACTGCACCTCTTTTCACCAAACTCAACACATCGACACTTTTTGACATTAATAAATTACATACAGGGATATTTATGTACAAGCAAAGTTGTCGAGGTCATAAAGATCCGATAGATTGTGAACTTGGAGCCATCTTGTCTGGTTCGAATGTCGACCCGGATATAAACTGTCGGATTGGTGTATCCAAGCATAGCATTGCATCATAAAAGTGAAAGTCCAGTACGTTACACTGAGTGTTCCATTTGTAGCTTTGGTTGGTGGATGTTAAGATCCCATGGTATCTTTCGACAAAGAGTAGGCGGTTATCGCTGGTACCTGAACAAATCCCAAACTCCTGCCACCTTCAGTGGAACATCAGCCTGGCAAACCAGTTCGCGAAAGACGGGCCAAAAGCTTTCCCTTTCCGACCCCATAAGAAGGTACAAATAAATAATGTAGGACCATTAAACAAGTAATATAGTGGTCTGCAGGGATTCAAGCTGAAAGAAAGATGCTCTGCTTGAGTTATTAAGTTGTTGTTTGTTGTTGCCCTCCACTGTCTGATGCAGTAAAATGATACACATTCATGGTATGGCACTTTTGGCATGGTGTGGAGAAACATTTTGAGGCATGGTGTGAGAACATTTTGGAAGCATGGTTGAGAACATTTTTTTGCCCACAAATCTGAAATCAAATCCTAAAACATTTTTGCACTCTGAAACCAAAAATAATCTTATGACCACTACTTGCAGTCGGCAGTGTGCATTATCAGACAGTTGGCACAGAAGGGGCTGAAGCACCATTCTGGTGCACATTGTTACCTCCGCTACGAAGTGGACGTGGTTAAATTTTCACCCCTGTCTGTTTGTCTGTGAGCAGATATCTCAAAAGGTTATGGATGGATTCGGACGAAACTTGGTAGACAGGTTGGGGTGTGTGACAAGGAAGAATTGATTCGAATTTGGAGAAGATCCGGATCTGGATATAATAATTTTTTTTTAATTTCTCAAGTGATCCTTCACCATTGAGAGATGGGGCCAAAAATGATATGTAGATGATATTTCAAAAAGTTGTGGTTGGGTTATGACAAAACTTGGTGGATGAGTTGGGTAGTTGAAAATAACAAGCCAATTACATTTTAATTAACATCGGATTCAGATCGGCATATCAGTGGGATGCAAAACGTAAACTGTTCAGCCCAGTGAAGGTGTGCGCTCTACTGAGTGCCGTTCTAGTTGTCCATGGGATTTCAAAATTGTTGAGTAAAACAAACTGGTCGCTGTCATCCTACACAAGCTCTCACTATTCCATGAAAGAATATTATTTGATGTTCCTTTCTCCTCTCAATATAGAGTAGCATTGAAGTATATTAATTACCATTCATTTACCTGCCAGCTACTTTATTGAGTAGCAGTCAGCTATACCTCGTCAAGACCATTCTCAATGAGTATGATCATGTAGGATTCTAAGATGTAGTGGAACAACAACCGCGTACATTTCTCGGTTCCTTCGCACTCAGTCACATTCCTTTCAGTAAGGAACCATTTCCACGAGGCCAACAGGCTTCAGGGATGAGCAGTTTGATGTGTTATTCACCGACACGTCCTCAATACCTGGAGGACATGTTCCCACAGGGTAAGCATCATCACATCTTTCTCATAATTAGCAGACGGTGAAGGGATGTACAGCGCTTATAGAAAGTCTACCCCCATTTCAAAATTTTTCACCTTTGCTTACCTTATAGCCTGGAATTAAATTGCATTAAATCAGACTTTTTTCCACCTTTAATTACACATCGTAACCCAAAACTTCCAAGTGAAAATTCCACAAATTTCAGAAAATTAAATAAAAAATACAAAACTAGAATATCTTGGTTGGATAAGTGTCCACAACCTTAATAACAGCAATTGTGAATTAGCTCAGGTGTAACCAATCACCTTCAAAATCACACAAGAGGTTAATTGCCTCACCTGTATTAAATTGTAGTGATTCTGATTATTTCAGGATAAAATCAGCTGTTCCTGTAGGTTCCTCTGCTAGATAGTGATTTTCACAGCAAAGACTCAATCATGAGCACCAAGAAGCTTTCAAAAGGCCTCCGGATAAAGTTGTGGAAAATGCACAGATCAGGGGATGTGTACAAAAATATTCAAATGCCTTGAATATCCCTTGGAGCCACGTCAAGCCAATCATAAAGAGTTGGAAGGCATATGGTACCCCGAGGACCCGCTAGCTCAGGCTGTCCCTCCAAACTCAATGACCAAGCAAGGAGAGACTGATCAGAGAGGCTACCAAGAGGCCAATGGAACTTTGAAAGAGCTACATGCCTTCATGACAAAGACTGGTCACTGTGTGCATGTGACAACAATATCCCAAGCACTCCACAAGTCTGGACTGTTCTGATTTTGTTCATTCAACAAAATTTTTAGGGTGGCAAGAAGGAAGCCATTACTCAAAAAAACAACCCGGGTGGCAAGAAGGAAGCCATTACTCAAAAAATAGAAAAAAAAGTAAAGTGGCAAGAAGGAAGCCATTACTCAAAAAAGCCCACCTTGAATCCTGTTTGAGTATGCAAAAAACACTCGGAGATTCTGAAACCATGTGACAAAAAAGTTTTGTGTCTGACGAAACCAAGATGGAACTATTTGACCTAAATGCAAAATGTTGCGTTTGGTGCAAACCTAACACAGCACATCACCCAAAGAACCATCCCTACTGTGAAGCATGGTGGTGGCAGCATCATGTTCTGGGGATGTTTCTCATCAGCAGGACTGGGCATTTTCAGATAGATGGGAAAATGGATGGAGCAAAATGCAGAAAAATCCTCAAGGAAAACCCGCTGCCCTCTGCAAGAAAGCTGAAATTGGGAATGGAATTCACCTTCAGTATGACAATGACCCCAAAGCACACAGCTAAAGCTACACTGGAGTGGTTAGGAACAAAAAGATAAATGTCTTGAGTGCCCAGTCAGAGCCGCGACCTAAATCCAAACGAAAATCTGTGGCATGACTTGAAGGTTGCTGTCCATCAACTCTCCCCACGCAACTTGACTGAGCTTGAACAGTTTTGTACAAAGAATTGGCAAATATTGCCCAATCAAGGTGTGAAAGTTGGTAGAGACCTATCCCAACAGACTCACAGCTGTAATGCTGTCAACTATTAACTCGGGGATGGACAGTTATCCAACCAAGATATTCTAGTTTTGTGTTTTTAATTAACTTTTGAAATTTGTAGAATGTGTTTTTCACTTGGAAGTTTGGGTTACGATGGGTAAATAAAGGTGGAAAAAGACTGATTTATGCAATTTAATTCCAGACTATAAAGCAACAAAAGGTGAAAAATTTGAAAGGGGTGTAAGACTTCTATTGCACTGTATATCTTGCATTGTAAGTAAAGCTTTGGTTAAAGTCTCTTGCATGGTGTTTATCCGACAGTATTTCACTTACCGTGTACTCTTCAAATTGGCACCAGGTTTTATGAGACTTTGTTGTAGGCACTTGGATCTCCCATAGCTATTTCGGTGATGACTGACTGATCCAGCTATAGAAAACAAAACATTCACAGTTGCAATCACCACAAGTCAATCAATAAATCGGTCAATCGTTTTCCAGCTTAGGGGACACTGTCGGGTCCTACTGGATCAATGCAATGATCTTCCTCTTGTTGCAATGTTTCACCACACAACAACAAAACAAACGGTCGGAAAATCTTAGAAATAAATAGCTGGGCCAATCTCTACCAAATTCTGCGTACGTGCTGGAGGTCCCCAGGGGAAGGTCATGGACAACAAGATAATTCCCCCACAAGGAAATTGTCAATGTATGTGTGTGTACGTTTGAAAAACATACAAAACTAAAACAGCACTTGGGAGAGCACATACCTTTGCCAAGCTGAACAGGTTACGTTTTGTATTCCACCAATACGCTGAATCTGGATCTGAACTGAACCAAAATCTAATCAGCTTGTCCTTGTTGCCTACCCAACTCGTCACAAAGTTTTGTCATAACTTGTCCCACAACTTTTGAGATATCATGCTTTATATTGTTTTGGCCCCATCTCTCAATGATGAAGAATCACTTTAATTTTTTTTTTTAATTCTCCATGACCAGATCAGATCTTCACCAAAATCTAATAGATTCACCTTGTCATAACACACACCTGCCCCCAAGTTTGTCATAATCCATCTGTACACAACTTTTTGAAATATCAAATGATATATAGTTTTGGGCTCGTCTCTCAACGGTGAAGAATCACTTTTTAAAATAAATTAAAAATTTTATCAGATACGGATCTTCCAAAAAATCGAATCAATTCGTCCTTGTCACACAGCCACCTGTCACCAAAGTTTGTTGGAACCTGTCCCCAACGTTTTGAAAAATCATTCTAAAAGAAAGTCTAAATAACCCGATATCTTGATCGGGTGACCCAGCTTGTTAAGTAAAAGTAAAAAAGACATAAATTGTCATCACTCCCGTTGTTTAGTAATGTTGCTGTTCTGTAGTTAAAGGGCGAGCCCATATTTATGTGCAACTAAAATGGCCGCCAGTCTACAATCGGCCATCTTTCATCATTTTGCAAAATATAGTGAGGGCATGTGTGTGCTATCATGTACTGTGTTTGGGCAAGTTTGAACAAATCGGGCCAAGCATGTCTGAGAAATGGTTGGGGAACATTTAAGTAACAAATGACCACCAGTGGGGCGATCTTGGATCCGATCTCGAAAAAAAAAAAACATGCTCATATAAGCCATCATTCTTTTTTCCGGGTACAAAGTTTTGAATAAGATGGTAAAAGCATGTCCAAGAAATGGTTGAAAACGTGTTCAACAAGGGTTTTTTTTTACAACTAAATGGCCGCCAGTTGGCAATCTTGGATTGATCTCAAAAAAAAATGATGTGCATATACAAACCATCGTTTCTTTATCTGTGTGCAAAGTTTGAATAACATTGGCAAGTGGTTGTCTGAGATATGGTTGAGGACGTGTTTCAACATCAGGTTGTTCTTTTTTACAACTGAAATGGCCGCCAGTCGGCCATCTTGGATCTGATGTCGAAAAAAAAATGTGCGCGCCTATTTAAGCCATCGTTCTTATATCTGTGTGCCAAGTTTGAACAACATCGTAAATGCATGTCTGAGAAATGGTTGAGGACGTGTTCGACACTGGGAGTTTTTTTTCCAACTGAAATGGCCGCCGGTTGGCCATCTTGGATCTGATGTCGAAAAAAAATTACGTGCATATGTATGCCATCATGTTTCGTCGTTTTGCCAAGTACGAATAAAATCGGTCCAGACATGTCCGAGATATGGTTGCGGATGCACGCACACAAACATCGAGACCAAATCCATAAGCCCCTATTTCTGACTAAGTCCAACGGGGCTAATAAAGCACAACCACGACACAGGGATCCAATAACCACATACTGTACTTAATTAACATAAATTACATGAACTGTGCCCATTATACTATATATGCACAATGTGCGCAACCATAAAATTGTTGGCCTATGTGGCGACATAGCAATATTATACGTATTGTATATGTACATTGTAGCAATATTATATATGTGGCAATGTAAAGGTCCAACTAGGGGATGGACAGTTAAACTCAGTCCAACTCAGGGGATGATCTTAGTCATTAAAACTTACGTACCGTATCTGTCAAAACGGTACTAAATTTTTTTTTAGAGTAAACCTCTACACAATCTTGCAGAGATGAGGGGCTGAGCTTACTAAAGTAAGGAAACAAGCAAACTTGTTTGATATATATGTATATATGTATATATATATAATTCCTGGTGTTGGTTTAGTGTTAGGGTGGTGGCTTGGGATCCTAGGGTCCTGAGTTCAAGCCTCGTTTCCTGCTGGAATTAATTCACCAGGGGTTGACTCAGCCTGTCACCTTCTGAGGTCGGCAAAATGAGTAGCAGCTTGCTCAGATGACTGAGTCATCAGTATCCTGTGTCGGAGTGGCGACCAGTTCAGGATTGTACCCAATAGCCAAGAGACTGCTTCGGTAGCACCAACGCTCTGTACAGAGTATGGTCCACATAGGATGGATATATATATATATAAAATATATATATATATATATTATATATATATATATATATATATATAGTTTACGGATCGGAGTTCAAGGCTTGCCACAAGAGGAAGCACTTGGGTACCTCCCAAACGCCTGTCCTGAGTCCGCCGGGCACAGATAACTCTGCACGCCGGTGGGTTGCTTCCTGGCAGGATTTCACTAACTTCGCGTGGTACCTTACCTGTGGAACGGCCACATCAAGGTGGGTGGGGGTCGTGGATTCTTGTACCCGGAATATTGCCGAGTGATCCAGTGAGTGTGTGCTGGCTAAAAAGAAAAAATCACTTGGGGTAAAACCTCCCGGCTAACACTAACGAGTGGACTAATGCTGGACCAATGGAGGAAAAAACAGATGAACTCGTCGGAAACATCTCCAACCTTAACAAACACATTTATTTCATCAACACACTCATTAACAATTCCACTAAAGGACACATTTATTCACAATCAAACAGAGCACATTGATTCGCCATCAATTCAAGCACAATGACGGGTATTACAATCAAAGCACCAGAACACATTCAAAAAGATACATGAGGAAAGTAATTATTTAACACTTATGGAGCCCACTTAAAACAATCTTAATCTATCGCTACACACAGGACATGACGTGTTGTCAATCAAATGGGAAAGATAGGCGAGAGTATGAGAAGATGGTGAGAAAAGTGCAGCTTGGTACAACTCTGGCTCACCAGATACAGACAGTGCAGGCCTGCATGGTCCCAATGTGAATGGGGGTGAGGGGAGGGGTGTGGAAGGAGGTATTCAGGGTAGCGTGTGTCGGTGGTTTGCCGTCTTTGATGTGCACAGATGGTTCATGGGTTGGTACAGGGAGACATGCAGACGATCAGTGCTCCACAGAACCCATTAGCGCTTCGTTCAGAGTTACGTGAAGGCAATTAAACTCTAGCCTATGGCAGAGAATTGAGCTCCCTCACTCAGACAAAGCCGTACAGGCAGCTCACAGGACACAACACACTTGTGCAAAGCTTCACACTCAGACCCACGGTGGTGCTGCCTCATTACTCCCTTGGTGGCATTTCTCGCTCTCCCAGCGTCTCTTATTGGCGGCTCTCGTGATTCCCTGCGGCTCCGTGCTCATTGGCATGTGCCTGTCCTTTTATCTGGTCTGGCAAGGGCGTAGTTTAGAACCCTTCCCACTTGTTTTGGCGTCTCCTCATTGGCCCCAGCCGTCAAAGGTTCGTGTTACTTCCAGACAGTTCCACGAACGGGCAGCTGTTCGTCCTTCCGCTGTCTGGCCTTCCGCTGTCTGGGTCACTGAAGAGTCGATGCTTTTTATGGTGGTGGTGCTCCATTAATGCAGAGTGTAATATGTGTTATTTTGAACTGAAAGGTTTTAGGTGGTGGAAATAAAGACAATGTAACCCTTCTGTCCATCAATTACATTTCACCTCAACTGTGGTTCGTGCAAGGTTTACCGGGTATTTTAGTCGGGACCTATTTACAATAATGACTTGATGACGACGAATGAAGTTTTCTGTAGGAGATGGGAGTCGAACGATGAAAAGATGAGCCTTGTGATGTT
>CM068963.1:79969955-79981587 GCA_035128595.1 Eptatretus atami | reverse complement strand
AAAGAGAGAGAGAGAGAAAAAAATTTACTTCCTGGTTCGGAGCATACCAGCACTCTGATGTTACCGAAATTTATGCACCGTCTAATATGAAACGATTATAAACTTGGGCATTGTGTTTATCTTAAATGCGCATAAGAAATCATTAGAATACACAAAGTCATCATTATCGGCCCCGTACGTTGTAACCTGTTGGGGAAACGGCTGAGGTTCCCTTCCCCATCGGCCACGTCACGCAACAACGTGTCTTGTCATTGGTTTGGTAATAAATGGCCATAACTTGGGAAGCACTTGTCCGATTAATATCAAACTTGAAAGGCACATCCTCAGGTCCCAGCAATATATCTGGCAAGTTTCAATTAGATCTGACCAGTGGTTGTCGAGAAACAGGCGGTCACAGACACACAGACACACACAGAGATTGCTGGAATTATAGATAGATGAAGTGTGCAGAAGAGAAATGAGGTTGCAAAATATGAAGAGGATGAGATTTAAGCTTATTTCTAAAGGAGGTGATAAACATTCAGACGCAAACATCTCTTCCAAGCGCACATCACATTTACTCTACTAACCCATGTGGGTTGCCTTATAGTCGAGCCTGTGGTCTGAGGTGTGCTGCTAGCCAAGAGAAATGCTATGTCTAATGAGCGATTTTAGACCTTGGATGGGCTGACAAATACCCGAGAGGTATGCACACTCTCCTCCGAGCTTTCTAGCCTGGTCCAAATCTTGGCCAGTTATAAGTTGTCACGCTTGTTGTTTGGCACACAGGGCCATGTATGAATCGGATGGACATGAACGCGAGGACTCCTCGCCACAACGGCTTGGTGGTTGTGAACATTAAAGACCCACGGTGTATTTTTGAAAAGAGTACGTGAGCGATCGCCCGCACCCCAAACAAATTACAAATTCCTGCTCAAAAAACCACACCCAAGAGATCATGTCACCTGCAGGTTGGTGCTACACATAAAATGATGGTCAGTCATACACTTGTACCATTTTTTTCCCACATTCCCTCTATAGGAGTACTACCGTACTTCTATGATATGAAAAATAAGAAACAGGCGCTTTTTGGATTAGCATGAGTACCTCGTTCGTAGACCCCTTTGAACGTACTCGCAACATGAAGCACTCAGATTCAGATGCATGTTTTTCACCGAGACATTTGAAATGCCAAGTCCTTTTCATGTTGCAATTATAAAACAAGTATTAAACCGTGTGATGCCAACAGATGGCATGTTAGCACCGCGAAGACTAAACTTCACACACACACCTTTCTTTGTTTTCTTATCTGCTATATTCCAAATTCTAAACCTTACTCCCCCGACACTATCACGTTATACATCCAGGAAAGGGTTTCGGAGAGCCATTTGCATTTGATGTCAAAGTGTTTTCAGAAATAAATTGGTCAGTCTTGGTCATCGTAGTTTTCCATATTTCTTCCTTGACATTCTTGAAATTGGTCAAAATGTCGTCGCCATACTCTGATATCCACCTGGAAGAGATTTGGATTCATTATCTGCTGTCTCGATGCCTCGTCTTGTTCTTGGTTTTGGCAGCAGGAGCAGCACCTGCAATGGTCTTTGGTTTGAGAAATAGTGATGGAAATGGCCTTATCAAGGGCCTTAATGAGCTGCATCCACAGTGCAAGATTCCAAGTGCGAAGGCACAAGGGTAGACGTGATGAGCAGTGGGACTGCAGGACATGAGGAGAATGACGACAATTATAATTGCGACGATGGGCAACCGACACCCAGGAGCACCTCCCAGCCGGCCAGCGAGAGGCCGAGCACAACACCGGGCAGCATGAAAATGCGATGAGGAGGTAAAGACGGCAAACCAGCGGTACTTGGCCGTGCAGTTTCCCAGCATCTTAGCCAGCTTGATTGGCACGCGCATGAACGGATGGGGTAGTAGATGACGATGCCGCTGACATTGAAGAAGAAGTGACAGAGGGCATCTGCGTAATGGCAGTAGAATTATAAAGCATTTGTTTCAAACATGCATCTTACAGTCATTCACCAATTTTATAAGCAATATCATCATTTTAAGTGGCCTTCCATGGTGATTGTGTGTCATGTTGCATAAGTAGTTCAGCAGACTACAGCTAAATTAGTTAAATTTAAAAAGAACCCCAAAAGTGGTCGAGTTATTCACTTTGGCTCTGTACTGTCTTTCAAATCCATTTTGAGCATCCTTTTCTTCTTGGAATGTTTTTGTTTTTAGGTTCAGTATTGCTTTCTAATTGTGGGAATGGAGAGTGAGGCAAAACATGGTATGTTGAGTTTTCATGTCTCCCTAATATAAGGAACATTGAACGAGGGGTCATTGCTCGCTTAGCTATGCCGAGTTTATCCTTATCCCATTCATTTATCCACCCATTTACTTATCATACATGTACTAACCTCATTCCCAAGTCCCCAACAATACTTAACATCACATTGTCACTTTAATACATGCTTCCCATACGGTATCCTGAACACGCCCTGGTTACCCAAATACCTTCTCTTTTGAGAGATAGCACAGGATCTATAATGTTCACAACATAAATGCAGACAAAAACAGCTTAGTTTAGATCCATAACCAAAGGACCCATGCTCCACATGCAACATCCTCTGCAGAGTGCCAGTTTGCTGTTAGTTGAATTTGACTCAACAGGGTGAACATATTGAGATCCAAACATCTCAGAAGTGAAACAAGTTCCGAGTGAACTACGATTCCTCCCGAGCTTTCACCACCAGCACTTCGTAGAGGTCTCCTATCCAAGTTCTAACTGTGCTCCCTTTGATTAACATGTGAGATTAGGCACATTGAAACCAAGAAGTATTCTTCATATTTACTAACTGTACACCCTAAATTAATATCCAGAGGCTATTGTTACCTGATGTCAGGTGAGGGATTCCTTGTGAGATTCTGTAAAAATTTGTAAAAAGGATCATCAAATCATCATCATGTACAATGCCCTATGCAGGGCTTTGTGCTGCCAAAGCAGTTACGAGGCCACAATCCTGGTCGTGTCACCACTCCGACTCAGGAAGCCAGGGCAGGAATTTGGAATTTGGCCATGGTGCTGGCGTCCTGGTGATAGCTCGCCTACTCTTTGCAAAGAACACCGTGGGACCTCAAATGTCAACCAAGCAATGCCGCAGATGGGACATCCAGTTTAACGTCCATCAGAGGACGGTACACACATTGTTGAATCACTCTGCCTATGAAACACCGGGATGACAGTTTATAGGTAGGTCAGGATCAAACCTAGGCTAGACAGCTCAGAGGTGAGTGTACTTATCTCTTAGGGGCTATAAGTCACTCTACAAGCCAGCTCAATGGTAAGTGCCCCACCTTGAAACATCCGGTTGAACTTACATTTTTTTTGGTTTATGCCACCAAAATCGAATCATTGCTTTGTATACAGTGCCCATAGAAAGTCGACACCCCTTTCAAAATTTTCACATTTTTTGCCTTATAGCCTGGAATTAATTAACATTAATCAGACTTTTCCCACCTTTATTTACACATAGTAACCCACAACTTCCAAGTGAAAAACAAATTATCCAAATTTCAGAAAATTAATTAAAAATACAAAACTATAATATCTTGGTTGGATAAGTGTCCAGCCCCATTTAACAGCAATTGTAAATTAGCTCAGGTGTAACAATCACCTTCAAAATCACACACCAACTTAATTGGCTCCACCTGTGTTAAATTGAAGTGATTCTGATTATTTCAGAATAAAATCAGCTGTTCCTGTAGGTTTCCTCTGCTGGGTGGTGCAATTTCACAGCAAAGACTTAACCATGAGCACCAAGAAGCTTTCAAAAGACCCTGGGATAAAGTTTGTGGAAAGGTACAGATCAGGGATGGGTATAAAAAATATTCAAAGGCCTTCAATATCCCTTGGAGCACAGTCCAAGACAATCATTAAGAAGTGGAAGATGTGTGGTACCACCAAGACCCTGCCGAGATATAGCCGTCCTCCAAACTGGATCACAAAGCAAGGAGGAGGTTGTCAGAGGGGCTACAAGTAGCCATTGGAACCTTTGAAGAGCTACTTGGCTTTTATGGCAAAGACTGGTCACTATGTGCATGTGGACAAAATATCCCAAGCACTCCACAAGTCTGGCTGTATGGTCGGGTGGAAGAAGGAAGCCATTACTCAAAAAAGCCCACCTTGAGTCCCGTTTGAGTAGCAAAAAAACCACTCTTGAGATTCTTGAAAGCCATGTGGCAAAAAGTTTTGTGGTTTGACGAAACCAAGATGGAACTTTTGGCCCAAACGCAAAACGTTATGTTTAGTGCAAACCCACCACAGCACATTCCCCAAAGAACACCATCCACACTGTGAAGCATGGTGGTGAAAGCATAATGTTATGGGATGTTTCATACAGCAAGGACTGGGACACTTGTCAGGATAGAAGGGGAAAATTAATGGAGCAAAATATAGAAAAATCCTGGAGCAACCTGCTGCCCTCTGGCAAGAAAGCTGAATTGAGACGAAGTTCACCTTTCAGAATGACAACGACCCGAAGCACACAGCCAAAGCTACACTGGAGTGGCTGAGGAACAAAACGAAAATTGTCCTTGAGTGACCCAGTCAGAGCCTCTCACCTAAATCCAATTGAAAATCTGTAGCATAACTTGAAGATTGCTGTCTACAACACTCCCTACAGAACTTGAATGAGCTCAAAGAGTTTTGTACAGAAGAATTGGCAAATATTGCCTAATCAAGGTGTTAAAGTTTGCTAGAGACCTATCCCAACAGACTCACAGCTGTAATTGCTGCTAAAGGTGCTTCTACCAAGTTTTAACTCAGGGAGGGTGGACACTTATCCAACCAAGATATTCTAGTTTGTATTTTTAATTAATTTTCGGAAATTTGTAGAATTTGTTTTCACTTGGAAGTTGTGGGTTACGATATATAATATAGGGGAAAAAGTCTGATTTAATGCAATTTGTTGCCAAGCTATATGTATAAGGCAACAAAAGGTGAAATTTTTGAAAGGGTTTCTCCCTCTGGGGCACTGTATGTCTGTAACTTTCTGTAGTTACAGTAACATTTCTGTCGTAACATTGCAATATCTGTGCAGTCTGTCCTGTTCTGCGTTGTAACTGAACTACTCCTCAAACTTTTGTGAAATCGTACCAAATTCTGGACTCCACCGACCTCTCCACGGCTCGTCCGGTATGTCCTAAAGGTATGCACAGGAGGTACTCCACGGAGTGGGTTTCAGATTTTTTTATGCTTTTGGAATGTTTTGCGGAATGAAGTGTTTTACGGTGGCCGGAGTGCAAATCCTGCCACCAACCTCAGTAATAAAAAGTAACCCAACTGCAGGAGGACGTCCGCAGACACAGTTGGGTACTAGATATGGATGGCCGTTGCTCACAAGGAGCTGCTCCACCCTTTGACAGGTTTTGTTCTTTATCCTGCTGGGTGTCCAATCATACACCCTCCTCACCAGAAACTGGTGGCGAAATGGTTTAGTCGCCGACAACCATGGAACAGGTAGTACAGGTTTACATGGTACCATAGCAAGTCACAGATCTAATCTGACCTGACCTCACATTTCATGAGTGTCATAATTAAACAAGTCCTTGAACTCAACGAAGAAGTTGTATCTAAACTGGTACCTTTGTTATTTGTGGCAATTAAAATTGTAAAATGAGTAAACTTTTGGTGTGTGTGTGTGTGTGTGTGTGTGTGTGTGTGTTATACCTGCAGGGCCTCAAAGAGCGTCTCGCTTGGCTTGTGAGGGAGGCAAGAAATGGCGGTGAATGTTGTACCGATGTTGGAACCCAAGATGAGTGGATAGGCTCTCTCAAGAGTAATCACTCCGATACCTGGATCATGATTGAGACTTTCAAGGGTCCATTATAAAATGTAACACTTTTCAAGATAAAATAACCATTTACATTAAGGATCCAATGATAATAAGAGTCTTCATTATTCTTGTCTGCTTTTTCTCATTTGATATTGCGAATTCTCATCCAAACGTGTGAATTAGATGGGTTTTTCCCCCACCCCTCCCGACAAGGTCGGAGATGAGGACATTAAAATGAGCTCTGTCCTACCTTCCGATCCATTCGTCCATGTACTTTTGTGTATTAGATATTTCAAAAACCGTTCAAGATTTATCTTTCATATTATAGTTATCTATGCTCAATGACATTATCTCAATTTGTATTACGTCACGGCTGTGATTGCTGAATTATGTTGACATGGAAACCATCTCGATAACTTGGCTTTGTTATGCGATATTTCAAAAAACGTTCAAGATTTAGCTTTCATATTGCACAGTCTATTCCTTATACCGCCCAAAATACAGGGGACCAAGAGTATCAGCTCCTTCATCGATTTTGGTAATTCTTTTTCCATTGTGCTTTTCTATCAAAAGTCATTTAGACAATGTTGCAGGTTCATACAGTGTTTGTCTGTCTGGATGACTGTCTGTTCTATCTGTCTATCTGTCCTCTCTCTCTTCCTCTCTCTCTCTCTCTCTTCTCCTCTCTCTCTCTCACTTTTCCTCTCTCTCTCACTCCTCTTCCTCTCTCTCCTCCATTACCTCTGCCACCGAAAGTGGACGGAGGTTGTTTTCACCCTCTCTGTTTGTTGGGTCGCCGAATAGGTGACCCTTATTGTCAGTAATTCTGTCTGTTTGTTGGATGTTTGTTTGGATGTTGTTCGTTTGTCATCAGCATAATAGTAGTAAACGTGGGCGATTTTGACCAAACTCGGGTGGTAGGTACATCTTATGACTAGTGCTTTGGAAATTGTGATAGTTGCGAGGGACGCTTTGGTTCCTAGCAACAACGAAAAACCTTCAAAATCGGTACCGTTCACGCGAAATCAATTCCAAAAGCCATTATCCCACGTAGGGTTATGAAATTTGGCACGAATGATCTACAGGTGATGCTCTATCAAATATATTCCGGATTTTGTGATATATGGAATACTTTACCCGCAGCGCCCCCTACAATTAGGGTATGCGTGAAAATTGGCGAAAATTGAAGGCCCTGTGCGACCAGGTGAGTGCATCGATACGAATGAAACTTGCAGGTTCATGGTACTCAATGAGTACTACAACTTTTGCCTCAGGACATATTGACCGATTTCGCTTAGGTCAGGGGTAAAGGTCAATTAGTGCAAAAAGCGATAATATGCGAGAGCTGGAGGTGCCTTCGCGCCAAATGCTACTCCTCCTAGGTTATGGTCGGAATGGTCATGAAATTCACACTAATCATCTGGAATACATTCTGCACAAACGATGGACGCCCGATTTTCGATTTCGATCTTTGTTCACCCACAGCACCCCTCGAAACTTTGGGGATTTCCGATTTCAAACTGCATTTTCGGGTACTTTTCATTCAAACGGATACCGAGTAGTTTCAGTAGATGAACTGGATGAGATTTGATATGCATAATCTAAGGTGATTCCCTATCCGCTACATGACATCCATTTTGCTCTATATCTTATAGTTTCCATGCTCGGCGACCCATCGCCGCCTACCGGCTTGTTTGGCTGTTTGTGAGTAGATATCTCAAAAAGTTATGGATGGATTCACACAGAACTTGGTGGACAGGTTGATTGTGTGATAAGGACGAATTTATTCAATTTTGATGAAGATCTGAATCCACATCCAGATCTGATAGTTTTAAAACTTTTTTTTTTTCATAGTGATTCTTCTCCATTGAGAGATGGGCCAAAAATGATATAGAACAATGATATTTCAAAAGTTGGGGACAGTTATGACAAAACTAGGTAGATGAGTTGAGTCGGTGAGAACAAGGCCGATTTGCATTCCGGTTAAGATCCGGACGCAAATCCACCTATCAGTGGGATACAAAAGTAAACTGTTCAACCTGTGGAGGTTTTCACTCTATCGAGTGCCGTTCTAGTTCTCTTCCTTTGTTTTGACCAACTGTGGCCCATACCCCCACCGTCAATTCAATTGCCTTTTCATCCTCTGTCACCTGGTTTTACATGAGACTCGATTTGTCGAGAAAAAACTCTAATTGTTCCCATCCATCTTACAGAAATCGAAAAAAAACTTCAGGATTGCTCCCAAAGCCCTTTGAAATCAGTCGTCATCTCTCATCTTACAAAATATCAAAGTATTTACTTTCACTGAAAGATTGTTTCCTTTTTTTGGTGTGCTTGCCACCTCAGAGGTGAGTTCAGGTCTCACTGGTGTGATGTTTTTGAGTAACCACCAACGAGAGGGGTGATTGCCGAGTTAAATACCGAGCTGCTCTGGACAAGGAAAAGTCGCTCCAGCTCCCACCAGGATGGCCAAGTAACCCATGACCCAGGCAATGGATAATGGGAAATCTGTGGACATATTGAGAATTGTTCCTTCTCCATGTAAGCATGATTACAATGTTCGACCACCGTCCTGTTGCTGAAGCGGCATACGCATCAAGTTTGCCATCGTGCTACCAGTCTATAAGACATCGCATGAATGGACATTTCCAAATGTCCAACTCCGTATGTATCATAAAAGATTTGTGGTTCACAATAATTATTACATGATTTAAAAAAATTTTTACCCCATTTTTTTTTATTCTGGTAGGCCGAACATATTATTTTGTTATCTGCTCTGAAACACACACACACAAAAAAAACAACTTACATTTTAGGCCTAACATAAACCCCTACCTTCCACCATTATATATAATTAACATAGCATACCTGTGTTAACAGTTTTTATTGATTAACTGCAATTCGACCCTTCAGCACGGAGTTGAGAAACTTACGATGAGGATGAGGAAATACAGAGGACGAGGAGGGAGCTCACGAGCAGGATAATCCACAGCTAAGTCCGACAGAGTGGTCGATGCAAAGAGATGGTGGCCTGTTCACGCACAACGTTCGTATACAGTCAGTGCACAAAACAATAGCAGAATCACTAAAAAAAATGGACAACATTTACCATTGTTAAGTTGTTTGCAAGTTATGATGTCACAGGGTGTCTTATGTCAGTGAGTAAGAGCATCCAAGGCGACCAGCAAGAACAGCCAATGAGGCTTTCAGAGAAAGCAGAAAGCATTAACCAAAAAAGCATCCGGACCAGCTTGTTTATCGGAATGAAGTCACGTAACGTAAGTTCCTCCCATTCATTCATGTATCGGCCATCGCAGTGATTCTACGAGATCATCGTGCTCACTCGAGCTTTAAACGAGTTGAAGAAGAAGTGTTTTGATTGGAAAATGACCAGAGTGAAGGAGGTAAGATTATTTTTGAAGATGTTTCATCAACATACATTTGAAGGCAACACTATTGGTACTTCCACCATTTTGTTGCTTGCCAACACCAAACAATCCCACGACATTTGGCAATGTGGGACGAAATTTTTGCAATGTGATAACATTTCATTTAGCTACCATCGCCAAAAAGTCGACGCTACCTCTTATGTGTGGGCTCAGTGGAAAGCTTAACTGGCCAGAAGGTAAAGTACAGATGATTCATCCTGGAAGCTAGGCCTTATCGGACGCTAACTTGTCGTAAAACTGGCTCTTACAAGTTGATGAAAAGAAAACTGTGATATCGGGAGATTTAATTCACTTCCTAACATGGGCAAGCGTAATAATTTATACATCATTTATATTTGAGCTGTTTGGGAACAGGTCACTGAACAGGCTTAGAGAACACATGTTTACATTTGCAGATCTGATAGTCAGTGGTAAGATGAAGCATCAATCTTTCGGCGAGTTTGGTAGAGGGAATGCTATTGAGTCAATGGGGCAGAAATTTTGACTTTCATCATCATCATGGAATTACGAAAACACTCCAGCAGTGTCAAGACGTGTAATAGATACAGGAAAAGAGGTTCCCCCCCTCCTCCCCCTTCCAAAAGAAAAGAAGTCACCTTAAACAAAGTCGTTAATCTCATGTTTGAAATGAATGACTAAGGATGCTGGATTGTTAGGAAAAAGACTCTATCTAACCAATGAAGGAAAACTGTGTCTCTATGAACGGAAGTGAGCAAGGGATCCGATCAAGTGAAAATAGTATTCAATTGCAAGAATTAAGATAAGTATTGATTATAGTTTATTGCTAGCGAAAGGAAACTGTGTTATTTAATGGGAGATTTTAATTTCAACTTAATTGTTCTCTAAACTCATCACCCACTGACGACTTGTTAATACTTTTTGCTCGTATGGATTTCAACTACTGATTGACCAGCCAACTCACATTACCCCTCAAAGTACTACCCTTATTATAGTATACCTCAGGTCAGGTATGGGAGCATGCGCCAGAGCAGCGCGTCGCTGCGTCCCACTTTCCCCGGTACTCCAGGGGCCTCCGTCGGCCTGCATCCCCAGGCAGATGCCAGGCCCATCCCCTCTCCTTGAGATGCCGATCAACCTGCTGCAACCACGAGGCACGTGGTCGGCCCATTGGCCTCCTCCAACTCACGAGACTCCCTCGCTGAGAGAATCTGTGAGCAGGATCAGCGTCAGGAAAAAGCCAACATCTCCATACAGCCGCAGCTGCATTCACGGACGATGTAGGTACAAATCTCATTTGAATCTCTCTCAGCAACCGCTCGTTGACACAAAGTCCGACCAGCAATAGCCAAGGATTCTCCGAAGAGACCTGTACCAAAGGAATTAAGTCTCCGTCTCAGATCCCTGGTCAGAGTCCAAGTCTCACATCCATAGAGCAAGACTGGAAGCACCAAGACCTGAAGACTCGGACTTTAGCCCCGGACTTTCCGCGCGCGCAGGTACCGACAGCGCCACACCCCATTATCCAGTGAATCCATGACTCCCCCAGCCGCGACCCAGATGACTTTTTGACCTCTGACTCAGGCCAGCGAGGACATGAATATACTGCAAAGGTAAGTGAATCTCTCCATACCTCAACATCCTCATCACACAAACAGGCACAGACAGGACAGAGCATCCAGGATGTCAATGAAAGCCTGAATCTTAGTTTTGACCCAGGAACCCCGTAATCCAGTGGCCCGACCCGACTCCTCATTCAGCACCTCGAGGGCCCCAATAGGATATCTAGGTCTCCGCAAAGAAGACTGCATCATCTGCGAAATCAAGGTCAGAGATCTTGATGTTCCCAAACGATGCACCGCAGCTTGATCTCTGACATCCTGCCAATCCAGTCCATACAAGTGCTGAAAAGTGTGGGGGCCAGTACACACCCCTGACGACTCAGTAACAACTGGAAATAAGTCAGAGATGGTACCACCACACTTCACAGCACTCTCAGTACCAGAGTAGACTCAGACATCAGATCGATCAGTTTGGTGGCACCCCACGAAGACCAAGAATCCTCCAGAGGGCATCCCGATTCACTGAATGAACGCTTTACAGAGATCAACATAGGCTGCAAGCAGCCCCTGCTGAAACTCTCATCTGCGTTCGTGTGAAGACCAGAAGAGCAGGAATTCGGGTCAATCGTTGACCTCTTTGGTGTAAAGCCTGACTGCTATGGACGCTGGTGCTCAAGCAGATGGTGGCGAACCCCATCAATAATTATCTGAGCAAAGACCTTGCCTGGCACTGAGAGCAGCATTACCCCTCAGTAGTTGTTGCAGTCTGGGCAATCACCCTTCCCTTTCCAGAGAGGAACAACAAGGCCACTCTTCCAGTCAGTTGGGATGATGCCTGTGTTCC
>CM068963.1:79955935-79969667 GCA_035128595.1 Eptatretus atami | reverse complement strand
ACACCAAGGGATGGGCTTGGATGAACGCAATGCGCAAATTTCCCTGTAAGCAGGACAAGAATCACTTGACACAGGTGATGCTCTACCCCCTTACAGATTCCTCGCACATAGGCCTCCTTGTCCACCCTTAGCGCACGTATAGTTTTACGCCTCAGTTCCCTGAACAGCTCAGCTCTGCCTTTCAGCTGGCCCTGCGACTTTGGTCAATGGTATCCAGTGTCCCTTGAGAGACAAAATTCTTCTTTGTCCTATGGTGAGTTCCAAGACATCCACGGACTTCGGCATATCACAGTTACGATGATTTCGCAATTTAGGTTTTAATGGCAATTATCAAGTAGCGCCAACGTATTTTACCTTTTCGCAATGTCGGCGGCAAGGAAAAACAAAGAGAAAGAAAGGAAAACAAAATTTACTTTCCTGGGTTCGGAGCACACCAGCACTCTGAATGTTAACCGATTTATGCACCGTCTAATATGAAAACGATCATCAACTTGTGGGCATTGTGTTTATCTATAAACTGCGCATAATTAAATCGAGAATTATTAGACATACACGAGTCATCACTCTCACGCGAATCCTACGTTGTAACCCGTAATGGGGAACGCGGGCTGAGCTTCAACCTTCCCATACGGCCACGCCCACGCACAACGTGTACTTGTCATTGGTTTGGCTAAATTAAAAGACCATAATTGGGAAGCACTTGTCCCATTAAATCAAACTTTGAAAAGGGCACATCCCAGGCCCCAGCAATAATTGGCAAGTTTTCAATAATCGGACCAGTGGTTGTCGAGAAACAGCGGTCACACACCAACACACACACACACACACACACACAACCACACCACACACAACCACACACACAAGATTGCTGGAATTATAGAAGACTAGTACGTGCCCGTAAAAAAACAAAAAAATTAATAAATAAATATTCAACGTGAGCAAACAAACAACCAACCCACACAGGGCCATTTCTTTCGCCTCTCGCGTGCCCGTACGTGCGTGCCCGGAAGTTCGCATATTATTTGCAGTTACGATTATTTCGCAATTTAGTTTAATGCCAAAGTATTTTACCTTTTCGCCAATGTCTGGCAGGAAAAACAAAAGAGAAGAGAGAGAGAGAGAAAAAAATTTACTTCCTGGTTCGGAGCATACCAGCACTCTGATGTTACCGAAATTTATGCACCGTCTAATATGAAACGATTATAAACTTGGGCATTGTGTTTATCTATAAATGCGCATAAGAAATCATTAGAATACACAAAGTCATCATTACCGGAGCCCGTACGTTGTAACCCGTATGGGGAACACGGCTGAGGTTCCCTTCCCCATCGGCCACGTCCACGCAACAACGTGTCTTGTCATTGGTTTGGTAAATAAATGGCCATAACTTGGGAAGCACTTGTCCGATTAATATCAAACCTTGAAAGGCACATCCTCAGGTCCCCAGCAATATATCTGGCAAGTTTCAATTAGATCTGACCAGTGGTTGTCGAGAAACAGGCGGTCACAGACACACAGACACACACAGAGATTGCTGGAATTATAGATAGATGAAGGTGGCAGAAGAGAAATGAGGTTGCAAAATATGAAGAGGATGAGATTTAAGCTTATTTCTAAAGGAGGTGATAAAAACATTCAGACGCAAACATCTCTTCCAGCGCACATCACAATTTTACTCTACTAACCCATGTGGGTTGCCTTATAGTCGAGCCTGTGGTCTGAGGTGTGCTGCTAGCCAAGAGAAATGCTATGTCTATGAGCGATTTTAGACCTTGGATGGGCTGACAAATACCCGAGAGGTATGCACACTCTCCTCCGAGCTTTCTAGCCTGGTCCAAATCTTGGCCCAGTTATAAGTTGTCACGCTGTTTGTTTGGCACACAGGGCCATGTATGAATCGGATGGACATGAACGCCGAGGACTCCTCGCCACAACGGCTTGGTGGTTGGTGGAACATTAAAAGACCCACGGTGTTTTTTGAAAAGAGTACGTGAGCGATCGCCGGCACCCCAAACAAATTACAAAATTCCTGCTCAAAAAACCACACCCAAGAGATCATGTCACTGCAGGTTGGTGCTACACATAAAATGATGGTCAGTCATACACTTGTACCATTTTTTTCCCACATCATCCCTCTATAGGAGTACTACCGTACTCTATGATATTGAAAAATAAGAAACAGGCGCTTTTTTGGATTAGCATGAGTACCTCGTTCGTAGACCCCTTTGAACGTACTCGCAACATGAAGCACTCAGATTCAGATGCATGTTTTTCACCGAGACATTTGAAATGCCAAGTCCTTTTCATGTTGCAATTATAAAACAAGTATTAAACCGTGTGATGCCAACAGATGGCATGTTAGCACCGCGAAGAGACTAAACTTCACACACCACACTTTCTTTGTTTTCTTATCTGCTATATTCCAAATTCTAAACCTTACTCCCCCGACACTATCACGTTATACATCCAGGAAAGGGTTTCGGAGAGCCATTTGCATTTGATGTCAAAGTGTTTTCAGAAAATAAATTGGTCAGTGGCTTTGGGTCATCGTAGTTTTCCATATTTCTTCCTTGACATCTTGGAAATGGTCAAAATGTCGTCGCCATACTCTGATATCCCACCTGGAAGAGAATTTGGATTCATTATCTGCTGTCTCGATGCCTCGTCTTGTTCTTGGTTTTGGCAGCAGGAGCAGCACCTGCAATGGTTCTTGGTTTGAGAAATAGTGATGGAAATGGCTTATCAAGGGCCTTAATGAGCTGCATCACAGTGCAAGAGTTCCAAGTGCGAAGGCACAAGGGTAGACGTGATGAGCAGTGGACTGCAGGACATTGAGGAGAATGACGACAATTATAATTGCGACGATGGGCAACCGGACACCCAGGAGCACCTCCCAGCCGGCCAGCGAGAGGCCGAGCACAACACCGGGCAGCATGAAAAATGCGATGAGGAGTAAAGACGGCAACAGCGGTACTTGGCCGTGCAGTTTCCCAGCATCTTAGCCAGCTGATTGGCACGCGCATGAACGGATGGGGTAGTAGATGACGATGCCGCTGACATTGAAGAAGAAGTGACAGAGGGCGATCGCGTAATGGCAGTAGAATTTATAAAAGCATTTGTTTCAAACATGCATCTTACAGTCATTCACCAATTTTAAAGCAATATCATCATTTTAAGTGGCCTTCCATGGTGATTGTGTGTCATGTTGCATAAGTAGTTCAGCAGACTACAGCTAAATTAGTTAAATTTAAAAAGAACCCCAAAAGTGGTCGAGTTATTCACTTTGGCTCTGTACTGTCTTTCCAAATCCATTTTGAGCACCTTTTCTCTTGAATGTTTTTGTTTTTAGGTTCAGTATTGCTTTCTAATTGTGGAGAATGGAGAGTGAGGCAAAAACATGGGTATGTTGAGTTTTCATATCTCCCTAATATTAAGGGAACATTGAACGAGGGGTCATTTGCTCGCTTAGCTATGCCGAGTTTATCCTTATCCCATTCATTTAATCCACCCATTTACTTATCATACATGTACTAAACCTCATTCCCAAGTCCCAACAATTACTTAACATCACATTGTCACTTAATACATGCTTCCCATACGGTATCCTGAACACGCCCTGTTACACCCCAATAACCTTTCTTTTTGAGAGATAGCACAGGATCTATAATGTTCACAACATAAATGCAGACAAAACAGCTTAGTTTAGATCCATAACCAAAGGACTCCATGCTCCACAATGCAACATCCTCTGCAGAGTGCCAGTTTGCTGTTAGTTGAATTTGACTCAACAGGGTGAACATATTGAGATCCAAACATCTCAGAAGTGAAACAAGTGTCCGAGTGAACTACGATTCCTCCCGAGCTTTCACACCAGCACTTCGTAGAGGTCTCCTATCCAAGTTCTAACTGTGCTCCCTTTGATTAACATGTGAGATTAGCACATTGAAAAACCAAGAAGTATTCTTCATATTTACTAACTGTACACCCTAAAATTAATATCCAGGATATTGTTACCTGATGTCAGGTGAGGGATTCCTTGTGAGATTCTGTACAAAACTTTGTAAAAAGGATCATCAACATCATCATCATGTACAATGCCCTATGCAGGGCGTTTGTGCTGCCAAAGCAGTTACGAGGCCACAATCCTGGTCGTGTCACCACTCCGACCAGGAAGCCAGGGCAGGAATTTGGAATTTTGGCCATGTGCTGGCGTCCTGGTGATAGCTCGCCTACTCTTTGCAAAAGACACCGTGGGACCTCAAATGTCAACCAAGCAATGGCAGATGGGACATCCAGTTTAACGTCCATCAGAGGGACGGATACACACATTGTTGAATCACTCTGCCTATGAAACACCGGGATGACAGTTTATAGGCTAGGTCAGGATCAAACCTAGGCTAGACAGCTCAGAGGTGAGTGTACTTATCTCTAGGGGCTATAAGTCACTCTACAAGCCAGCTCAATGGTAAGTGCCCCCACCTTGAAACATCCGGTTGAACTTACATTTTTTTTGGTTTATGCCACCAAAATCGAATCATGCTTTGTATACAGTGCCCTAGAAAGTCGACACCCCCTTTCAAAATTTTCACATTTTTTGCCTTTATAGCCTGGAATTAATTAACATTAAATCAGACTTTTTCCACCTTTATTATACACATAGTAACCCACAACTTCAAGTGAAAACAAATATCAAATTTCAGAAAATTAATTAAAAATACAAAACTATAATATCTTGGGTGGATAAGTGTCCACCCCATTATAACAGCAATTGTAAATTAGCTCAGGTGTAACAATCACCTTCAAAATCACACACCAATTAATTGGCTCCACCTGTGTTAAATTGAAGTGATTCTGATTATTTCAGAATAAAATCAGCTGTTCCTGTAGGTTTCCTCTGCTGGGTGGATTTCACAGCAAAGACTAACCATGAGCACCAAGAAGCTTTCAAAGAACCTCTGGGATAAAGTTGTGGGAAAGCGTACAGATCAGGGATGGGTATAAAAATATTTCAAAGGCCTTCAATATCCCTTGGAGCACAGTCAAGACAATCATTAAGAAGTGGAAGATGTGTGGTACCACCAAGACCCTGCCGAGATATAGGCCGTCCTCCAAACTGGATACCAAGCAAGGAGGAGGTTGATCAGAGGGGCTACAAGTAGCCATTGGAACTTTGAAAGAGCTACTGGCTTATGGCAAAGACTGGTCACTATGTGCATGTGGACAACAATATCCCAAGCACTCCACAAGTGCTGGGCTGTATGGTCGGGTGGAAGAAGGAAGCCATTACTCAAAAAAGCCCACCTTGAGTCCGTTTGAGGTATGCAAAAAAACCACTCTTGAGATTCTTGAAAGCCATGTGGCAAAAATTTTGTGGTTGACGAAACCAAGATGGAACTTTTGGCCCAAACGCAAAACGTTATGTTTAGTGCAAACCCACCACAGCACATCCCCAAAGAACAACCATCCACACTGTGAAGCATGGTGGTGAAAGCATCATGTTATGGGATGTTTCTATCAGCAAGGACTGGGACACTTTCAGGATAGAAGGGGAAAATTAATGGAGCAAAATATAGAAAAATCCTGGAGGACAACCTGCTGCCCTCTGCAAGAAAGCTGAAATTGAGACGGAAGTTCACCTTCAGAATGACAACGACCCGAAGCACACAGCCAAAGCACACTGGAGTGGCTGAGGAACAAAACGAAAATTGTCCTTGAGTGCCCAGTCAGAGCCTCACCTAAATCCAATTGAAAATCTGTAGCATACTTGAAGATTGCTGTCTATCAACACTCCCACAGAACTTGAATGAGCTCAAAGAGTTTTGTACAGAAGAATTGGCAAATATTGCCTAATCAAGGTGTGTAAAGTTGCTAGAGACCTATCCCAACAGACTCACAGCTGTAAATTGCTGCTAAAGGTGCTTCTACCAAGTTTTAACTCAGGGAGGTGGACACTTATCCAACCAAGATATTCTAGTTTTGTATTTTTAATTAATTTTCGGAAATTTGGTAGAATTGTTTTTCACTTGGAAGTTGGGGTTACGATATATAATATAGGTGGAAAAAGTCTGATTTAATGCAATTTTTGCCAAGCTATATGTATAAGCAACAAAAGGTAAAATTTTGAAAGGGGGTTTCTCCTCTAGGGCACTGTATGTCTGTAACTTTCTGTAGTTACAGTAACATTTCTGTCGTAACATTGCATATCTGTGCAGTCTGCCTGTTCTGCGTTGTAACTGAACTACTCCCTCAAACTTTTGTGAAATCGTACCAAATTTCTGGACTCCACCGACCTCTCCGGTGTGTATGTCCTAAAGGTATGCACAGGAGGTACTCCACGGAGTGGGTTTCAGATTTTTTTATGCTTTTGGCGAATGTTTGCGGAATGAAGTGTTTTACGTGGCCGGAGTGCAAATCCTGCCACCAACCTCGTAAATAAAAGTAACCCAACTGCAGGAGGACGTCGCAGACACAGTTGGGTACTAGATATGGATGGCCGTTGGCTCACAAGGAGCTGCTCCACCCTTTGACAGGTTTTGGTCTTTATCCTGCTGGGTGTCCCAATCATACACCCTCCTCACCAAGAAACTTGTGGCGAAATGGTTTAGTCGCCGACAACCATGGAACAGGGTAGTACAGGTTTACATGGTACCCATAGCAAGTCACAGATCTAATCTGACCTGACCTCACATTTTCATGAGTGTCATAATTAAACAAGTCCTTGAACTCAACGAAGAAGTTGTATCTAAACTGGTACCTTTGTTATTTGTGCAATTAAAATTGTAAAATGAGTAAACTTTTGGTGTGTGTGTGTGTGTGTGTGTGTGTGTGTGGTTATACCTGCAGGGCCTCAAGAGCGTCTCGCTTGGCTTGTGAGGAGGCAAGAAATGGCGGTGAATGTTGTACCGATGTTGGAACCCAAGATGAGTGGATAGGCTCTCTCAAGAGTAATCACTCCGATACCTGGATCATGATTGAGACTTTCAAGGGTCCATTATAAAATTAACATTTTCAAGATAAATAACCATTTACATTAAGGATCCAATGATAATAAGAGTCTTCTATTTTCTTGTCTGCTTTTCTCTCATTTGATATTGCGAATTCTCATCCAAACGTGTGAATTAGATGGGGTTTTTCCCCCACCCCTCCCGACAAGGTCGGGATGGGAGACATTAAAATGAGCTCTGTCCTACCTTCCGATCCATTCGTCCATGTACTTTTGTGTATTAGATATTTCAAAAACCGTTCAAGATTTATCTTTCATATTATATTATCTATGCTCATGACATTATCTCAATTTGATTACGTCACGGCTGTGATTGCTGAATTATGTTGACATGGAAACCATCTCGATAACTTGGCTTGTGTATGCGATATTTCAAAAAACGTTCAAGATTTAGCTTTCATATTGCACAGCAATCTATTCCTTATACCGCCCAAAATACAGGGGACCAAGAGTATCAGCTCCTTCATCTGATTATGGTAATTCTTTTTTCCATTGTGCTTTTCTATCAAAAGTCATTTAGACAATGTTGCAGGTTCATACAGTGTTTGTCTGTCTGGATGACTGGTCTGTCTATCTGTCTATCTGTCTCTCTCTCTCTCTCTCTCTCCTCTCTCTCTCTCTCTCTCTCTTCTCTCTCTCTCCCCCTTCTCTCCTCTCTCCTCTCCTTCATTCTCTCTCTCTCTCATTACCTCTGCCACCGAAAGTGGACGGAGGTTGTTTTCACCCTCTCTGTTTGTTGGGTCGCCGAATAGGTGACCCTTATTGTCAGTAATTCTGTCTGTTTGTTGGATGTTTGTTTGGATGTTTGTTCGTTTGTCATCAGCATAATTAGTAGTAAACGTGGGCGGATTTTGACCAAACTCGGTGGTAGGTACATCTTATGACTAGTGCTTTTGGAAATTGTGATAGTTGCGAGGGACGCTTTGGTCCCTAGCAACAACCGAAAAACCTTCAAAATCGGTACCGTTCACGCGAAATCAATTCCAAAAGCCATTATCCCACGTAGGGTTATGAAATTTGGCACGAATGATCTACAGGTGATGCTCTATCAAATATATTCCGGATTTTGTGATATATGGAAATACTTTACCCGCAGCGCCCCCTACAATTAGGGTATGCGTGAAAATTGGCGAAAAATGAAGGCCCCCTAGCGACCAGGTGAGTGCATCGATACGAATGAAACTTGCAGGTTCATGGTACTCAATGAGTACTACAATTTGCCTCAGGACATATTGACCGATTTCGCTTAGGTCAGGGTCAAAGGTCAATTAGTGCAAAAAGCGATAATATGCGAGAGCTGGAGGTGCCTTCGCGCCAAATGCTACTTCCTCCTAGGGTTATGGTCGGAATGGTCATGAAATTCACACTAATCATCTGGAATACATCTGCACAAACGATGGAGCCCGATTTTCGATTTCGATCTTTGTTCACCCACAGCACCCCTCGAAACTTTGGGGATTTCCGATTTCAAACTGCATTTCGGTACTTTTCATTCAAACGGATACCGAGTAGTTATCAGTAGATGAACTGGATGAGATTTGATATGCATAATCTAAGGTGATTCCCTATCCGCTACATGACATCCATTTTGCTCTATATTCTTATAGTTTCCATGCTCGGCGACCCATGCGCCCCTACCGGCTTGTTTGGCTGTTTGTGAGTAGGATATCCTCAAAAAGTTATGGATGGATTCACACAGAACTTGGTGGACAGGTTGATTGTGTGATAAGGACGAATTTATTCAATTTTTGATGAAGATCTTGAATCCACATCCAGATCTGATAGTTTTAAAACTTTTTTTTTTTTCAAGTGATTCTTCTCCATTGAGAGATGGGCCAAAAATGATATAGAACATGATATTTCAAAAAGTTGGGGACAGTTATGACAAAACTAGGTAGATGAGTTGAGTCGGGAATGAAACAGGCCGATTGCATTCCGGTTAAGATCCGGACGCAAATCAGCCTATCAGTGGGATACAAAAGTAAACTGTTTCAACCGGTGAGGTTTTCACTCTATCGAGTGCCGTTCTAGTTCTCTTCCTTGTTTTGACCAACTGTGGCCCAATACCCCCACCGTCAATTATTGCCTTTTCATCCTCTGTCACCTGGCTTTTACATGAGACTCGATTTTGTCGAGAAAAAAACTCTAATTGTTCCCATCCATCTTACAGAAATCGAAAAAAAACTTCAGGATTGCTCCCAAAGCCCCTTGAAATCAGGTCGTCATCTTCATTCTTACAAAATATCAAAGTATTTACTTTCACTGAAAGATTGTTTCCTTTTTTGGTGGCTTGCCACCTCAGATGAGTTCAGGTCTCACTGTGTGATGTTTTTGAGTAACCACCAACGAGAGGGGGATTGCCGATGTAAATACCGAGCTGCTCTGGACAAGGAAAGTCGCTCCAGCTCCCACCAGGATGGCCAAGTAACCCATGACCCAGGCAATGGATATGGGAAATCTGTGGACATATGAGAAATTGTTCCTTCTCCATGTAAGCATGATTACAATGTTCGACCACCTTCCTGTTGCTGAAGCGGCATACGCATCAAGTTTGCCATCGTGCTACCAGTCTAAAAGACATCGCATGAATGGACATTTCCAAATGTCTCAACTCCGTATGTATCATCAAAAGATTTGTGGTTCACAATAATTATTACATGATTTAAAAAATTTTTACCCCAATTTTTTATTTCTTGGTAGGCCGAACATATTATTTGTTATCTGCTCTGAAACACACACACACAAAAAAACAACTTACATTTTAGGCCTAACATAAACCCCTACCTTCCACCATTATAATATTATTAACATAGCATACCTGTGTTAACAGTTTTATTGATGATAACTGCAATTCGACCCTTCAGCACGGAGTTGAGAAACTTACGATGAGGATGAGGCAAATACAGAGGACGAGGAGGGAGCTCACGAGCAGGATAATCCCACAGCTAAGTCCGACAGAGTGGTCGATGCAAAGAGATGGTGGCCTGTTCACGCACAACGTTCGTATACAGTCAGTGCACAAAACAATAGCAGAATCACTAAAAAAAATGGACAACATTTACCATTGTTAAGTTGTTTGCAAGTTATGATGTCACAGGGTGTCTTATGTCAGTTGAGTAAGAGCATCCAAGGCGACCAGCAAGAACAGCCAATGAGGCTTCAGAGAAAGCAGAAAGCATTAACCAAAAAAGCATCCGGACCAGCTTGTTTATCGGAATGAAGTCACGTAACGTAAGTTCCTCCCATTCATTCATGTATCGGCCATCGCAGTGATCTTACGAGATCATCGTGCTCACTCGAGCTTTAAACGAGTTGAAGAGAAAGTGTTTTGATTGGAAAATGACCAGAGTGAAGGAGGAAGATTATTTTTGAAGATGTTTCATCAACATACATTTGAAGGCAACACTATTGGTACTTCCACCATTTTGTTGCTTGCCAACACCAAAACAATCCCACGACATTTGGCAATGTGGGACGAAATTTTTGCAATGTGATAACATTTCATTTAGCTACCATCGCCAAAAAGTCGACGCTACTCTTATGTGTGGGCTCAGTGGAAAGCTTAACTGGCCAGAAGGTAAAGTACAGATGATTCATCCTGGAGCTAGGCCTTATCGGACGCTAACTTGTCGTAAAACTGGCTCTTACAAGTTGATGAAAAAGAACTGTGATATCGGGGAGATTTAATTCACTTCCTAACATGGGCAAGCGTAAATAATTAATACACATTTATATTTGAGCTGTTTTGGGAACAAGGTCACTGAACAGGCTTAGAGAACACATGTTTACATTTGCAGATCTGATAGTCAGTGGTAAGATGAAGCATCAATCTTTCGGCGAGTTTGGTAGAGGGAATGCTATTGAGTCAATGGGGCAGAAATTTTGACTTTCATCATCATCATGGAATTACGAAAACACTCCAGCAGTGTCAAGAACGTGTAATAGATACAGGAAAGAGGTTCCCCCCTTCCCCTCCCCCTTCCAAAAGAAAAGAAGAATCACCTTAACAAAAAGTCGTTAATCTCATGTTTGAAATGAATGACTAAGGAATGCTGGATTGTTAGGAAAAGAACATCTATCTAACCAATGAAGGAAACTGTGTCTCTATGAACGGAAGTGAGCAAGGGATCCCGATCAAGTGAAAATAGTATTCAATTTGCAAGAATTAAGATAAGTATTGATTAAGTTTATTGCTAGCGAAAGAAACTGTGTTATTTAATGGGAGATTTTAATTTCAACTTAATTGTTCTACTCATCACCCCACTGACGACTTTGTTAATACTTTTTGCTCGTATGGATTTCATACTCTGATTGACCAGCCAACTCACATTACCCCTCAAAGTACTACCCTTATTATAGTATACTCAGGTCAGGTATGGGAGCATGCGCCAGAGCAGCGCGTCGCTGCGTCCACTTTCCGCCGGTACTCCAGGGCCTCCGTCTGGCCATCCCCCAGGCAGATGCCAGGCCCATCCCCATCTCCTTGAGATGCCGATCAACCTGCTGCAACCACGAGGCACGTGGTCGGCCCATTTGCCTCCTCCACTCACGAGACTCCCTCGCTGAGAGAATCTGGTGAGCAGGATCAGCGTCAGGAAAACGAGCCACATCTCCATACAGCCGCAGCTGACATTCACGGACGATGTAGGTACAAATCTCATTTGAATCTCTCTCAGCAACCGCTCGTTGACACAAAGTCCGACCAGCAATAGCCAAGGATTCTCCGAAGAGACCTGTACCAAAGGAATTAAGTCTCCGTCTCAGATCCCTGGTCAGAGTCCAAGTCTCACATCCATAGAGCAAGACTGGAAGCACCAAGGACCTGAAGACTCGGACTTTCGTCCTCCCGCGCAGGTACCGACAGCGCCACACCCCATTATCCAGTGAATCCATGACTCCCCAGGCCCGACCCAGATGACTATTGACCTCTGACTCACGGCCAGCAGAGACATGATATCACTGCCAAAGGTAAGTGAATCTCTCCATGACCTCAACATCCTCATCAACAAACAGGCACAGACAGGACAGCAGACATCCAAGATGTCAATGAAAGCCTGAATCTTAGTTTTGACCCAGGAAACCCGTAATCCCAGTGGCTCCGACTCCTCATTCAGCACCTCGAGGGCCCCCAATAGGATATCTAAAGTCTCCGCAAAGAAGACTGCATCATCTGCGAAATCAAGGTCAGAGATCTTGATGTTCCCAAACGATGCACCGCAGCTTGATCTCTGACATCCTGCCTAGAAATCCAGTCATACAAGTGCTGAAAAGTGTGGGGGCCAGTACACACCCCTGACGAACTCCAGTAACAACTGGAAATAAGTCAGAGATGGTACCACCACACTTCACAGCACTCTCAGTACCAGAGTAGAGCTCAGACATCAGATCGACAGTTTGGTGGCACCCCACGAAGACCAAGAATCCTCCAGAGGGCATCCCGATTCACTGAATCGAACGCTTTACAGAGATCAACATAGGCTGCAAGCACCCCTGCTGAAACTCTCCACTGCGTTCGGTGAAGACCAGAAGAGCAAGGATACGGTCAATCGTTGACCTCTTTGGTGTAAAGCCTGACTGCTATGGACGCTGGTGCTCAGCAGATGGTGGCGAACCCATCAATAATTATCTGAGCAAAGACCTTGCCTGGCACTGAGAGCAGCATTACCCCTCAGTAGTTGTTGCAGTCTGGGCAATCACCCTTCCCTTTCCAGAGAGGAACAACAAGGCCACTCTTCCAGTCAGTTGGGATGATGCCGTGTGTTCCAGGCAGAGCACAAAACTGCATGCAATGACACGAGTGCAGCATTTCCACCAGCCTTGAGAAGTTCAGCATGGATGCCACAGATCCCTGGAGCTTTACCCCATTTCAACCGGTTCACCGCAGTCTGTTTTCCACAAGCGAAGGTGGACCACAGTTGATTGGAGGGTCAGCAACAGGGATTGCAGCACCCCTGATGTCCAACTCGACAGCTGGTCGATCAGCCTGGAACAAACCGCTCAAAGTAACCGGTCGAGTGGGCCTTCACTTCTGACTCCTCTGTCAAGAGCCTACCACCCTCTGCTCTAACTGCAGTACACCAAGGATGGGCTTGGATGAACGCAATGCGCAAATTCCCTGTAAGCAGGACAAGAATCACTTGACACAGGTGATGCTCTACCCCTTACAGATTCCTCGCACATAGGCCTCCTTGTCCACCCTTAGCGCACGTATAGTTTTACGCCTCAGTTCCCTGAACAGCTCAGCTCTGCCTTTCAGCTGGCCCTGCGACTTTGGTCAATGGTATCCAGTGTCCCTTGAGAGACAAAATTCTTCTTTGTTCCTATGGTGAGTTCCAAGACATCCACCGGCAACATCAAGGAAGGTGGTCTTGAAGGCACTCCACAACTCTTCAGGACCTCCCAAAGCACCCAGACCCCCCAAATCTCCACTCAGTTTGTTTGCAAACTCCCCAGCTACCCTCTCATCCTTGGAGCTGCAACATCCAGCCTAGGCTGGGATGTACCATTCTCCTCGATTTAAGGTGCAACTTCAGAGTTGCTACAACAAGCCGGTGGTCAGTATTGAGGAACTGAGCACTCCGGTAGACCCTGCAGTTCTGATCATCCTCCATCCAGTGACCATCAACGAGGACATGGTCAATCTCCTTGCCACACCGCCAGCGTTGAATACCAAGTCCAGCGATGAGCTTGTGGGCACTGAAACCATGAACCAGCCACCCTAAGTCCATG
>CM068963.1:79935448-79954685 GCA_035128595.1 Eptatretus atami | reverse complement strand
CTACTTCTGTTCAAAAGAGTTATGTCACTGGAGATATAATCTATAATACTTTGTGTTCTTTTACTGCAGATATCAAATCCATGGAATTGGGGGGAAGTCTATAAGTCCCATCAAACTAACTCTGTTTATGATACTTTTCTTTCTCTTCTCACTAAACTCTTACAATCGCCATTCCCCACTTATTACTAAAATAAGTGGAAGCGCAAAAACCAATCATCCATGGCTCACTCAGTCAACAATTATCAACTCCTGTAATTACAAAAAATAGTATCGGTGCTTCTTCCATCATCCCTTTGAGAATAATGGGCAACATTATAAGAGTTACCGTAATCTATTATATCCACTACTGTCTGACTTGCCAAAAAAAATTATTACATCAAAAAGTTTAATAGGAATAAAAATAACATGAAGAATACTGGGCGTGAAATTAGTAAAATTATTGGCAAAGATTGCTGGAAAATTGTTTCGATAAGCAGGAGGTTTACTCCAATCCGAGAGATATTGCTAATTCCTTCAATTTTCATACTTTACTAACGTCGGTGCATCGCTCGCTAATAAAATCTTAACAACAAACATGAACTTCAGGGACTATTTGCACAACTCCAACACATCATCTTTTTTTCCTTTTACCAACAAATTATTTTGAAATCATTGAGATTGGCAGGAAGCTCAATCGTGTCGCAAGTTGTGGCTTTGATGAAATTCGTTCTTCTGTGATAAAGTCTGTCATATCTTTTATTTCTCACCCCTTAGCCATATATTCAATCTATTCTCTTATTGTTCTGTTGCTCAGGGTTTACTCACATTTTCAAAAGTAGCAATCGACAGTTCATTCACAATTACAGACGCATATTCTGTTCTTCGTGTTTTCCAAAATTTTGGGGAGACTTGTTTATAACCATCTAACCTAATTTCTCTCTAAATGTAACATTTTTTCATCAGCAGTTTGGTTTTCGTAGTAAACACTCTAGAGATATGGCTCTCATTCATACAACAGATTTAATTTCGAATTCCCTCTCTGACAGATTGTATACCACTGATGTTTTCATTGACTTGTCCGAAGCCTTTGATACGATTGATCATAATATTCCTCTCTCCAAACTTGATTTTTTATGGTGTTACAGGTTGTGCTCTTGAATGGTTTAAAGACTATCTTACTAATAGGCAACAATTTACAGTCGTTAAAAGCTATCGGTCATGGAGTCCTCCAAGGATCTATACTTGGGCCTCTTCTGTTCTTATTATAAGTTAACGATCTACATACTTGTTCTTCTTTGTTATCTTTTTTTTCCTCTCTTTGCTGATGATACAACTGTCATCTATTCCAATCCTAGTTTCGACTCTTTGATCAATACTCTTAATAGTGAGTTCATTAACGTTTCATCCTGGTTTAAATCAAACAAACTCTCCATAAATCCCAATAAAACCAAGTGTATGTTTTTTTGTTTTTTTTAGCAAATCCACCAAACCATTGTCTGACACCATTTCTTTAATCTATATTGACAATGAACCCATTACTTTTGTTCATTTGACAAAATTTTTAGGTGTTACCTTCGATGACAATCTTACCTGGACTAATCACATTTGATTGACTGCAAAGATTGAAACACAGGCATACTGTTTAAACTTTGTACCTTCCTTCCTCCTTATATATTATTTTCCCTCTATAATACATGAATACTTCCTTACCTGAACTATTGTAATATTGTCTGTGCACGCTCTAGTAACAAGCAGCTACACTCACTCTCAATTATTCAAAAGCATGCTGGTAAGGATCTGTACCCTTTCTCATCCATGGGACCACACTGCACCTCTTTTCACCAAACTCAACACATCGACACTTTTTGACATTAATAAATTACATACAGGGATATTTATGTACAAGCATAGTTGTCGAGGTCATAAAGATCCGATAGGATTGTGAACTTGGAGCCATCTTGTCTGGGTTCGAATGTCGACCCGGATATAAACTGACGGATTGGTGTATCCCAAGCATAGCATTGCATCATAAAGTGAAAGTCCAGTACGTTACACTGAATGTTCCATTTGGTAGCTTTGGTTGGTGGATGTTAAAGATCCCATGGTATCTTTCGACAAAGAGTAGGCGGGTTATCGCTGGTACCCTGAACAAATCCCAAACTCCTGCCACCTTCAGTGGAACATCAAGCCTGGCAAACCAGTTCGCGAAAGACGGGCCAAAAGCTTTCCCTTTCCGACCCCATAAGAAGGTACAAATAAATAATGTAGGACCATTAAACAAGTAATATAGTGGTCTGCAGGGATTCAAGCTGAAAGAAAGATGCTCTGCTTGAGTTATTAAGTTGTTGTTTGTTGTTGCCTCCCACTGTCTGATGCAGTAAAATGATACACATTCATGGTATGCACTTTTGGCATGGTGTGAGAAACATTTTTTTTGCCCACAAATCCTGAAATCAAATCCTAAAACATTTTTGCACTCTGAAACCAAAAATAATCTTATGACCACTACTTGCAGTCGGCAGTGTGCATTATCAGACAGTTGGCACAGACAGGGGCTGAAGCACTCATTCTGGTGCACATTGTTACCTCCGCTACCGAAGGTGGACGGTGGTTAAATTTTCACCCCTGTCTGTTTGTCTGTGAGCAGGATATCTCAAAAGGTTATGGATGGATTCGGACGAAACTTGGTAGACAGGTTGGGTGTGTGACAAGGAAGAATTGATTCGAATTTGGAGAAGATCCGGATCTGGATATAATAATTTGTTTTAATTTCTCAAGTGATCCTTCACCATTGAGAGATGGGGCCAAAAATGATATGTAGCATGATATTTCAAAAAGTTGTGGTTGGGTTATGACAAAACTTGGTGGATGAGTTGGGTAGTTGAAAATAACAAGCCAATTACATTTTAATTAACATCCGGATTCAGATCCGGCATATCAGTGGGATACAAAACGTAAACTGTTCAGCCCAGTGAAGGTGTGCGCTCTACTGAGTGCCGTTCTAGTTGTCCATGGGATTTCAAAATTGTTCGAGTAAAACAAACTGGTCGCTGTCATCCTACACAAGCTCTCACTATTCCATGAAAGAATATTATTTTGATGTTCCTTTCTCCCCCTCAATGTAGAGTAGCATTGAAGTATATTAATTACCATTCATTTACCTGCCAGCTACTTTATTGAGTAGCAGTCAGCTATACCTCGTCAAGACCATTCTCAATGAGTATGATTCATGGTAGGATTCTAAGATGTAGTGGAACAACAACCGCGTACATTTCTCGGTTCCTTCGCACTCAGTCACATTCCTTTCAGTAAGGAAAGCATTTCCACGAGGCCAACAGGCTTCAGGGGATGAGCAGTTTGATGTGTTATTCACCGACACGTTCCTCAATACCTGGAGGACATGTTCCCACAGGGTAAGCATCATCACATCGTTTCTCATAATTAGCAGACAGGTGAAGGGATGTACAGTGCCTATAGAAAGTCTACACCCCATTTCAAATTTTTCACCTTTTGTTGCCTTATAGTCTGGAATTAAATTGCATAAAATCAGTCTTTTTCCACCTTTAATTACACATCGTAACCCAAAACTTCCAAGTGAAAATTCCACAAATTTCAGAAAATTAAATAGAAATACAAAACCAGAATATCTTGGTTGGATAAGTGTCCACACACCTTATAACAGCAATTGTGAATTAGCTCAGGTGTAACCAATCACCTTCAAAATCACACAAGAGGTTAATTGGCCTCCACCTGTATTAAATTGTAGTGATTCTGATTATTTCAGGATAAAATCAGCTGTTCCTGTAGGTTTCCTCTGCTAGATAGTGATTTTCACAGCAAAGACTCAATCATGAGCACCAAGAAGCTTTCAAAAGGCCTCCGGGATAAAGTTGTGGAAATGCACAGATCAGGGGATGTGTACAAAAATATTTCAAATGCCTTGAATATCCCTTGGAGCACAGTCAAGCCAATCATAAAGAGTTGGAAGGCATATGGTACCCCGAGGACCCTGCCTAGCTCAGGCTGTCCCTCCAAACTCAATGACCAAGCAAGGAGGAGACTGATCAGAGAGGCTACCAAGAGGCCAATGGCAACTTTGAAAGAGCTACATGCCTTCATGACAAAGACTGGTCACTGTGTGCATGTGACAACAATATCCCAAGCACTCCACAAGTCTGGACTGTTCTGATTTTGTTCATTCAACAAAATTTTTAGGGTGGCAAGAAGGAAGCCATTACTCAAAAAAACAACCCGGGTGGCAAGAAGGAAGCCATTACTCAAAAAAATAAGAAAAAAAAGTAAAGTGGCAAGAAGGAAGCCATTACTCAAAAAAGCCCACCTTGAATCCTGTTTGAGGTATGCAAAAAAACACTCCGGAGATTCTGAAACCATGTGACAAAAAGTTTTGTGGTCTGACGAAACCAAGATGGAACTATTTGACCTAAATGCAAAATGTTGCGTTTGGTGCAAACCTAACACAGCACATCACCCAAAGAACCATCCCTACTGTGAAGCATGGTGGTGGCAGCATCATGTTCTGGGGATGTTTCTCATCAGCAGGGACTGGGGCACTTTTCAGGATAGATGGGAAAATGGATGGAGCAAAATGCAGAAAAATCCTCAAGGAAAACCCGCTGCCCTCTGCAAGAAAGCTGAAATTGGGATGGAAGTTCACCTTTCAGTATGACAATGACCCCAAAGCACACAGCTAAAGCTACACTGGAGTGGTTAAGGAACAAAAAGATAAATGTCCTTGAGTGGCCCAGTCAGAGCCGCGACCTAAATCCAAACGAAAATCTGTGGCATGACTTGAAGGTTGCTGTCCATCAACTCTCCCCACGCAACTTGACTGAGCTTGAACAGTTTTGTACAGAAGAATTGGCAAATATTGCCCAATCAAGGTGTGTAAAGTTGGTAGAGACCTATCCCAACAGACTCACAGCTGTAATTGCTGTCAACTTATTAACTCGGGGGATGGACAGTTATCCAACCAAGATATTCTAGTTTTGTGTTTTTAATTAACTTTCTGAAATTTGTAGAATGTGTTTTTCACTTGGAAGTTTTGGGTTACGATGGGTAAATAAAGGTGGAAAAAGACTGATTTTATGCAATTTAATTCCAGACTATAAAGCAACAAAAGGTGAAAAATTTGAAAGGGGGTGTAGACTTTCTATTGGCACTGTATATCTTGCATTGTAAGTAAAGCTTTGGTTAAAGTCTCTTGCATGGTGTTTATCCGACAGTATTTCACTTACCGTGTACTCTTCAAATTGGCACCAGGTTTTTATGAGACTTTTGTTGTAGGCACTTGGATCTCCCATAGCTATTTCGGTGATGACTGACTGATCCAGCTATAGAAAACAAAACATTCACAGTTGACAATCACCACAAGTCAATCATAAATCGGTCAATCGTTTTCCAGCTTAGGGGACACTGTCGGGTCCTAACTGGATCAATGCAATGATCTTCCTCTTGTTGCAATGTTTCACCACAAACACAAAACAAACGGTCGGAAAATCTTAGAAATAAATAGCTGGGCCAATCTCTACCAAATTCTGCGTACGTGCTGGAGGTCCCCAGGGGCAGGTCATGGACACAAAGATAAATTCCCCCACAAGGAAATTGTCAATGTATGTGTGTGTACGTTTGAAAAACATACAAAACTAAAACAGCACTTGGGAGAGCACATACCTTTGCCAAGCTGAACAGGTTACGTTTTGTATTCCACCAATACGCTGAATCTGGATCTGAACCTGAACCAAAATCTAATCAGCTTGTTCTTGTTGCCTACCCAACTCGTCCACAAAGTTTTGTCATAACTTGTCCACAACTTTTTGAGATATCATGCTTTATATTGTTTTTGGCCCCATCTCTCAATGATGAAGAATCACTTTAATTTTTTTTTTTTAATTCTCATGACCAGATCAGATCTTCACCAAAATCTAATAGATTCACCCTTGTCATACACCCAACCTGCCCCCCAAGTTTTGTCATAATCCATCTGTACACAACTTTTTGAAATATCAAATGATATATAGTTTTTGGGCTCGTCTCTCAACGGTGAAGAATCACTTTTTAAAATAAATTAAAAAAATTTATCAGATACGGATCTTCACAAAAAATCGAATCAATTCGTCCTTGTCACACAGCCAACCTGTCCACCAAAGTTTGTTGGAACCTGTCCACAACGTTTTGAAAAATCATTCTAAAAGAAAGTCTAAATAACCCGATATCTTGATCGGGTGACCCAGCTTGTTAAGTAACAAGTAAAAAAGACATAAATTGTCATCACTCCCGTTGTTTAAGTAATGTTGCTGTCTGGAGTTAAAGGGCGAGCCCATATTTATGTGCAACTAAAATGGCCGCCAGTCTACCAATCGGCCATCTTTCATCAGTTTGCAAAATATAGTGAGGGGCATGTGTGTGCTATCATGTACTGTGTTTGGGCCAAGTTTGAACAAATCGGGCCAAGCATGTCTGAGAAATGGTTGGGGACACATTTAAGTAACAAAATGACCACCAGTTGGCGATCTTGGATCCGATCTCGAAAAAAAAAAAACATGCTCATATAAGCCATCATTCTTTATCCGGGTACAAAGTTTGAATAAGATTGGTAAAAGCATGTCCAAGAAATGGTTGAAAACGTGTTCAACAAGGGGGCAATCTTGGATCTGATCTCAAAAAAAAATGATGTGCATATACAAACCATCGTTCTTTATCTGTGTGCAAAGTTTGAATAACATTGGCAAGTGGTTGTCTGAGAAATGGTTGAGGACGTGTTCAACATCAGGTTGTTCTTTTTTACAACTAAAATGGCCGCCAGTCGGCCATCTTGGATCTGATGTCGAAAAAAAATGTCGCGCCTATTTAAGCCATCGTTCTTTATCTGTGTGCCAAGTTTGAACAACATCGGTAAATGCATGTCTGAGAAATGGTTGAGGACGTGTTCGACACTGGGAGTTTTTTTTCCAACTGAAATGGCCGCCAGTCGGCCATCTTGGATCTGATGTCGAAAAAAAATTACGTGCATATGTATGCCATCATGTTTCGTCGTTTTGCCAAGTACGAATAAAATCGGTCCAGACATGTCCGAGATATGGTTGCGGATGCACGCACACAAACATCGAGACCAAATCCATAAGCCCCTATTTCTGACTAAGTCCAACGGGGGCTAATAAAGCACAACCACGACACAGGGATCCAATAACCACATACTGTACTTAATTAACATAAATACATGAACTGTGCCCATTATACTATATATGCACAATGTGCGCAACCATAAATTGTTGGCCTATGTGGCGACATAGCAATATTATACGTATTGTATATGTACAATGTAGCAATATTATATATGTGGCAATGTAAAGGTCCAACTCAGGGGATGGACAGTTAAACTCAGTCCAACTCAGGGGATGATCTTAGTCATTAAACTTACGTACCGTATCTGTCATAACGGTACTAAATTTTTTTTAGAGTAAACCTCTACACAATCTTGCAGAGATGAGGGGCTGAGCTTACATAAAGTAAGGAAACAAGCAAACTTGTTTGATATATATGTATATATGTATATATATATATGCCTGGTGTTGGCTTAGTGGTTAGGGTGGTGGCTTGGGATCCTAGGGTCCTGAGTTCAAGCCTCGTTTCCTGCTGAATTAATTCACCAGGGGTTGACTCAGCCTGTCACCCTTCTGAGGTCGGCAAAATGAGTAGCAGCTTGCTCAGATGACTGAGTCATTCGAGTATCCTGTGTCGGAGTGGCGACCAGTTCAGGATTGTACCCAATAGCCAAGGAGACTGCTTCGGTAGCACAAACGCTCTGTACAGAGTATGGTCCCAATAGGATGGATATATATATATATATATATATATAGTTACGGATCGGGAGTTCAAGGCTTGCCACAAGAGGAAGCACTTGGGTACCTCCCAAACGCCTGGTCCTGAGTCCGCCGGGCACAGATAACTCTGCACGCCGGTGGGTTGCTTCCTGGCAGGATTTCACTACTTCGCGTGGTACCTTACCTGTGGACGGCCACATCAAGGTGGGTGGGGGTCGTGGATTCTTGTACCCGGAATATTGCCGAGTGATCCAGTGAGTGTGTGCTGGCTAAAAAGAAAAAATCACTTGGGGTAAAACCTCCCGGCTAACACTAACGAGTGGACTATGCTGGACCAATGGAGGAAAAAACAGATGAACTCGTCGGAAACATCTCCAACCTTAACAAACACATTTATTTCATCAACACACTCATTAACAATTCCACGTAAAGGACACATTTATTCACAATCAAACAGAGCACATTGATTCGCCATCAATTCAAGCACAATGACGGGTATTTACAATCAAAGCACCAGAAGCACATTCAAAAGATACATGAGGAAAGTAATTATCTTAACACTTATGGAGCCCACTTAAAACAATCTTATCTATCGCTACACACAGGACATGACGTGTTGTCAATCAAATGGGAAAGATAGGCGAGAGTATGAGAAGATGGTGAGAAAAGTGCAGCTTGGTACAACTCTGGCTCACCAGATACAGACAGTGCAGGCCTGCATTGGTCCCAATGTGAATGGGGGGTGGGGAGGGGTGTGGAAGGAGGTATTCAGGGTAAGCGTGTGTCGGTGGTTTGCCGGTTTGATGTGCACAGATGGTTCATGGGTTGGTACAGAGGAGACATGCAGACGATCAGTGCTCCACAGAACCCATTAGCGCTTCGTTCAGAGTTACGTGAAGGCAATTAAACTCTAGCCTAGGCAGAATTGAGCTCCCTCACTCAGACAAAGCCGTACAGGCAGCTCACAGGACACAACACACTTGTGCAAAGCTTCACACTCAGACCCCACGGTGGTGCTGCCTCATTACTCCTTGGTGGCATTTCTCGCTCTCCCCAGCGTCTCTTATTGGCGGCTCTCCGGTGATTCCCTGGCGGCTCCGTGCTCATTGGCATGTGCCTGTCCTTTTATCTGGTCTGGCAAGGGCGTAGTTTAGAACCCTTCCCACTTGTTTTTGGCGTCTCCTCATTGGCCCCAGCACGTCAAAGGTTCGTGTACTTCCAGACAGTTCCACAGACGGGCCAGCTGTTCGTCCTTCCGCTGTCTGGCCTTCCGCTGTCTGGGTCACTGAAGAGTCGATGCTTATTATGGTGGTGGTGCTCCATTAATGCAGAGTGTAATATGTGTTATTTGAACTGAAAGGTTTTTAGGTGGTGGAAATAAAGACAATGTAACCCCTTCTGTCCATCAATTACATTTCACCTCAACTGTGGTTCGTGCAGGTTTACCGGGTTATTTTAGTCGGGACCTATTTACAATAATGACTTGATGACGACGAATGAAGGTTTTCTGTAGGAGATGGGAGTCGAACGATGAAAAGATGAGCTTGTGATGTTAAATTACGAGAGGTGAAATGGTGAAGCACGCTTGTGGAAGCATGAAGTGTGTCGATGAAGAATGGCAGAGAACGGGATAATGGATAACTACTGGATAGATGACTGGACAGCATAAGAAGGTGAGGTCGTAGCTAGACCCACACAACACATGTCCCTCAAACCTCAAAGATACAGGGAGGGAAATCTAAACTATGAATCTAATTAATGACACCGCTCATTCTGGGAACCTCCGTGTCTCCGGTATGCTTGGGGAGGGGGGTGGGGGTGTATTTTGCCAAATTGCACCGATATATGTATATATATATATATATATATATATATATATATATATATATATATATATATACATGTATATGTACAAGATATGAGATACTGTCAGATACTGTATTTACAAATCCTCCTAATGTAATTCCAACGAGAAGATAACCTCTGAGTTCTGAACAAGTTATTCCTCGCTTGTTTACCACCGTTGTCCATTATGACGTCAGGGCCGAGGACCATCTATTTGCTATCTGTGCAGATAAGCCTTTAGCAAAATTTTCGTCCTCCTTATATTGTATGCACCAAGTATGTGTTGGTCAGCAGATAAGCTTTGTGTACGTCATGAATAAATCCGCACACAAGTTTATCACCATAGTATCACCCCCACACACTTTGTACCTTCCCCCATCATTGTTGAAGTAATTTTTGCTTGTCCACAGTGAAGGATGAAATCCATACAGTTGTGTCCTATTGGGATTAAAACTCGATAAGTCTCATGTGATAAGCTGAACAGCACTTTTAGTTAAGGGTCTCATTCGGGTATATTTGACAAGACTGGAAACACTTTCATACAGTATTTGATAAGCGGGTGGGGAGGGTGGAAGGGCTCCTCTGTATGTGCATATCCACATAGTTGAGCTACATTTGTATTAAAAGATCTTTTCACCTTAATTATACATTTTCACACTTGCTTAGCTGATGATGCTTTACACTTGGCCATGTTATAATCCTTATTATTAGTCCACTATGGTTTCACGAGAGGGGACAAAAGGTTTGCTCTCCGTCAGTCCGTCCGTCTGTCCGTCCCACCTGTGGTTTTTCAGACTTTTTCCCATACCCTTCAATATATTCAACTGAAACTTGGTACATGGCTTAAGTAGGATAAGTTACAGAACAGGTTCTAGTTTCAGAGCGTTTCGTCAATTTTTCACAGAGTTATGCCATTTTTAAACTTAGAAAATATCACATATTATATATGGGTCATTGGGTCAGTGTTCTGCTGCCCTGACTCCACCCCCACTGCTTTACACCCATTGGCTGGACCGCTGTTCTGACTCCACCCCAATAAAATCATGTGCCACCATTGCATGAAGCAGCACAGAGAGACAGGCCTAAGGCCTGGGTGTTAGTCCATTAGCCAGTGCAATTGGAATGATCCCAGGTATATCACCACGATGTATTATATATGCACATAAGCCGTACGCATGTTTTTACTTTATGTATGTACATCGGGTTATTTTTAATATGAAATCGGCAAAGCCTAGAAATGAATGAAACACATTGGGTTAGGGCCCTGTCACACCTTGACGTTTTAGCCAGCGTATGGCAAGGTCTCAAAATGTATGTAAACGTGGCATACGCTGAACTATTGATGTTTTTTTCCAGTTTTGGACGTATTCATAACGAGTTGGATGTATGCATAAGTATTAGTAACGTACAACGAACGTTTCGATAACATATAGATAACTTATATCAACTAATGCTGAGCGTGTTGTCGGCGTTCACAACCTATGCCCAACGATAGTCTAACTTATGCATAGCGTGCGGCAGCGTATCACCGACGATCACGTGGCGTAGCCTATTAAAAGGCTGCGGCTTGACGATTCAAATCATAACCGCACTAGACAATCGAAGTGTCAAGCCGCTGTCACACCTTGACGTTTTAGCAAGCGTATGCCGATGTATGAATTTTGCCGAATATGCTGGCACACGTCGAATACGTTATGGGTAATTTTGTATACGTTAAGAGCAGCTGAAGCACGCTGGCATACGTTGTAGTACGCCGAGTACGTCGACAAATTTTCAGCATGTTGAAAATTTTCGACGTATGCCAGCGTATGACACACGTTCCGCATACGCTGGCCATAAGTTGTATGCACGTTACACGATCATTGACACACGTCAACACACGTTACTTGTAAGTTACTCATAAGTCGAAACACGTTGAGGTAATGTTTAGCGTCAGTGTTCCAGACTCCCTGTTTTTTTGTTTGTTTTTTTTCTTCGCATGACGGTGATGTTGACACTTCGATTTCTAGTGCGGTTTGATTTAAATCATTGAGGCGCAGCCTATTAATTATTATTTTATAACCGCACTAGAAATCGAGTGTCAATCACCGTCATACCGAAGAAAAAAAAAAAACATGGAGTCTGGAACACTGACGCTAAACATTACCCGACGTGTTTCAACTTATGAGTAACTTACAAGTAACGTGTGTCGACGTGTGTCAACGATCGTGTAAGTGCCTCAACTTATGGCCAGCATTATGCGGAACATGTGAGTCATCCGCTGGCATACGTCGAAAAATTTCAAGCATGGAAAATTTGTCTAACAGCTCGGCGTACTCCGACGTAAGCCAGTACTACGACGTATGCCAGCGTACTACGACGTATTCAAGCGTGCTCTTAACGTATACAAAACTTACCCATACGTATTCGATGTTGTGCAGCGTTTTAGACAAATTTTTCATACGTCGGCATACGCTGATAATCGTCAAGGTGTGACAGGGCCTTTAGAAAGGTTCTTCTTCTTCATTTTAGTTTTGGTATCGGCTTGAGCATGCGCTAAAAGTAAACAATTTTTTATCTCCCGAACATTCATTAGGACGGGAAGGGGACATTATTGCAAAGCAATTCTCGCTCTTGTTATTATTGCTATTGTTAGTATTATTTTTAGTATTATTATTTTATAATAACGTTAATATTATTATGCCATTCTCATTATAATTATGTCATTATCATTGTCATTATGCCGTTACCATTGGACGGAATTGATTAATTTGTGGTTATAATAAATTTTACTTGCAGTAGGTATGTGGACCAGCGACTAGTAGCCGATACACTGCCCTTGTGTAACTATACAATATACATGTATACGTACAATTTTCCCCAAATTCCCCTCAGGCGAATATTAACGGGTTATATGTCGAATCAAGGTCACAATTGGCCCATAAGGGTGTCAGGGGCAACATCGCACATAAATCACACTTGATGCTCTGCCTGGGAGAAATCACATATGAGGCCCCACCATAAAAGTTATAAACAATCCACATACAGTCCACTTATAATCTGATTGCTACAAAAATAAGGCAGCCAATGGGATATGTCATTCATGTGTAAAGACTCATTTAAGCACCTTTATTAGCTAAAGATCATTGCTACCTCGCTAGCGGCCTAACAAGAGGGATAGCAAGTTGAGACGGTTCAGGTCTGTTAATCTTTGGGGGATGCGATAAGCATAGAATGCCTCAAGGATATTGGCTTTCCTGAAAATTTATTTCAGTTTAGTGTTAAACAGTAAAACCATTCCTTTCACACCGTGAGGTACACAGGGTAGCCGAGGTAGTTTCATTTGGCTAAGGAATAGAATCCTGGACAGGTCGCTACTCCAATGCAGGATACTTGAATGACTTATTACCCCAGGAAGTCATTTTGTCAACCCACCTGGTGTTATTTCAATGGTTTGACAGAGGCTTAAACTCAAGATCCGAAGATCTTAAGCCAGCCACCTTAACCATTAAGCCACCACCAGGCATGTTATACAACAGTGGAAACTATTTAAAAAGGTAATCATACGTTGGACAGACTTGACAGAATATTTTTTGGTTAAAATATTTTTTTGTGCCCCATGAAACGCCACGATAAGCTATTTATACACCTTAACATGGAGTTCATCCAAGGTGGAAAAACCGCTTGGGAGGAGGAAGGGGGCAAATTAAGTCGCTACAACATCCGGCGTGTGATCCTTAATCCCCCCGCCAAGTTTGGTTGAGATTGGATTAAGTAATGACTGAATGTAATGCAGACAGACAGACAAACAGACAGACAGACAGACACCAAATTGTGTATTTTAGTATGATAAACAAGCTACCTTTAGCTGAATAGCGTTCACCTCTGTTGGTTGAATAGCATTCAGCAGCTACATTTTTATAGTCTGGCTTTGATCCTCGATGGAATCAGGCTTAATAAAAATTGCAGTTCCAGTCCCATGCAAGTTGGGGGCACTGCATCAAACTGCATCATCTCCTTTAATAGCGCTGGCTTTCCTGTGTCTGTATTTCGGTTGCAGGTATTGAAACTCCAACCCTTCCCTCCCCCCTCCTCCCTAGGTATATTAATAAGCTCAAATGAGCTAAGATCCTTGTCCTCTTAATGATGACGTCATAAACACGAATATGACGTCATTGTGATGTATCAGGTTTGCGATAATAATTATCTGTGCTAATGCCCACCTTGATTCCCGCAAAACAATATTCAAACAGCTTGCCTAGTTTCGGAGATATGGTATAGGTGATTTCCACTGCGGCGATATTATGACGTCAACTTTTTTCTAGGAAGAATTTCCAAAATCGGAGATGGTTACTGCCTGCGCGTGGGCTTTCTGCATATACATGCAAGTTTCACGAAGACCCGATGAAAACTCTGGGTTGTGAACAAAAAATGTCAAAAAAGGAATTACGTCATAAAAATTGATTATGACGTCATAGTGATGTATCATATGTGCGGTAATTCATCTCTGCTAATGCCTGTTCGATTCCCGCAAACAGAATTCAAAAAGCTTGCCTAGTTTCGGAGATAATTTTTGAGGCGATTTCCATTAGCGGAGATATTTTGACTTATAACTTCTTTTTCTAGGAGGAATTTTCAAAATCGGAGGTGGTTACTGTCTGCGCAGGTATTATTTACATATATATGCCAAGTTTCAGGAAGTTTTGATGAAAACTGTGGGCTGTGAAACAAAAAAGTCCACAAGAAGAAGATGAAGAACAACGTGAGTAAGACTTTAGAGATCCTCCACGAGGATCTAAAAAAAAGTAAGCCATCGATTGCTTTAGCCCTGGCCAAATTCCCATAATGGGGTCATATGTAGCACTAACTGCAGTCAGTAGGACTGCCGGGATGTGTGGTGGAATGATGGGCCAAATAATCTTTGCCTGTGTCTTAATTCGGTTGTGATACCTTTTGATTGTGAAATAAAGATGAAAACATACCCAAGGTTTTACAATTTTAAAGTCAACAAAAGGACCTCACTGGCTGAAACAGCATCTGGTGCAAAAAAAAAAAACACAAACGCACTTTCTTTAAAATAAAACCCTTAAAGAAATCTTTCAGATTGTTTCAGCACTCAATAAATCCAAAGTTGTTTTGGTTGCCAATTAAGCTGCATATAGTGGAAATTTGTGGACATGCCTGGATAATGTTCTTGGTGAGTGGTTCTGTAATAACTTTAAGGAATTCTGGAGCGTCTCCACCAGATTGAAGATGGAATGAAGTGACCACAGCATTGGAGAGATGAAAGAGGTACCCACAGATTGCCTCAATAGGTAGTAGTACCAAAACAGTGAGCCAGTTGAAGCAGTCGAGTACGGTGGCACCCGCAAAAGCCCTGTGGAGAGGCAAACATACAACTGCTTTAGAGCCAACTCTGTTTCATCCATGATGAAACTGAACTTATCCTTTTGAGCTTTAGATTGATCGCCTGAAGACTCTTTCCTTTCTAGTCCTTTTTATCATAAGGTTTACATTGTCGTTTCTCCTGAAGATCGAATAATAAGGTCACAAATTAATTGTATAATGAGTTGTGGTGTGGGCTGGCAGGATGGCCGAGAGGTATAACCCTTGCCAAGAAAAAGCTTTGGCAGCATTGACGCTCTGTAACAGAGTCTGGGACATTAGAATCAGGAATTTGAGGTGTAACCAAAATGGAGTTTTTAATCGAAGCTGTTGACTTTTACTCTGTTTCTATTTCCCTGTCTTTACATCATATTTAAACATGCAAGCACTCTCAAACGCATGTGAGGCAAAAAGGTACAAATACAGCTCACATGTATATGACTAGTACATACATCAGCCAATGTCATTAAGTTGAGGAGGGCTACCAGGATGGCTTTGTCGAGGTACAGAAATGTGCATTTGCCTTTGAACTGTCTCGTCTGGGATATAATCTCGAACGAGATAAAAAAAACTGTCACTCCAGCGTTTTTCTTACAGGGCAAGGCATCATGATGTGCGCCGTCCATCGGAAGGACGTTCGTTAATCAGGAAGACCCATCTGCCAGCACTGGTCTTCGGTGGACGTCAAAGATCCCATGGTCTCTCCGGGAAGAGGTCAGTTATTACCGACACCCTGAACAAATTACAACATTTTGCACAAAAATACAGGGCGTTTGGGCAGACACCATATATCATCAGCGAGACTGGTACACTCCCAGAAATATTGCAAACCAGCAGCCACGTGCAAAATTATTATGATCAAATTCTGGATGGTTTCAATTTTTACAATACGAGATGTCCCAAGCTCACATCAGCAAGAATAAAAGCACCAAACGATCATGTAGTTTATGGTTTTAATAAATAGGATTGAGGGGATTGTTGGAGCATTTGAGAGAAAAGGGAAGGGAGGGAAGCTCTTTCTTCCCTTTTCTGTATGCTGCAGAAAAGAGATTAAAGCTTTCAAAAAAATTGCATCAACTTCATACATAGCAAGACCATTTTTTTCACATTTTTATCAATTTCCATACTTTGGGTTTACCTCATATCAAATATAAAAAGTAAACCAAAAATATGAAAATAATGACATTAATTTCAAAAACAATGTATAACTAGAATAACACTAATAGAGCACATAGTCTCACCCCATGCATTCATTCTCAACAAAAATACCATCGTTAACTGAACACGCTACTACTACTACTATGGCCAACTGCTATTATGGCTCATATACCCATATCATCCGTGCACCCTATTAGTTTATGGCATGGGTTATGAACGTCATGCATTTCATTCTTCACTCACATCGGGTCGTAGACCAGATATATGAAGTTTCAGATTTTTTCGGATAATAATTTCAATTCAACCAATTATGGCTGGAATACCACTTCAATGATGACGTCATCGTGATCACCCTATATACTGCACGGGGAGTTGACGACATGTGCCAAGTTTCAATTTTTTTCGTTGAGCGGTTTCAAAGAAAATTTTGTCCAAATGTCTTCCTTTAATCCAATATGGCTGCCATACCATGCAACCTATAATGTCAGTGTTAGCAATAAAATATTCTCCATGGGGAGTCCCTTGTATGTTTAAAGTTTTGGTTTGATCAGATAAGCAGTTGCAGAGAAAACCGTTTTTCAAGCGAAAAAAATATATATATATATATATAATATGAAGACCACAAGGGGAAAACCAGAGATGTCAGGATAATTCAATTTTGAAGAAACTGAAAAACAAAGTTTCAAGACTTTGGTGGACTGTTTAATAACTGTCATATAGATTTCTTTTCCAGTAAAAGGAAGAGTGATCATTGGCCGATCAAATTAAGCATGTAGCATTTGCCAAGCTTCTGTGTTATTTAATTTAAGAGCAAAGAACGAATCAATGTGCAAACTGACATCACTGGTTATTCCCTTGTTTAATAATTGCCATGCAATTTTAACCCAGGATGTGTAGCAAATTCATGCTTGTTGGATATAGCATACATTACATGACTTTGGTGATCACAGATTATTTTTTTTCAACATAAACGGTCATTGTTTTTTTGTTTGATTGGTGTTCAACGCCATACTCAAGGTATTTCGCTTATATGACGACGGATTCGCCATTTCTTACTCCGTACTACTTAATATGATGAAAACCGGGAGGAAACCAAGGATAAACCACCCCCGCGATAGCCGAAGTCACCTCATGTGACTCCCTCATATACCTAAGCAGGTTGATTGGGCGGTGGGTACATCGAATGAGGATGGGTACTCAGACGCGCTAACCATTAAGCCACGGCGTGGGTCCCATAAAAGTCACAATAAAGGTTTGACCAGGCTTGAACCACGATAGCACAACTACGGAGCCCATGATATAACCAAATAGGCCATTGTAGTGCTCAGAGTTTTATGCGTTGAAAGTTTTACAACCTTTCATTTTTTAGCTTCTCACTCTGATATTATTGTTGGAACAGTTAACATGAATGAAAGGGAGATAACCAGGAGTAAAGTACTGACAACTCTGGGTTTCTACTTGTTCAGCTTTGACAACACTTGTTTTTTCATTGCACGGCTAAACTTTATACCATAATAAATTATGTGACACCCCTGGTTATTTGTTAAAGTAATATTGTGAGAGGAACTTATGTTGCCAACTATTGGCAGGTGCAAAACCTTTGAAATTTATAAAAAGTGACATCTCTGGTTTTCCCCTTGTGGTCTTCATATATATATAGACACGGGCACACACACACACAGACAGACAGACATAGGCATTGCAATAGTCTTGCATCCCCTTCGGGGAGAGACGAACTTCAACGACACTGGGTAGAGCACATACCTCCGCCAGGCTGAATAGTTTATGGGTTTTTTTTATCCCACTGATAAGCCGGATCTGCATCAGGACATTAACCAAAATTTAATCAATTCATCCTTGTCAAGCAGCCAACCTGTCCACCAACTTTCGTCTGAATCTGCCGATAACTTTTTGAAATATCCCGCTCACTGACAAACAAACAAACAAACAAACAAACAGATGGACAGACAAACAGGGGTGAAAACATAAACTCTTCTACCTTTGGTAGCAAAGGTAAAAACTAAAATGCTTTATTTACTTTACCTTCTGAAGACATTCCTGTCTCCTGATTGGATGATGGCTACGAGTGTGCTGGTTATGGAGGTGCCCACGTTCGTGCCCATGATTATTGGAATGGCTGTTTTCACCTGAAGCACTGCCACAAAAAAAAAAAAACATTGAGGCAAAGCCATGCACACATTAAAGTATTCACTTTGTGCATCTCACATATACCAAACACAAGACAACAAGTAGCTCGCAGGTTGCAAGACACCGGGCATGGGAAATAGGTCACAGGCAAAAGTGGAATGCCTATGATCCTGAAGGCAAACAAGTGTAGCACTTTACAGTATTGGGAGACACACCGTACCGAAGCAAAGACCATCAAAAATTTTATGTTTGTGTTAATTTTTAAAATTTACATTGACATTTTTAGTGGGGGGGGGGGGGGTTTAATGCTATCCTAAAGGTAATGACCTTAAGTCATTACTTGGTAATGCATATGAAGTATATAATTAATTTCCTTTTATTATGATCTAGTGTATCCGGTGAGCTGCGATTATTTATTGTTCAGTTTTCTTTCAGCCAATTGGAAACTATAAGGGTCACCTATTTATTACATCTGCAAAAGAAGAAGATGAACCTGAGAAAATTAACATTGCGAAAGTGAAGATCGGAGGGGAGGCTACGAAAATGGAAGGAGTGCAGGGTTATGGAAAGATAAGTGAAAGAAGGTTGGATAGAGGTGTAGGAGGAAGGGGAGGGAAGGAAAGTGGCAGGTCTGGAGCCTTCCCTCTGCTTTTGCATTCTCTACTATGTCGACCCTTCAACCCTCTCCGGATCCTCCATGATGCACTTGTTCTTCCAGTAACCTCCTCCTGGTTAACCTCCCAAATACAGGCCGACTGCACATCACTGTTTTATTCCTCTTTTCTCCTGTTTGTGGAACTGCCTTCCTGAGGCTGTTCAAAGCCACTCTTTGTTCCAGGGCTTCAGGTTGGTGGTCCATCACCATCTCAGGTCATCCCCCATCTCTCTACCCATGATCTTTT
>CM068963.1:79918612-79934520 GCA_035128595.1 Eptatretus atami | reverse complement strand
TTCTCCATATTCTCATAATAAAGCTTTGTTGAAAATTTGACGATAAAAGCTAAAATGGTAACAAAGTTGCGGCCTGGACGGATATGCACATGCACACACGCACGTGCATACACACGCATGCAGATACGCAGACACACACACACACACGCAGACACACAGACACACACAGGCAGACACACACAGGCAAACACACACACAGGCAGACACACACAGCAGACACACACAGGCAAACACACACACAGGCAACACACCACGGGCAGACACACACAGCAGACACACACACAGCAGAACACACAGACACACACACACGCAGACACACATACACAAGAGACCCACACACAGGCAGACACACACACAGGCAGACACACAGACACACACTGCAGACACCACACAGGCAGACACACCACACACACAGGCAGACACACACACGCATACACACAGACACACACGCAGACACACACAGCAGACACACACAGGCAGACACACACAGGCAGACCACCAGCACACGCATGAGCACAGCCACACACGCAGACATACACACACACGCAGACACACACAGGCAGACACACACAGGCAGACACACACGTATACACACAGACACACACACACACAAGTGATTGCAAAACCCCATCTCTCACTGCGTGGTGGACAGGCTAATAGTGATCTTCAGGGAGAGGATAATCTGCTCTCCCTGCTTGGTGTGATTTACATATTGTTACGGCTGTGGAAATTCGCAGAACACCATAAAGGTTCCTTAGATCAGTTATCCCGGTAAGGCGTAAGTGAGTGTTCAGATAGTTTCCCACGTTGTTTAGAGGGAATTCTTCGTGTTCACCGGCTGTGACCCTTTGAGATAGTGTTTTTCTTTTTTCTATCGTTATTTGAACCGACATATCTCACCAACCATTACAACAAACCACAACGCCAACAACACAACCACCACCAACTACGCCACAACGCCAACTACGCTACGATCGCCACAACAACACCACCACCATTTAACCATATTCGCCACTATGCCAGCTTGCAAACGCCATCCTCCACAGACCACGCTACGACCCTTTCCGCGTTCAAAAGGGTCCGAGAACGCGGGCGTAAAAGAAGGAGAAAAAGAAACCTCCAATGGTGCGTGTGGGTTTCTCCGCCTTTTTTTCTCCGAGGCTGGTGTGACGAGAAGGGCGAGGTGGCTCGCTTGTGATTGTGGATACGAGGAGTGAGGCGGTCGGAGTTGAGAAATGCCCCTTTGCGAGAAACTTCTTGAAAAGGCTCGGAGGGTGGAGCCAAAAACGGGGAGGGCAAAGGGCGGAGCCCCGAATTATATATAGGCCGCACGAGACGCGAGGTCTTGTCTTTTCATGTGGTGGTCGTCAAGTCTTTGGTGGTCTTTGGTGGTTTCGCCGTCGGGTGGTTCATCGCTCTCCTGGCGCTTGGTCCTGTGGTTCATGCGCTCTTGGTCCTGTGGAGCGACCTGTTCGTTGGAGGCGTGGGATGGTAGAAAGTCCGGGCGACGCACCGGAGACGTGGACTGGAGGCGCAGTGCTTGCGGCTGGGTGGCGCGAACCTGCGCGTCCGTGCGAGGAGCGCCGGAGGGAGCTCGCCGGCAACACGAGAGGCCCGGGATCAGGCACGGCCACGCTAGCTGCCCTGGGACGGGGACGCGACTCGCCGACCACCGAGGGGGGCAGGTAACCTGCCACGGTCTCACGGGACCCGTTCGGTCCTCCAGGTCCCGCGTTATAAAGGTCCACGGACCCTGTCTGCACTCCCGTCTTTTGGGGGTGGCCATTCCTTTGCTTTTGAGTGAATGTTGGTGGCATCGTGTCCGACAAGTTAGAACTGAGTAAGTGACTGTAAATAATATCATATTCGGTGTATTGCTTTTGCTTCTCGCCTGAATATTGCATGACTGCCTTGGCTGTATATACGTGTGCTTGTAATAATTGCTTGGTTCGAATGTATCCCGTTTGTTGCGTCCTCTTCCCCTATTGGAAATGCCATCTTGCATCGTGGAATATATAGTTGGGTTTTGAAATACCCGTTAAAATAGAATCGGATCCGGCGAGGTCGGCGATAATACCCGCTCGGTTATCGCTGTAGAACGGAACGGACCGCTTAAGCGGTTCTGGTCCCAAGCCGACCTGCGCCGAGGTACGGCCTTGGTAGGTTACCCGCGTGAGTACTTAGGTATATCGATATTCGGCAAGTGACCCTATTTCGCGCGGTAGAATACAGACTGGCTGTGGTGAGGTTAAAAGCTCACCCGTGACTGGTTTCTGGCGTGGTTCCAGAAAGTCACGACTGAATTGGTCCGACCGTGGCGACGCGGTTGCGATTAGAGGTACGCGGCCGATCGCACGCCGGCGGGCACGAATTCATAACAATATGATGGTAACCCCTAAGGTTTCCACACATTGTGGTTGACTCTTCATTGCCTCAGAGCATACTTGAATGGGAGTAAATTATTATCTTTGAAAATATTCCCTCCAAAAACCCCCTAACCAAAAATAAATCGTCAAAGATTTAGAAAATAATTGATTCTTGTACTAGTCTGGGAGAATAATCTCAAAAGAGCTCCAAAATCACATCGGTGGTACCTAAATGTTACAGAGCTATCCTCCAGGCCAGACTGCCAGGTTTATCTTTGACCTTTACCCATCACAACCAGCCTGGATGACACGTTATATCGTGATTATTATTTTTCACCAAGTTGCGACCTGTTTGCAAAATTAGATGAATGTGCGTTATACTGATTTTGAAAAATGCATGATCGGCCATAAATCCATGAATTATAGTGCTACATAGCTAAATTTTGTATCAAAATCACTTGATTAATGAGACCGATGTTAATAATCAATACATACATCAATACTGTAGCGGTGGTGACAGGAAAATACAAAATAGGCCAAAATATAGCAAATCTTATTTTTGTTTCATGACTGAAAGTGTACGGAACTTTATAAAACTTTGTCACATACATCGAAAATGCTGACAATGTTTATATCAAACTTAAAACAATGTTCACTGTTGAGAACAAAAAGATCCAACACAAAGGGAACACAGCTAAAGTGGACAAAGTACTCCTTCAGCGGCTTCTGGTGGCCAAAGATGCCGGACGTGAGATCGATCTCAAAAGCTTTTGTGTCATGAACTATCACCGGTCCCACTCTCCTGAGCAGGCACAGCTGGAAATGTGCGATCCACCAACAAGGCTGCACTTGGAAAGATCTGAGAGGAAGATGTGAGCGTTGAGACCCTTCCGACTACAGAACTGAAAACTTGCACCACTTATTGATGGTCAAGCCTTGTGACAAGTGATTGGAAAACCAACAGGATCAAAGACATTTGGGAATCTTTCTGATGCATTCAGTCGTTTCCATGAATGATGCTCAAGGATGATGTTGTCTTTGATAGACACAGGAAAGAGTCAATCAAATCTGGTACCCGAGCAAAACGAGCATGTCAAAGCAGATCTGTATGCCGTAAGATTGATAGCAGAGACGTTCCTTGACCCGCGGCTGGAAACAATTCATCGACCTCCCAGACAACAAATCGAATCTGAGTGAATTTATGAGTGCGCAAATTCTGATCAAAGCAAAGGACACTTTGCAAAATTGTGAGTTAATCACATCTGGAGACTTTGCTGATGAAACTACTGCAGAATCATCCCAAGGATCAGATGTCCATCTTCTTTAATCAACTCAAGAAGAGGCCTGACAATGCATTATACTCTGTAAGCGGAGGCAGCTTATCAAGCAGGGTTCGAACGTCTCATCATCTCATGCAGAGACACATGTATTGGGTGCTCTTGGTTCACTTGGCAGCACAACTGAGTCAGGAGATATGGATGAGAACAGACGCTGCACTACAGCGATGCTTTTATTGCTGTCCATGCCATCCAGTTAACTCAAACTCTCCGAAGTAACATCCCGGGATATCATGCTTAAAAGGATGTGACGCTGTCAGTCAACTGAATGGGAATGGCAAAACGTCCACATGGAGGACATTCCAGAAGCATGCAGCTCTATTGAACAATCTTGGACATGGATCTCTCTCTGAGGCCACAGAGAACGCGTGGAGGGGTTCATTTGCTGAGTCGACTTGCCAAACACGAATGCTGCAACAATCAATGATGTGCATTACATACTGTTTCAGGAAAACACCAAAGATCGAGAAAAACTTCCCCAAACTAGGGATATCTTACCCAGCACACCAAACATTCCCACTACCAGAGCCAGATTGAAATTTGCCGAACAATCCTTTTCCTGATCACCCTTCCACCATTGACAATGGATGGTATAAGGATCTTACCAGTGGTGAATTGCACCCACAGTTTATGATAGATGACACCCCTACCACAGAATTGATGGACGTTGTGTCCTGTAAATGTAAAAACGTGGCAACTGCAAGATGTACTACCTGCAGATCCGAGGCGTTAAAGTCCACAGGTGCATGCATCTGTGATCATGACGTCTGCCGAAACCCATTCACCACGATGGATGATGAGGAATCAGACTAAATTCTCCAGTTCAGGTGTCTCTACGTGTGTGGAAGAAAATGTATAATTGTGTAGGAACGCCATAGCCTATCTACAAGTAATACGCCATCAACAAGGAACTCCTCAGATGATTAGGCAAGGATGGGCAAGGCATGTCCTATTCTGTTGTGCATTTAATAAATTTCACTGGTGACTATTAATGGAAAGATGAGTCATAATGTCAGTTCCCATTGAAGGATTTCAATGTCAGCTCATTGTTAACCAGGTTTAATAAAAATGTGATGCCAAATGACACCAATTGGTCGCTTTCTGACAGCCATACCCAAATATGGGGTTAACATTATCTTGGGTTTATTCAATAAACGATGTTACATTATTACCAACTAGTTGGATTATTTTCTTTGTAAATGAACTGGGAAAGTTTTGATACAAGCGCGGTAGGGGCGATGGGTCGCCGAGCATGGAAACTATAGATATAGAGCAAAATGGATGTCATATAGCGGATAGGGAATCACCTTAAGATTATGCATATCAAATCTCATCCAGTTCCATCTACTGATAACTACTTGGTATCCATTTGAATGAAAAGTACCGAAAATGCGGTTTGAAATTGGAAATCCCAAAGTTCGAGGGGTGCTGTGGGTGAAAAAGATCTAAATCGAAAATCCGGCTTGATCGTTTGTGCACAATGTATTCCAGACGATTAGTGTGAATTTTCATGACCATCCGACCATAACCCGGAGGAGGAGTAGCATATGGCGCGAAGGCACCTCCAGCTCTCGCATATTATCGATTTTTGCACTAATTGACCTTTGACCCTGACCTAAGCGAATCGGTCAATATGTCCTGAGGCAAAGTTGTAGTACTCATTGAATACCATGAATCTGCAAAGTTTAATTCGTATCGATGCACTCACCTGGTCGCTAGGGGCCTTCAATTTTCGCCAATTTTTGCGCATACCCTAATTGTAGGGGGCGCTGCGGGTAAAATATTCCATATATCACAAAACCGGAATATATTTGATAGAGCATCACCTGTAGATAATTCGTGCCAAATTTCATACCCTACGTGGGTAATGGCTTTCGGAATTGATTTCGCGTGAACGGTACCGATTTTGAAGGTTTTTCGGTTTGTTGCTAGGGAACCAAAGCGTCCTAGCAACCATCACAATTTCCAAAGCACTAGGTCATAAGATGTACCTACCAACCCGAGTTTGGTCAAAATCGGCCCACGTTTACTACCAATTATGCTGATGACAAACGAACAAACATCCAAACAAACATCCAAACAAACAGACAGAACTACTGACAATAAGGGTCACCTATTTCGGCGACCCAATAAACATTGTCAGTATTTCCCAGGTCCTGTATATAACAAAGTTTGATAACTATCATACACTTTCAGTTATGAAACCAAAACAAGATTTTGCTATATTTTGGCTATTTTATTTTTTCCCATCAACCACCATGATAGTAATGATATATGTATTGATGATTAACATAGGCCTCATTAATCAATGTGATTTTGATACTAAATTTAGCTATGTAGCTCTACATTAATGGATTTATGACCGTCATACATATTTTTCAAAATCAGTATCATGCACGTACATCTAATTTTGCAAAACAGGTCACAACTTGGTAAAAAAAAAATAAAATCACAATATAAAGTGTCATCCGGCTGTTGTGATGGGTAAAGCGTCAAAGATAAAACCTTGACCTGGAGGACCTTGTAACATTTAGGTACCACTGATTGATTTTTCCGCATCATTTTCCTAAACTATACCTGAAAAGCTTCGGAGATAAGTTTTTTAAAGATTCACTTCTAAATGTTTATTCCACACTACAGTAATGCAATGTGTTTATAAGTTCATGAGCCCTGGGATCCTGGAAAGGATGGGATCCCATGCGGTGGGGCCGCTGAGGCCCAGTGACCTCTTTACGGATCCTGGGAACAGGTCACGGGACCCCGGCCCACGAGCTACTTGAGAGTTTGTCTACTTCATATTCATGGTAAGTTTTATGCAAATCACATTGTAGGTTAAATTAATATTATAATTACACGGCTGTATATAATATTTTGCAGCGTTATTTTTTAATGCGTTGCACCCCTTTATTTACAAAATTTGAAACCTTTTACATTAATATGACCCCTTTTTTGAACTTATGATTACAAATCACCACCGCCATATTTCTTACATCAGTCAGGAATCAGGAGGATGTGGTTTCAGCTGGTCGAGACCCTGTAATACACAGATGACTCCCACTAAAATCCTTTCAGTGTTATTGTTGGCCAAGTAGTTATGATACTTCTGAGATTAGCAGTGAAGATACAAGAGACAAAAAACATATTTTAACAAAGTAACTTTCAGCTGCGATTAAATTTAGCCATTGCAACATGATTTTTGAAAGTACACTAGATATTAATCAATAACTGTTCGAATGATGGATACTAATGGAGCTGCAATTTTGAGGCACCAAATATCTCTATGCAAAGGCAAGGTTGTTAGAAGCAAGACCTGAAAGGTGTCATCCCCAACAGTGTGCACATCACAGCCAAGCCAAATCCTTCATTTTCTCCAATGGCAATGAGTAATCTCAGACCATCAGTTCGGATTCTGATCTGTACAACTCCATCTGGACATGCTACATTCCTAAGAATAGATGGAGGCCCACAATCAGACACGAGATCGGGGTCATCTTTCTGGACATATCTCAAACATTCGACCTAGTGTGTTTCCCTGCATTGCTCTCTAACTTTCTGCCTATCGCTTTCAAGGTCACCTCCTCTTATGGCTAACTGACTTTCCCCACTCATAAATGAGCTTGTGATTCTTAATAAGACCTCTTATCTCCTCTCCCTGTCGAGGCTGAAGTGCCATCAAGGCAGTGTTCATCTTCATCCAATTGATCTTTCTGATACTCTGTAAATCTCTATCTTCTTGCTTAGTACCACCATCTGCAGTATCATCTCTCATGCGTGTCAGGATAGGCAGGCAGAAGCCTCTTCCTCTCTGCAGACCTTGATAGAATCAAGAGCTGGTCCAACACTTGGAATATGTTGTTCAACCCTGACAATAATCCCACACACACACACACACTTTGTCCCTCTGAAAGGACTGTCTGGTGAACACTCCCATCTACTATACTTCCTTAACAAACCTGAGTATGATTCAATCACTCAAACTTTTGGGCTTCAGCATCAGCCATTATCTTTCTTGGGCAAACCATCTATCCAAGTTGGCCTCCAAAGCCAGCCACTAACATCCTCCATCATCTAAACTCTTTCTTTGGAATATCTGAACCTTTATACAGTATAAGGTCTTCATCTTTCGTTCACTTGAGTACTGCTCTCCCCTTGATTGCTGCTCCTGCCTTGTACTTCTTGAGACTGTGGAAACCAAGGGCACTGCGAAGAATCTCATGATGAAGCTCAGTTTTCTGGCCCTGTTACTCTCACATTTCAGGTTGGGGCCTGTCTGTTCATATAGCACTTCCTTTTTGGTGTTTCTGCCTTCTCCTGTCCTTTCCTTGCCCCCCCCCCCTCCCATCTCCACCCTAAATTTTTGCAGGACACACATGATCTGCCAGGAACCCACTTCTGGTGAAACTTAAAATCCTGACTCACTGCTCATCTCCACTCATTGGTCCTCTTTTCTCTCGCCTGTGGAACCAACTTCTTTCATCTGTTCAATCCATGCTTCTCTCCAGGGCTTCAAAATGGCTTCGCAACAACCACCTCGAGTCATACCCTATGCATACCCATGATCTTTATACCCTCATTACCCCCCTCCCAAAGCACATCCCCTTTTCTTTCCAAGTTATTGTTTCCTCCTCTCTTCCTCACACTTTTTTGTTGTTGGTCCATTTCTGTTCATCCTTGGTTTTCCCTCCCTGTCCTGCTGTGTATGAGCAATTGTACACAGCCTGTGTGCGCTCCACGTGGGCTCCCTCTTCCTTCCCCTTGCTCTCATTCTTCTCACACCTATTCTTTCTCCAAGAGTCCCTCTGTTGTCTTTCAACCGCTGCTTTGGTGTATTTCCCTTAATTCCATTATGTTCTCCTTGTTCTGTTAAGGTCTGGTCCGTTCTTTAGTGTAGTCTCTTCCACGAGTCTCAATTCTATATACAAAAAAAGCCAGTCCAATATCATTTCAACTTCAAACATACTTCCAGAGGATACCATGCGTGCTGACAACAATAGATGTTGAAGTGCTGGAGCTCTGTACCAAAACAGTCACCAAGATACCGATGAACAAACCTGCTACAGGATTTCCCAATACGGAACTATTGCTGAATATGTCTCCAGCCACCTTTCCTGAGAAGAAGAAAAAGTTGCAACATCATTTGAAAAGGAACCATGAGTACAACTCAATGCAATTCAAACATTAAGATAGTTATAACCTCTTGATAAATCTTGATTTCTTTTTACCTCCCACAAGTTGAAATGCAGAGCTAGAATGTCCAGGGAACAGACAAAAAAATAAAGAAGCCAAGAAGTAATATAAAACTTGATGATTGCCACCATTACTTGTTTGACTTTCTGCAAAGCAGTCAGTTCTAAAACAAATGCACACAACAATAGTAAAAGTGAAAATGTGTCTGTTCCATCAATGCGACCACCATTTCAAAAAAATATACATTATCTAATTAGTTTACTCCCAGTCACACCTCTTAGAATCCAATTATATATATATATTTATATATATATAATATTATATATAGTATATATATATTTATATATATATATATTGGGAGAGGCAAGTTGCAGCTGTATAGGAGATGGGAGAAGGCAAAGTTAAAACTGTAGAACGGGAAACTTCCATGATTGGGAAGTTTCTGAATCTAAAGTATTTGAGAAGCACCATGAGGCGTCACCACTGTGTGTTTAGTTGCAATGTCATCTTTGAAAAGGAACCATGAGTACACCTCATGGTCTTTGAGAAAGCACCATGAGTGTATACTACTGTGTGTTTAATATATATATAGATTGTAATGTGGGGGCATATCATGATTCCAAAGTATTCAGCCCCTTAGGTCAGTACTTGGTGGAAACACCTTTGCAGCAATGAGTGCGATGAGTATTTTGTGGTTCGGTGTCCACCAGCTTTTCACAGTGAGATGGTGAAATCTTTGTCCATTCTTCACGTGAACATTGCTCTAGTTCTGCCAAGTTTGATGGGATCATCGATGGACTGCAGTCTTCAAGTCTCGCCATAAATGTTCATTGGGTTCAAGTCAGGACTTTGACTGGGCACTCAAGAACATTATTTTCTTCTTATTCAGCCACTCCAGTGTGGCTTTATCTTGTGGTTCAATTTTGTGTTCAGTGTGGTTCAATTTTGGCTCCTCTGACACTAAAACTTTTCTCCACATGACGTGTATAGTATCTCATTAAGATGCTTTTTCACAAACTCCATATGAGCTTTTACGCGTAAACATCCGCTGAGTCACAGTGGCATGTTTTTGGTTGTTCATCCATCCGTACGTATCCGTGCTAATTTTCTCTGTTTATCTGCAAGCCGCTTATCCGATTGAAACAAAAAAATTTTTTCAACCACAGGTGCAACTACCCATGTATAATGTTTTTAATGATAATTATGATGTCATAGGTCATGTGGTGTGACAGCCATGTTGGAAAAAAAGGAAAAAAATTGGGACCTCTGTATCTCCGAAGCCGCTCCATGGAAAAAAAAAATTGAAGCTTGGCACATGTGAAGTACTCGCATGGGAAACAAGTGTGATTTTTTTTGATGATGTCAAGGTGGCTTTCTAATGACGTCATCATTGCCATACATCAAATGCTTTATCCGATTAGTATGAAAAAATTTTGAGGTCATCTAAGGCTAAATTGTAATTGTTCAAAAAATTGACGTCATCGGTCACATGTTTGCAGCCATATATTTTTTTAACATAAAAACCTTCAAAAATCTTGTTCTCCGAAACACCTGAACAGATTGCGGCGAAACTTTACAGGCATGCTCACCTATCCATGAGGAACCAAAAGTTCTCCACCTATGATGTCATAGGTCACATCGTTTGGCAGCTATGATTTTTGAAAGAATAAACATTTAAATCTTCTTCTCAGAAGGCTTGACAGATTGAGGGACTTCACCCACATGTTCCCCAAGGCTTGGGATAGCAGGCTGTTCATAATAATTAATAGGTCACATGGTCTGGCAGCCATATTGGATTGAATGAAAATCTCTTTTTAAAAAATATTTGGCTTGAACCGCTTCATTGATTGATGTGAAACTTCAAATTATGACCTAGGAGTGATGGGAAGATATGTGTTTGAATTTCAACCTGATCGGACACATGGTCTGGCAGCTAGAATTGTTTAATTTTTTAAAAATATCTGGTTCAGGGATTTAAATGAAACTTTGTGTAAGTACCAATGTATAATGTAAAATATGGGCGGAGGCGTATCTGTCACGCCGCAACGTCAAAGAGTGCCATTCTTGTTCAGTAATGGCTTCTTTATTGCCTCCTGTCCATTGAGGCCAGCTTTGGGAAGGAAACGGGATATTATTAATTGAAGAACACTGACCCCATCTCAGATATAGAGCCTTGCAGATCTTTAAAGTCAATGTTGGATTTACAGTGACATCCCGAACCAGTTCCTGCCTGCCTGGCCCACTGAGACCTGATCTGGGTCGAGTCGGGTGGGTGGTATGATACGTCTTCCACTTCGTAATGATGGATTCCTCGTACTCAAAGGGATAATGAGTGACATTGAAATCTTAAAACCCTCTCCTGAACGATGCTTCTCCACCACTTTATGTCTGACTTCTTTGGAAATCTCCTTGGTCTTCATGTTTGCATTGTTGGTTGACCAAGTGAGTTGCACCTCAAACACTCTTCAGATAATGACAGTTAAAAAGCCAGCTGATTGGCCAGATGCATGGTTACTGTATTTGTGGGATACATTGTAAATGCATATTAGAAGATGAATGTGTAATTATACAATAAATGTTTGTATTTATTATGTTACATGAATAGGTGACTGTATCCGTTTATTCGAAAGTACAAGTTTCGTATCAACCGTTACATTGTTTTCTGTGTTCATTGTTACAGTTACCCAGAAGTCCAGACATTGTCTGACAAAGATCCATTCCATGATAGCTGACCTCTAATGAATGCAAGCCCAAGGTATGTGTTACGAGTGTTTTTTCCAGTTTTGATAGCCGAAAAAACACTCGTTGACGCTTTACCTTGGGCTTGCATTCATTAGAGAATGAGCTGGGTTCGCAACCCACCATTTAAATTAACAGATAAGTGGAGAGTTTAATTGTTTAAGTTAAACACTGATTGCATTACAGGTGAAACCCATTACACTTGTTTTGTAACCTTTCAAACAAATAATTTGCTCCTGAAGTGATTTCGGATTAATTAGGCAAAGGGTGAATAATCTTATTCAACTGAGAATCATCTATTTTCTCTGTTAATCAACTTATTCACATTTTACTGCTTTTTAAAGCTTTATCACCTCGGAAGTAGTTGTGAAGACTCTGTATATTAAGTTTGATTTGAAGCATCATGAACAAGCTTCAGGTGGCAACACAATGTGAAAACTTTGGAGTGGGGGGGGGGGTGAATATTTTGCAGGCCACTGTACATATTTATATACAGTACATTACATTCTATTAAAACTGATGTTTTGCCAGTTGAAATCCTGATAATGAAGGTTAAATTGAAATCATGGACAATAGGTGCAGAATGAACCTACCAGAAACACTTCTTCCAGTGTCATTGATCACAGGCATGACCCAAGGATCAACATCTCAGAAGATTTATCGTCATCGCCTCTAATTGCTATTTGTGAGGTCGTCACTCCTTGATGACCATCTCGTTGAAAGGCAGAGCTTTATTCTCATCGAGGTCAAAACTGACATTGTTATTTGCCAGGACACAATTAAAGTCACCTGCAAAATAACATGATATTCATTAGATAGTTAGCTGCCAGATGCATTTCAATAATTATCTTTTGAATTTTAAAAACATAACTTGCCTAATTAGTTTACCCCCAGTCATATCTCAGGATCCAATATTACAGGAGAGGCAAGAGCTGCAACCGTAGAACCAGGAATTCCATGATGGAGAAGTTCCTCAATCTAACGTCTTGAGAAGCACCAATAAGTGTGTATACCACTGTATGTACATTTTTTATTTTTTTAAACAACTAAACTCATGTTTTGCCAGCTCAACTTTTGTCTGGTGTAGTTTAATTATATCCTGGACAATATGTGGAGAAAATGAACTACCCGACACTTTTTGTCAGGAATCCCAGTCATACCCGAGGATCAAAGTTTTCAGAAGATTCATTGTTATTGCCTCCAAGGGTTATCTGTGAGGATGGAATCTCCTTGAAAACAATGTCGTTTGAAGGCAGAGTTTGATTCTCATCTTCAAGGACAAAGCAGACATTGCATTGGCCATGACACCAATTAAAGTCACCTGCAAAATAGTATATACTCATTAGATCGTATTAAGTGAGTTCAGTTGACAGATGTATCTCAATAGTTATCCCCACAACTTTTTGAAAGAAAAATACAGAGGGATATTGTAATCAGCTCCATCGCTGTCCGTCCATCCGTCACGCTGTCTCCTCCTAACGGTTGGCAGAAATTCACCAAACTTCGCAGTTATGATAACCACATGGCGAGAAGGTGCAAGAGTAGTATCCACTTTTGGCCCTGCCCCTGGAACAGGGTCAAAAGGTGAAATCCCCCAAAAATGCATTTACATGGGCACATTTTTAATGTTGAAATGAAACGGTATATGCAATCAACATTATGGACGCATGAAATATGTAACGATTTTTGGATTTCATCCCCGATCATGCCCCAGAGGGTGGGGACTGAGGGTCACAGGGTCAAAACATATTTTTTAACTCAAAATTTGATATTGGGTCATTCCGTGGTGAAACTTTTTGCATCTTTCAACTTTGCATGGGGATTTTGGTAGGAAGCCTTCTGTCCTCTCCACCCTCTCTCCTCCCACCCTCACTCTCTCCCCCTCTCCCTTATGTTGGAAGAAGAAGATGTTAGTTATTCAGCTGAATGTTTTGGACCCGTCTTTTGCTAGTTAAACATGAAGTTTGGACCAATAAGTCTTGGAAAGAATCATCCATTGGGACCATTCTCTGTGCAGAGCGTTGGTGCTGCCTAAGTAGACTCCTTGGCTATTGGGCACAACCTGGATGTGTCACCACCCCGACACAGAGATTACCAGCAAGCTGGCACTCATTTTGCCAACCTCGGAAGGATGACAGGCAGAGTCACAGGCAGGGATGAACGAAAGCAAGTGACTATTTTTCATGGGTCATGTCAGGTGTCAATTAAATTGGTATCTAAAATAATCTGAGCACGAAGAAATAATGTTTGCACCATGAAAGTACTACTACATTAAGCACACACGGACTAACAACTAAAGTTCACCTGCACCTACAGTACCTGCATCAAAACACACCTTTTCATCGACCCAGATATCATGAGTGGCGTTGTCAGTTCGATCCTGCGATGGAGTTTTATAATAAATTATTTAAAAATATTGTTTTGGGAATGCTCCTCGGGATCAATGAGCCTTAGTATAATTATAGCTATTCGCTTAGTACAATAATACATGTTTTAGATAAGGGTTCCATGAAGATCGCCATTTGGAAACTCAAAGTTGGTGTTTGAGGACGGGGTCTTCCTTGAGTTTCATGAAGTTTTTAAGGAAAAACTTAAAGAATATTCGAAATTGCAGCGATCCTCAAATTAAGTATGTCCTGAAGGGGAAACTTGAGTAAATATTTAAGTTAATCCTAAATCTTTCCTTAAGATTGCTTTGTGCAACCAGGTACCAGGCCACTATCTCCAGGTATTGCTAATCCTTGTTAGACAGCTTCTTGGCTCTTCAAGTCGTGGGTTTGTCAATTACGGATGATGTTATACTATCTGTACATCTTGATTGTAGCTTCGGATATCACAAATTGAAAAATGCTGTTTCATGCCGTGGGCCTGTGCTCGCAAGAACTGTCCTGAGCTAAATAACAACAACCCTAACAACACAACCACCACCATCAACAACAACAACAATCCTTTTACGGATTACCATCATAACATCCTTTGACATTTTTCTCAATCCCACAAGAAATGTAAGACACAACTACAACGGCACTCGCCAGAGCACATACCACCATCCGGATGAACAGTTTAGGTTTTGTATCCTACTGATAGGTCGGATCTGGATCTGGACTTGAACCGATCCAGACATGGAAAAAATCCTCTTTACCTTTCACAAATGACTCCACATTGTGTCTTACTGTATCCTATCCCACTATCAGGCAGACTGCAGGCATGCCACTCTCTGCTGATCTGGAATTGATTAGATACTGGTCTGATCAATGAAACATGTCCTTCAATCTTGGAAATCTCACTGTCTCGCTCTGTCATTCCAGAAGGATCGGAAAGCTAACTTACCTATCTATTCATGAACAGCCCCTGGAAGAGGTCCGGTCTCTTGAACTTCCATACCTCACCATCAGCTATGACCTCACTCTGGGCCAACCGCATAGCAAAGCTGCCCCCCCCCAAGCCAGCCACAGACTGGGCATCATCCATTGATCCAAGCCCTTTCTTGGAAAATCACAGCTACTCACAGTCTAGTGTGGACTTCTTCCTTCTTTCCATATAAGTGCTGCTTCATCAGGATGAAGATTACCGACTTTTCCATAACTAACTCAATGGCGAAACTGCTCTCCCCTCTGGGCCTGGCACCCGCAGCATACATCTGCCTCTCCTGGATTATTGCAATCTAAGTCTCTCAACATTATTGTAATCTTTCCTTATGAGGCTGAAACACAGTATGTTGCTCTCAAATTACAGGCAATCAGGAGCCTCGCAGGCAGAGGTGTTTATTGTTTTGCTCTCTTGCACTCTGCTCTCGTAGTCCTTCAACCTTCCCCAACAACTCATAAGACACAACCAACAACTCCAGGATAAACGCATTCGTCCAATAACCTCCTCCTTGTTAAATTTCAAACTCCAAGCTGACTGCACACTTCAACTCCTTTGTTCCTTATTTCTCCCATCTATAGAACCACCTTCCAGAGGCCATCTTTCGCATTCTTTCCTCCAGGGCTTCAATCAGGCAGTGCACCGCCACCTCATATCATCCTCCATCCGACCCATGATCTTTATTACCGCCATTAAATCCATCCTAACTTAACCTTACATACAAGGTTTCCATGTTTCCTCCCCTCCTCTGTCTCTCTTCTTTTCCTGTTTGGTTTTCCTTGCCAGTTGTCCCCAATTGTTGGCCTGCTACACCCACTCTGTCAATTCAACATTTCTCTATCCATGATCCTCACTCTTGTAAGGGAAAAAGTGTAAACTTAGCTCGTACATACACACAGCCAATCATTTTGGG
>CM068963.1:79900740-79918316 GCA_035128595.1 Eptatretus atami | reverse complement strand
TATACATATACATAATATATACATACAATACAGTATTATATATATATATATATTATATATATATAATTATATATAATATACTATTACATATATGCGAGGAGGAGTGATGTAAGGACACATTGGCCATTTTGGGTTATGCAAATAGACTATTTTATACCCTTTTACCTATCATCCGCAAGCCGTATCATCATCATTCATTAAAAAATGTCGTTTCATCACTCCCTCTCGTGGTCCTCATATATATATATAATAATACTATATATATAAATTATCATATATATATATATACTTTAAATATATACAATAATGTATAATTCTAATTCAATATAATTACATTATATATTGACGCAATTATGAATGCCTTGAAAATAATTATTATTTTCACAAGATCTTTTTTACATTGCATATACAACGTTTCCTGATTTATTTATTTAAATTCTTTGGTCTATGTTTATCTTAGAAAAATTTGTTGTTTTTTTTACAAAGATTAAAATGATTGGCTGTGTGGTATGTACGAGCTAAGTTTACACTTTTTCCTTACAAGAGTGAGGATCATGGAAGAGAAATGTTGAATTGACAGAGTGGGTGTAGCAGGCCAACAATTGGGGACAACTGGCAAGGAAACCCAAACAGGAAAAGAAGAGAGACAGAGGAGGGGAGGAAACATGGAAACTTTGTATGTAAGGTTAAGTTAGGATGGATTTAATGGCGGTAATAAAGATCATGGGTCGGATGGAGGATGATATGAGGTGGCGGTGCACTGCCTGATTGAAGCCTGGAGGAAAGAATGGCGAAAGATGGCCTCTGGAAGGTGGTTCTATAGATGGGAGAAAATAAGGAACAAAGGAGTTGAAGTGTGCAGTCAGCTTGGAGTTTGGAATTTACCAAGGAGGAGGTTATTGGACGAATGCGTTTATCCTGGAGTTGTTGGTTGTGTCTTATGGGTTGTTGGGGAAGGTTGAAGGACTACGAGAGCAGAGTGCAAGAGAGCAAAACATTAAACACCTCTGCCTGCGAGGCTCTGATTGCCTGTAATTTGAGAGCAACATACTGTGTTTCAGCCTCATAAGGAGATTACAATAATGTTGAGAGACTTAGATTGCACATAATCCAGGAGAGGCCAGATGTATGCTGGGTGCCAGGCCCAGAGGGGAGAGCAGTTTCGCCATTGAGTTAGTTATGGACAAGTCGGTAATCTTCATCCTGATGAAGCAGCACTTATATGGAAAGAAGGAAGAACGTCCTCATTAGACTGTGAGTAGCTGTGATTTTCCAAGAAAGGGCTTGGATCAATGGATGATGCCAGTCTGTGGCTGGCTTGGGGGGGGGCAGCTTTGCTATGCGGTTGGCCCAGGTGAGGTCATAGCTGATGGTGAGGTATGGAAGTTCAAGAGACCGGACCTCTTCCAGGGGCTGTTCATGAATATAGTAGGTAAGTTAGCTTTCCGATCCTTCTGGAATGACAGAGCGAGACAGTGAGATTTCCAAGATTGAAGGACATGTTTCATTGATCAGACCAGTATCTAATCAATTCCAGATCAGCAGAGAGTGGCATGCCTGTCAGTCTGCTGATAGTGGGATAGGATACAGTAAGACACAATGTGGAGTCATTTGTGAAAGGTAAAGAGGATTTTTTCCATGTCTGGATCGGTTCAAGTCCAGATCCAGATCCGACCTATCAGTAGGTACAAAACCTAAACTGTTCATCCGGATGGTGGTATGTGCTCTGGCGAGTGCGTTGTAGTTGTGTCTTACATTTCTTGTGGGATTGAGAAAAATGTCAAAGGATGTTATGAGGGTAATCCGTAAAAGGATTGTTGTTGTTGTTGATGGTGGTGGTTGTGTTGTTAGGGTTGTTGTTATTTACGCTCAGGACAGTTCTCTGGAGCACAGGCCCACGGCATGAAGACAGCATTTTTCAATTTGTGATATCCGAAGCAACAATCAAGATGTACAGATAGTATAACATCATCCGTAATTGACAAACCCACGACTTGAAGAGCCAAGAAGCTGTCTAACAAGGATTAGCATACCTGGAGATGTGGCCTGGTACCTGGTTGCACAAAGCAATCTAAGGAAAGATTTAGGATTAACTTAAATATTTACTCAAGTTTCCCCTTCAGGACATACTTAATTTGAGGATCGCTGCAATTTCGAATATTCTTTAAGTTTTCCTTAAAAACTTCATGAAACTCAAGGAAGACCCCGTCCTCAAACACACCTTTGAGTTTCCAAATGGCGATCTTCATGGAACCCTTATCTAAAACATGTATTATTGTACTAAGGAATAGCTATAATTATACTAAGGCTCATTGATCCCGAGGAGCATTCCCAAAACAATATTTTTAAATAATTTATTATAAACTCCATCGAGGATCGAACTGACAACGCCACTCAATGATATCTGGGTCGATGAAAAGGTGTGTTTTTGATGCAGGTACTGTAGGTGCAGGTGAACTTTAGTTGTTAGTCCGTGTGCTTAATGTAGTAGTACTTTCATGGTGCAACATTTTTTCTTCGTGCTCAGTATTTTAGATACCAATTTAATTGACACCTGACATGACCCATGAAAAAATGTCAGCTTGCTTTCGTTCATCCTTGCCTGTGACTCTGCCTGTCATCCTTTCCGAGGTTGGCAAAATAAGTGCCAGCTTGCTGGTAATCTGTGGTCGGGGTGGTGAACACATGCAGGTTGTGCCCAATAGCCAAGGAGTCTACTTAGGCAGCACCAACGCTCTGCACAGAGAATGGTCCAATGGATGGATTCTTTCCAAGACTTATTGGTCTCAAACTTCATGTTTAACAGCAAAAAAAGACGGGTCCAAAACATTCAGCTGGAATAACTAACATCTTCTTCTTCCAACAGAAGGGAGAGGGGGGAGAGAGTGAGGGGTGGGAGGAGAGAGGGTGAGAGGACAGAAGGCTTCCTACCAAAATCCCCATGCAATGTTGAAAGATGCAAAAAGTTCACCAGGAATGACCCAATATCAAATTTTGAGTTAAAAAATATGTTTTGACCCTGTGACCCTCAGTCCCCACCCTCTGGGGCATGATCCGGGGATGAAATCCAAAAAATCGTTACATATTTCATGCGTCCATAATGTTGATTGCATATACCGTTTCATTTCAAAATCATTAAAAATGTGCCCATGTAAATGCATTTTTTGGGGGATTTCACCTTTTGACCCTGTTCCAGGGGCAGGGCCAAAAGTGGATACTACTCTTGCACCTTCTCGCCATGTGGTTATCATAACTGCGAAGTTTGGTGAATTTCTGCCAACCGTTAGGAGGAGACAGCGTGACGGATGGACGGACAGATGGAGCTGATTACATTATCCCTCTGTATTTTTCTTTCAAAAAGTTGTGGGGATAAACTATTGAGATACATCTGTCAACTGAACTCACTTAATACGATCTAATGAGTATATACTATTTTGCAGGTGACTTTAATTGGTGTCATGGCCAATGCAATGTCTGCTTTGTCCTTGAAGATGAGAATCAAACTCTGCCTTCAAACGACATTGTTTTCAAGGAGATTCCATCCTCACAGATAACCCTTGGAGGCATTAACAATGAATCTTCTGAAAACTTTGATCCTCGGGTATGACTGGGATTCCTGACAAAAAGTGTCGGGTAGTTATTTTCTCCACATATTGTCCAGGATATCATTAAACTACACCAGACAAAGTTGAGCTGGCAAAAATGAGTTTTAGTGTTTAAAAAAATAAAAAAATGTACATACAGTGGTATACACCTTATTGGTGCTTCTCAAAGACGTTAGATTGAGGAACTTCTCCATCATGGAATTTCCTGCGTTCTACGGTTGCAGCTCTTGCCTCTCTGTAATATTGGATCCTGAGATATGACTGGGGGTAAACTAATTAGGCAATGTATGTTTTTAAAATTCAAAAGATAATTATTGAAATGCATCTGGCAGCTAACTAATCTAATGAATATCATGTTATTTGCAAGGTGACTTTAATGTGTCCTGGCAAATAACAATGTCAGTTTTGACCTCGATGAGAATAAAGCTCTGCCTTTCAACGAGATGGTCCAAGGAGGTGACGACCTCACAAATAGCAATTAGAGCGATGACGATAAATCTTCTGAAGATGTGATCCTTGGGTCATGCCTGTGATCATGACACTGGGAAGAAGTGGTCTGGTAGGTTCATTCTGCACCTATTGTCCATGATTCCAATTAACCTTCATTAGTCAGGATTTCAGCTGGCAAAACATCAGTTTTAATAGAATGTAATGTACTGTATATAAATATGTACAGTGGCGCTGCAAAATATTCACCCCCCCCCCCACCTCCAAAGTTTTCACATTTTGTTGCCACCTGAAGCTTGTTTCATGATGCTTTCAAATCAAACTTAATATACAGAGTCTTCACAACTACTTCCAGAGTGATAAAGCTTTAAAAGCAGATAAAATGTGAATAAGTTTGAATTAACAGAGAAAATTGATGATTCTCAGTTGAATAAGTATTCAACCCTTTGCCTAATTAATCCGAATCACTTCAGGAGCAAATTATTTGTTTGAAAGGTTACAAACAAGTGTAATGGGTTTCACCTGTAATGAATCAGTGTTTAACTTAAACAATTAAACTCCTCCACTTATCTGTTAATTTAAATGGTGGGGTTGCCGAACCCAGCTCATTCTCTAAATGAATGCAAGCCCAAGGTAATGCGTCAACGAGTGTTTTTTTCGGCTATCAAAACTGAAAAAACACTCGTAACAATACCTTGGGCTTGCATTCATTAGAGGTCAGCTATCATGGAATGGATCTTTGTCAGACAATGTCTGGGACTTCTGGGTAACTGTACAATGAACACAGAAAACAATGTAACGGTTGATACGAAACTTGTACTTTCGAATAAACGGATACAGTCACCTATTCATGTAACATCAAATTTATATCATATAACAATTGATTATAATCCTTCATTTCTATATGCATTTACAATGTTCATCCACAAATACAGTAACCATGCATACTGGCCATCTCAGCTGGCTTTTTACTGTCATTATCTGAAGAGTGTTTGAGGTGCAACTCACTTGGTCAACCAACAATGCAAACATGAAGACCAAGGAGATTTCCAAAGAAGTCAGACATAAAGTGGTGGAGAAGCATCGTTCAGGAGAGGGTTTTAAGATTCAATGTCAACTCATTATCCCTTTGAGTACGAGGAATCCATCATTACGAGTGGAAGACGTATCATACCACCCGCCGACTCGACCCAGATCAGGTCTCAGTGGCCAGGCAGGCAGGAACTGGTTCGGGATGTCACTGTAAATCCAACATTGATTTTAAAGATCTGCAAGGCTCTATATCTGAGATGGGGTCAGTGTTCTTCCAATTAATAATATCCCGTTTCCTTCCCAAAGCTGGCCTCAATGGACAGGAGGCAATAAAGAAGCCATTACTGAAACAAGAATGGCACTCTTTGACGTTGCGGCGTGACAGATACGCCTCCGCCCATATTTTTACATTATACATGTGTACTTACACAAAGTTTCATTTAAATCCCTGAACCAGATATTTTTAAAAAATTAAACAATTCTAGCTGCCAGACCATGTGTCCGATCAGGTTGAAATTCAACATATCTTCCCCATCACTCCTAGGTCATAATTTGAAGTTTCACATCAATCCAATGAAGCGGTTCAAGCCAAATATTTTTTAAAAGAGATTTTCATTCAATCCAATATGGCTGCCAGACCATGTGACCTATTAATTATTATGAACAGCCTGCTATCCCCAAGCCTTGGGGAACATGTGGGTGAAGTTCCCTCAATCTGTCAAGCCCTTCTGGAGAGAAGATTTAAATGTTTATTCTTCAGAAAAATCATAGCTGCCAAACGATGTGACCTATGACATCATAGGTGGAGAACTTTTGGTTCCTCATGGATAGGTGAGCATGCCTGTAAAGTTTCGCCGCAATCTGTTCAGGTGTTTCGGAGAACAAGATTTTTGAAGGTTTTTATGTTAAAAAAATATATGGCTGCCAAACCATGTGACCGATGACGTCAATTTTTTGAACAATTACAATTTAGCCTTAGATGACCCTCAAAATTTTTTCATACTAATCGGATAAAGCATTTGATGTATGGCAATGATGACGTCATTAGAAAGCCACCTTTGACATCATCAAAAAAAATCACACTTGTTTCCCATGCGAGTACTTCACATGTGCCAAGCTTCAAATTTTTTTTTCCATGGAGCGGCTTCGGAGATACAGAGGTCCAATTTTTTTCCTTTTTTTTTCCAACATGGCTGTCACACCACATGACCTATGACATCATAATTATCATTAAAAACATTATACATGGGTAGTTGCACCTGTGGTTGAAAATTTTTTGTTTCAATCGGATAAGCGGTTGCAGATAAACAGAGAAAATTAGCACGGATGTACGTACGGATGGATGAACAACCAAAACAATGCCACTGGTGACCGTCAGCGGAGGCTAAAAAGCAAGTAAAAGCTCATATGGAGTTTGTGAAAAAGCATCTTAATGATACTACAGTCATGTGGAGAAAAGTTTTATGGTCAGAGGAGCCAAAAATTGAACCAACTGAACACAAAATTGAACCACAAGATAAAGCCACACTGGGAGTGGCTGAATAAGAAGAAAATAAATGTTCTTGAGTGCCCAGTCAAAGTCCTGACTTGAACCCAATTGAACATTTATGGCGAGACTTGAAGACACTGCAGTCCATCGATGATCCCATCAAACTTGGCAGAACTAGAGCAATGTTCACGTGAAGAATGGACAAAGATTCACATCTCACTGTGAAAAGCTGGTGGACACCGAACCAAAAATACTCATCGCACTCATTGCTGCAAAGGTGTTTCCACCAAGTACTGACCTAAGGGGCTGAATACTTTTGGGAATCATGATATGCCCCACATTCAATCTATATAATATATTAAACACACAGTAGTATACACTCATGGTGCTTTCTCAAAGACCATGAGGTGTACTCATGGTTCCTTTTCAAATGAATTGCAACTAAACACACAGTGGTGACGCCTCATGGTGCTTCTCAAAATACTTTAGATTCAGAAACTTCCCAATCATGGAAGTTTCCCGGTTCTACAGTTTTAACTTTGCCTTCTCCCATCTCCTATACAGCTGCAACTTGCCTCTCCCATATTATATATATATATAATATATATTATATATATATATATATTATATATATATAAATATATATTATTATTGGATTCTAAAGAGGTGTGACTGGGAGTAAACTAATTAGATAATGTATATTTTTTTGAAATGGTGGTCGCATTGATGGAACAGACACATTTTCACTTTTACTATTGTTGTGTGCATTTGTTTTGAACTGACTGCTTTGCAGAAAGTCAAACAAGTAATGGTGGCAATCATCAAGTTTTATATTACTTCTTGGCTTCTTTATTTTTTTGTCTGTTCCCTGGACATTCTCAGCTCTGCATTTCAACTTGTGGGAGGTAAAAAGAAATCAAGATTTATCAAGAGGTTATACTATCTTAATGTTTGAATTGCATTGAGTTGTACTCATGGTTCCTTTTCAAATGATGTTGCAACTTTCTTTCTTTCTCAGGAAAAGGTGGCTGGGAGCATATTCAGCATCAAGTTCCGTATTGGGAAATCCTGTAGCAGGTTTTGTCATCGGTATCTTGGTGACTGTTTTGGTACAGAGCTCCAGCACTTCAACATCTATTGTTGTCAGCACTGGTATCCTCTGGAAGTATGTTTGAAGTTGAATGAATTGGATGGCTTTTTTTGTATATGAAGTTGAGACTCGTGGAAGAGCTACACTAAAGAACGGACCAGACCTTAACAGAACAAGGAGAACATAATGGAATTAAGGGAAATACACCAAAGCAGGGTTGAAAGACACAACAGAGGGACTCTTGGAGAAAGAATAGGTGTGAGAAGAATGAGAGCAAGGGGAGGAAGAGGGAGCCCACGTGGAGCGCACAGGCTGTGTACAATTGCTCATACAACAGAGGACAGGGAGGGAAAACCAAGGATGAAACGAAATGGAACAACAACAAAAAAGTGTGAGGAAGAGAGGAGGAAACAATAACTTGGAAGAAAGGGGATGTGCTTTGGGAGGGGGGTAATGAGGTATAAAGATCATGGGTATGCATAGGGTATGACTCGAGGTGGTTGTGGACAGCCATTTTGAAGCCTGGAGAGAAGCATGGATTGAACAGATGAAAGAAGTTGGGTTCCACAGGCGAGAGAAAAGAGGACCAAATGAGTGGAGATGAGCAGTGAGTCAGGAGTTTTAAGTTTCACCAGAAGTGGGTTCCTGGCAGATCATGTGTGTCCTGCAAAAATTTAGGGTGGAGATGGGAGGGGGGGGGGGCAAGGAAAGGACAGGAGAAGGCAGAAACACCAAAAAGGAAGTGCTATATGACAAGACAGGCCCACCACCTGAAATGTGAGAGTAACAGGGCGAAAGACTGAGCTTCATCATGAGATTCTTTGCGAGTGCCTTGGTTTCCAAAGTCTCAAGAAGTACAAGGCAGGAGCAGCAATCCAAGGGAGAGCAGTACTTCAAGTGAACGAAAGATGAAGACCTTTAAGCTGATAAAGGTTCAGATATTCCAAAGAAAGAGTTTAGATGATGGAGGATGTTAGTGCTGGCTTTGGAGGCCAACTTGGATAGATGGTTTGCCCAAGAAAGATAATGGCTGATGCTGAAGCCCAAAAGTTTTGAGTGATTTGAATCTATACTCAAGGTTTGTTAAGGAAGTATAGTAGATGGGAGTGTTCACCAGACAGTCCTTTCAGAGGGACAAAGTGTGTGTGTGTGTGTGGGATTTGTCAGGGTTGAACAACATATTCCAAGTGTTGGACGCAGCTCTTGATTCTATCAAGGTTGCAGAGAGGGAGAGGCTTCTAGCCTGCCTATCTGACAGCTGAGAGATGATACTGCAGAGGTGGGGTACATAGCAAGAAGATAGAGGATTTACAGAGTATCAGAAAGATCAATTGATGAAGATGAACACTGCCTTGTGGCACTCCAGCCTCGACAGGGAGAGGAGATAAGAGGATCTTATTAAGAATCACAAGCTCATTTATGAGTGGGGAAAGTCAGTTAAGCCATAAGAGGACGGTGACCTTGAAAGCGATAGGCAGAAAGTTAGAGAGCAATGCAGGGAAACACACTAGGTCGAATGTTTGAGATATGTCCAGAAAGATGACCCCGATCTCGTGTCTGATTGTGGGCCTCCATCTATTCTTAGGAAATGTAGCATGTCCAGAAGGAGTGTACAGATCAGAATCCGAACTGATGGTCTGAGATTACTCATTGCCATTGGAGAAAATGAAGGATTTGGCTTGGCTGTGATGTGCACACTGTTGGGGGATGACACCTTTCAGGTCTTGCTTCTACAACTTTGCCTTTGCATAGAGATATTTGGTGCCTCAAAATTGCAGCCCATTAGTATCCATCATGTCGAAAAGTTATTGATTAATTATCTAGTGTACTTTCAAAAATCATGTTGCAATGGCTAAATTTTAATCGAGCTGAAAGTTACTTTGTTAAATATGTTTTTTGTCTCTTGGTATCTTCACTGCTAATCTCAGTAAGTATCATAACTACTACTTGGCCAACAATAACACTGAAAGCGATTTTAGTGGGAGTCATCTGTGTATTACAGGGTCTCGACCAGCTGAAACCACATCCTCCTGATTCCTGACTGATGTAAGAAATATGGCGGTGGTGATTTGTAATCATAAGTTCAAAAAAGGGGTCATATAATGTAAAGCGTTTCAAATTTTTTTGTAAATAAAGGGGTGCAACGCATTAAAAAATAACGCTGCAAAATATTATATACACCGTGTAATTATAATATAATTTAACCCTACAATGTGATTTGCATAAAACTTACATGAATATGAAGTAGACAAACTCTCAAGTAGCTCGTGGCCGGGGTCCGTGACCTGTTCCAGGATCCGTAAAGAGGTCACTGGGCCTCAGGCGGCCCCACCGCATGGGATCCCATCCGTTTCCAGGATCCCAGGGCTCTGAACTTATAAACACATTGCATTACTGTAGTGTGGAATAAACATTTAGAAGTGAATCTTTAAAAACTTATCTCCGAAGCTTTTCAGGTATAGTTTAGGAAAATGATGCGGAAAAATCACATCAGTGGTACCTAAATGTTACAAGCTGTCCCCAGGTCAAGGTTTTATCTTGACCTTTACCCATCACAACAGCCTGGATGACACTTTATATTGTGATTTTTATTTTTTTTTTACACAAGTTGTGACCTGTTTTGCAAAATTAGATGTACGTGCATGATACTGATTTTGAAAATATGTATGACGGTCATAAATCCATTAATGTAGGAGCTACATAGCAAATTTTAGTATCAAAATCACTTGATTAATGAGGCCTATGTTAATCATCAATACATATATCTTACTATCATGGTGGTTGATGGGAAAAATAAAATAGGCCAAAATTAGCAAAATCTTGTTTTGGTTTCATAACTGAAAGTGTATGATAGTTTATCAAACTTTGTTATATACAGGACCTGGGAAATCTGACAATGTTTATTGGGTCGCCGAAATAGGTGACCGCTTATTGTCAGTAGTTCTGTCTGTTTGTTTGGATGTTTGTTTGGATGTTTGTTCGTTTGTCATCAGCATAATTGGTAGTAAACGTGGGCCGATTTTGACCAAACTCGGGTGTGTAGGTACATCTTATGACCTAGTGCTTGGAAATTGTGATGGTTGCTAGGACGCTTTGGTTCCCTAGCACACAACCGAAAAACCTTCAAATCGGTACCGTTCAGCGACAATCAATTCCGAAAGCCATTATCCCACGTAGGGTTATGAATTTGGCACGAATTATCTACAAGGTGATGCTCTATCAAATATATTCGCGTTTTGTGATATATGGAATATTTACCCAGCAGCGCCCCTACAATTAGGGTATGCGCAAAAATTGGCGAAAATTGAAGGCCCCTAGCGACCAGGTGAGTGCATCGATACCGAATTAAACTTTGCAGATTCATGGTATTCAATGATACTACAACTTTGCCTCAGGACATATTGACCGATTTCGCTTAGGTCAGGGTCAAAGGTCAATTAGTGCAAAAATCGATAATATGCGAGAGCTGGAGGTGCCTTCGCGCCATATGCTACTCCTCCTCGGGTATGGTCGGATGGTCATGAAATTCACACTAATCGTCTGGAATACATTGTGCACAAACGATCAAGCCGGATTTTCGATTTCAGATCTTTGTTCACCACAGCACCCTCGAACTTTGGATTTCCAATTTCAAACCGCATTTTCGGTACTTTTCATTCAAATGGATACCAAGTAGTTATCAGTAGATGGAACTGGATGAGATTTGATATGCATATCTTAAGGTGATTCCCTATCCGCTATATGACATCCATTTTGCTCTATATCTTATAGTTTCCATGCTCGGCGACCCATCGCCGCCTACCGGCTTGTATCAAAACTTTCCCAGTTCATTTACAAAGAAAATAATCCCACTAGTTGGGTAATAATGTAACATCGTTTATTGATAACCCCAAGATAATGTTAACCCCATATTTGGGTATGGCTGTCAGAAAGCGACCAATTGGTGTCATTTGGCCATCACATTTTTATTAAACCTGGTTAACAATGAGCTGACATTGAAATCCTTCAATGGGAACTGACATTATGATTCATCTTTCCATTAATAGTCACCAGTGAAATTTATTAAATGCACAACAGAATAGGACATGCCTTGCCCATCCTTGCCTAATCATCTGAGGAGTTCCTTGTTGATGGCGTATTACTTGTAGATAGGCTATGGCGTTCCTACACAATTATACATTTTCTTCCACACACGAGAGACACTGAACTGGAGAATTTAGTCTGATTCCTCATCATCCATCGTGGTGAATGGGTTTCGGCAGACGTCATGATCACAGATGCATGCACCTGTGGACTTTAACGCGTCGGATCTGCAGGTAAGTACATCTTGCAGTTGCACGTTTTTACATTTACAGGACACAACGTCCATCAATTCTGGTGGTAGGGGTGTCATCTATCATAAACTGTGGGTGCAATTCACCACTGGTAAGATCCTTATACCATCCATTGTCAATGGTGGAAGGGTGATCAGGAAAAGGATTGTTCGGCAAATTTCAATCTGGCTCTGGTAGTGGGAATGTTTGGTGTGCTGGGTAAGATATCCCTAGTTGGGAGAAGTTTTTCTCGATCTTTGGTGTTTTCCTGAAACAGTATGTAATGCACATCATTGATTGTTGCAGCATTCGTGTTTGGCAAGTCGACTCAGCAAATGAACCCCTCCAGCGTTTCTCTGTGGCCTCAGAGAGAGATCCATGTCCAAGATTGTTCAATAGAGCTGCATGCTTCTGGAATGTCCTCCATGTGGACGTTTTGCCATTCCCATTCAGTTGACTGACAGCGTCACATCCTTTTAGGCATGATATCCCGGGATGTTCTTCGGAGAGTTTGAGTTAACTGGATGGCATGGACAGCAATAAAAGCATCGCTGTAGTGCAGCGTCTTGTTCTCATCCATATCTCCTGACTCAGTTGTGCTGCCAAGTGACACCAGAGCACCAATACATGTGTCTCTGCATGAGATGATGAGACGTTCGAACCCTGCTTGATAAGCTGCCTCCGCATGTACAGTAGTATAATGCATGTTCAGCCTCTTCTTGAGTTGATTAAAGAAGATGGACATCTGATCCTTGGGATGATTCTGCAGTAGTTTCATCAGCAAAGTCTCCAGATGTGATTAACTCACAATTTTGCAAAGTGTCCTTTGCTTTGATCAGAATTTGCGCACTCATAAATTCACTCAGATTCGATTTGTTGTCTGGGAGGTCGATGAATTGTTTCCAGCCGCGGGTCAAGGAACGTCTCTGCTATCAATCTTACGGCATACAGATCTGCTTTGACATGCTCGTTTTGCTCGGGTACCAGATTTGATTGACTCTTTCCTGTGTCTATCAAGAGACAACATCCTCCTTGAGCATCATTCATGGAAACGACTGAATGCATCAGAAAGATCCCAAATGTCTTTGATCCTGTTGGTTTTCCAATCACTTGTCACAAGGCTTGACCATCAATAATGGTGCAGTTTTCAGTTCTGTAGTCGGAAGGGTCTCAACGCTCACATCTTCCTCTCAGATCTTTCCAAGTGCAGCCTTGTTGGTGGATCGCACATTTCCAGCTGTGCCTGCTCAGGGAGTGGGACCGGTGATAGTTCATGACACAAAAGCTTTTGAGATCGATCTCACGTCCGGCATCTTTGGCCACCAGAAGCCGCTGAAGGAGTACTTTGTCCACTTTAGCTGTTTTGTCCTCTTGTGTTGGATCTTTTTGTTCTCAACAGTGAACATTGTTTTAAGTTTGATATAAACATTGTCAGCATTTTCGATGTATGTGACAAAGTTTTATAAAGTTCCGTACACTTTCAGTCATGAAACAAAAATAAGATTTGCTATATTTTGGCCTATTTTGTATTTTCCTGTCACCACCGCTACAGTATTGATGTATGTATCTGATTATTAACATCGGTCTCATTAATCAAGTGATTTTGATACAAAATTTAGCTATGTAGCACTATAATTCATGGATTTATGGCCGATCATGCATATTTCAAAATCAGTATAACGCACATTCATCTAATTTTGCAAACAGGTCGCAACTTGGTGAAAAAATATCACGATATAACGTGTCATCCAGGCTGGTTGTGATGGGTAAAGGTCAAAGATAACCCCTGGCAGTCTGGCTGGAGGATAGCTTGTAACATTTAGGTACCACGATGTGATTTTGGAGCTCTTTTGAGATTATTCTCCCAGACTAGTACAAGATATCAATTATTTTCTAAATCTTTGACGATTTATTTTTGGTTAGGGGGTTTTTGGAGGGAATATTTTAAAGATAATAATTTACTCCCCATTCAAGTGCTCTGAGGCAATGAAGAGTCAACCACAATGTGTGGAAACCTTAGGGGTTACATCATATTGTTATGAATTCGTGCCCGCCGCGTGCGATCGGCCGCGTACCTCTAATCGCAACCGCGTCGCCCACGGTCGGACAATTCAGTCGTGACTTTCTGGAACCACGCCAGAAACCAGTCACGGGTGAGCTTTTACCTCACCACAGCCAGTCTGTATTCTACCCGCGCGAAATAGGGTCACTTGCCGAATATCGATATACCTAAGTACTCACGCGGGTAACTCTACCAGGGCCGTCCTCGGCGCAGGTCGGCTTGGGACACGAACCGCTTAAAGCGGTCCGTTCCGTTCTACAGCGATAACCGAGCGGGTATTATCGCCGACCTCGCCGGATCCATCTATTTAACGGGTATTTCAAAACCCAATATTATTCCACGATGCAAGATGGCATTTCCAATAGGGAAGAGGACGCAACAAACGGGATACATTCGAACCAAGCACATTTTTACAAGCACACGTATATACAGCCAAGGCAGTCATGCAATATTCAGGCGAGAAGCAAGCAATACACCGAATATGATATTATTTACAGTCACTTACTCAGTCTCAACTTGTCGGACACGATGCCACCAACATTCACATCACTCAAAGCAAAGGAATGGCCACCCCCAAACGGGAGTGCAGACAGGGCGTGGATTTTTTTTAACGCGGGACCTGGAGGACCGAACGGGTCCCGTGAGACCGTGGCAGGTTACCTGCCCCTCGGTGGTCGGCGAGTCGCGTCGCCCTGTCCCAGCAGGGCAGCTAGCGTGGCCGTGCCTGATCCCGGGCCTCTCGTGTTGCCGGCGAGCTCCCTCCGGGTCCTCGCACGGACGCGCGTTCGCGCCCACCAGCCGGAGAGCTGCGCCTCCAGTCCACGTCTCCGGTGCGTCGCCCGGACTTTCTACCATCCCACGCCTCCAACGAACAGGTCGCTCCACAGGACCAAGAGCGCATGAACCACAGGACAAGCGCCAGGAGAGCGATGAACCACCCGACGGCGAAACCACCAAAGACCACCAAAGACTTGACGACCACCACATGAAAAGACAAGACCTCGCGTCTCGTGCGGCCTATATATAATTCGGGCTCTCGCCCTTTGCCCTCCCCGTTTTTGCTCCACCCTCCGAGCCTTTTCAAGAAGTTTCTCGCAAAGGGGCATTTCTCAACTCGACCGCCTCACTCCTCGTATCCACAATCACAAGCGAGCCACCTCGCCCTTCTCGTCACACAGCCTCGGAGAAAAAAAGGCGGGAGAAACCCACCACACCCATTGGAGGTTTCTTTTCTCTCCTTCTTTTACGCCCGCGTTCTCGGACCCCTTTTGAACGCGACCTCCAATGGTGCGTGTGGGTTTCTCCCGCCTTTTTTTCTCCGAGGCTGGTGTGACGAGAAGGGCGAGGTGGCTCGCTTGTGATTGGTGGATACGAGGAGTGAGGCGGTCGGAGTTGAGAAATGCCCCTTTGCGAGAAACTTCTTGAAAAGGCTCGGAGGGTGGAGCCAAAAACGGGGAGGGGCAAAGGGCGGAGCCCCGAATTATATAAGGCCGCACGAGACGCGAGGTCTTGTCTTTCATGTGGTGGTCGTCAAGTCTTTGGTGGTCTTTGGTGGTTTCGCCGTCGGGTGGGTTCGTTCTACAGTCGATAACCGAGCGGGGTATTATCGCCGACCTCGCCGGATCCGATTCTATTTAACGGGTATTTCAAAACCCAACTAATTATCCACGATGCAAGATGGCATTTCCAATAGGGAAAAGAGGACGCAACAAACGGGATACATTCGAACCAAGCACATTTATTACAAGCACACGTATATACAGCCAAGGCAGTCATGCAATATTCAGGCGAGAAGCAAAAGCAATACAACCGAATATGATTATTATTTACAGTCACTTACTCAGTTCTAACTTGTCGGACACGATGCACCAACATTCACTCAAAAGCAAAGGAATGGCCACCCCAAAGACGGGAGTGGCAGACAGGGTCCGTGGACCTTTATAACGCGGGACCTGGAGGACCGAACGGGTCCCGTGAACCGTGGCAGGTTACCTGCCCCCCCTCGGTGGTCGGCGAGTCGCGTCGCCCCTGTCCCAGGGCAGCTAGCGTGGCCGTGCCTGATCCCGGGCCTCTCGGTTGCCGGCGAGCTCCCTCCGGGCTCCTCGCACGGACGCGCAGGTTCGCGCCACCCAGCCGCAGAGAGCTGCGCCTCCAGTCCACGTCTCCGGTGCGTCGCCCGGACTTTCTACCATCCACGCCTCCAACGAACAGGTCGCTCCACAGGACCAAGAGCGCATGAACCACAGGACCAAGCGCCAGGAGAGCGGATGAACCACCCGACGGCGAAACCACCAAAGACCACCAAAGACTTGACGACCACCACATGAAAAGACAAGACCTCGCGTCTCGTGCGGCCTTATATAATTCGGGGGCTCCGCCCTTTGCCCCTCCCGTTTTTGGCTCCACCCTCCGAGCCTTTTCAAGTTTTCTCGCAAAGGGCATTTCTCAACTCCGACCGCCTCACTCCTCGTATCCACAATCACAAGCGAGCCACCTCGCCTTTCTCGTCACACCAGCTCGGAGAAAAAAGGCGGAGAAACCCACACGCACCATTGGAGGTTTCTTTTCTCCTTCTTTTACGCCGCGTTCTCGGACCCCTTTTGAACGCGGAAAGGGTCGTAGCGTGGTCTGTGGAGGATGGCGTTTGCAAGCTGGCATAGTGGCGAATATGGTTAAATGGTGGTGGTGTTGTTGTGGCGATCGTAGCGTAGTTGGCGTTGTGGCGTAGTTGGTGGTGGTTGTGTTGTTGGCGTTGTGGTTTTTGTAATGGTTGGTGAGATATGTCGGTTCAAAATAACGATGAAAAAGAAAAACACTATCTCAAAGGGTCACAGCCCGGTGAACACGAAGAATTCCCTCTAAACAACGGTGGGAAAACTATCTGAACACTCACTTACCGGGATAACTGATCTAAGGAACCTTTATGGTGTTCTGCGAATTTCCACAGCCGTAACAATATGTAAATCACACCAAGCAGGGAGAGCAGATTATCCTCTCCTGAAGATCACTATTAGCCTGTCCACCACGCAGTGAGAGATGGGTTTTGCAATCACTTGTGTGTGTGTGTGTCTGTGTGTATAGTGTGTGTCTGCCTGTGTGTGTCTGCTGTGTGTGTCTGCGTGTGTGTGTATGTCTGCGTGTCTGCGTGTGTGTGTGTCTGCGTGTGTGTGTCTGCTGTGGGTGTCTGCCTGTGTGTGTCTGCCTGTGTGTGTCTGCGTGTGGTGTCGTGTGTATGCGTGTGTGTGTCCTGCTGTGTGGTGTGTGTCTGCCTGTGTGTGTGTCTGCCAGTGTGTGTCTGTGTGTCTGCCTGTGTGTGTCTGCCTGTGTGTGTCTCTGTGTATGTGTGTCTGCGTGTGTGTGTGTCTGTGGTGTCTGCCTGTGTGTGTCTGCCTGTGTGTGTCTGCTGTGTGTGTCTGCCTGTGTGTGGTTTGCCTGTGTGTCTGCCTGTGTGTGTCTGTGTGTCTGCGTGTGTTGTGTGTGTGTCTGCGTATCTGCATGCGTGTGTAGCACGTGCTGTGTGCATGTGCATATCCTCCAG
>CM068963.1:79887212-79900715 GCA_035128595.1 Eptatretus atami | reverse complement strand
TAACATACCAGAAAGGTTCGTGGAGGAGGAACTAGAACACAGAACGGGGATGAGGAACTTAACAGAATGAAAACTAGAAAAAGTACACTCGGGAGAAGAAGCGCATTATGCCCACCGCAATTGCCCTGATCCCACGGAAAAACACATATCGGGCCAAACAATTTTTGAGAAATAATCACGCTATATATCGTTTTTAAATCTCCTATTCTCGCAATGGTTGAAGAATCACTTTAATAATAATATTGAATAAGTTTTCTATACATAATCTGGATTTCACATTCCTTCATCAAAAATCATATATCAAGTTCGTCCTTGTCATGCACCCAACCTGCCCACTAAAATCTATCCGATCCATCCACAACTTTTTGATGTATCCACAACAGAGACAACAAAAACAACAGCCAAACAGACAGAGAAGAGGTTGAAAAACAAACCTCCTTCCATCTCCTTCTATGCAGAGGGAATCACATCTAGATGGAAAAATGGACATGGCATCGAAAAGGGCCCACTTATAATGGTATGTGCCATTGGCAAAACAAGAGAGAAATATAAATATATAAGGGACATCCATGGCTGTGTAAAATGGCCCAGAACGATTTAAAAAAAAGTAGGAACATTCAAAAAAAAACTTAATATTTTAGTGGCCATGCTGCAACACCTTTTGTTTCTGAGGAAAAATAAGAAACCAAGTAGTAATGCTGTTAGAAGGGTTAGAGAAGTTCATATAAATAGTGTTTGTGTGTTGTTTGTCTCTACATATATAGGTTAAAACCTGTCATACATAAAGTTTATTGTTGTAACCTGAAAACGAAGACACGTAAGGATAATGTTGCACGGTGTGAATTAATTTGTTGAATAAATTTGTTTGTTTCCCTTTAAAAGAACATTAAGTAAAGGAGGAGAGGGGGCAAGGGTGTGAGGAGAGTAGGGTGGGGCGGGGTGGGGGTGAAAGTGTGAACAGTAATCTCATTTTTTGTAGGTTACAGGAGGGTAGTCTGGTGACCATTGAAGCCATCTCTCTATATGAAAATTGTGGGAACATAAGCACAGACAGGAGAAGGGGGTTCTGGGTGGGCAAGCTGGGAGGGAAGTCTGCGGGTAGAAGGATTATAAAGCCAACCAACCTCTGTCGCTGCAATGGAGAGGAGTGAGAGGGAGAGCCAAAGACTCAGCTTTCCATCGTGGGATATATCCTAATTAGTCCGGAAAAGCCTGGTTTCCAACACGTGGAGCCCGAGCTAGTGTTTGAGGCAGGGCAACCAGCTCGGTTGGGAGAGGCAGTACTCCATTATGCTGCAGATGAAGCTTTTGTAGTAGTTTATTTGTGGTTAGGAGCTCAGGTTGTGCTAAGGAAGGAACTTTTCACGACGTATGGAAATATAAATGGCTTCAGTCGTGCGAACTGACTTTGGAAGGCCAGCTTGGGAAGTGTGGCTTTCCCAGGAAAGGATCTCATTGGCAAAATATTTCATTGACACTAAAATAGGTCATGGAGGACATAAAAAATATTTTCAATAACATGATTTTTGAGAAAGTGTATTATTGGTGGGGGGGGGGGGGGGGGTTCCAAGACGGTCATTTTCGTAGAGAACCTGTGTGAAGATTTTCAGGATTTGGATAAGATTGTGTCCCCAAGTTGTTGACCCCAGCTTTGCTAATTTATCTGTATCTGCATTATGACAAATTGTGAAGAGGCTGCATCTGCCAATATGATGGTAATTTGTTGGAAGGATGATATGGTTATATTTTATTCTATGGCAGAGGGTGAGTCATCAGCCTAAAAAGGATCAAGAGGATGTCCCAAGAGAGTTGAAAAGAGGATCATTGATTGAAAACCAGGAAAGTAAGCCACCAGGGCCCCAAAAACACCTTACCTCCTGAGGTAACAACAGCCTGGAAGGAAGAGGGAGATGAGGAGAATTCAGTTTAGGAAGCCACGTGTTTGATATGACAGTGAGAAATGCCCATAAGGTTCTGGTGGGAGCCATGTCTTTTAGTAGGAGATTTGCCATTTCTGTAAATCATACCATAAGTAAGAAGAGAAGTTTTTTGTAAGGCAGTTTTTTGTGGTTGATGATTTGTTTCTTTCATTTTTTTTGTTTGGTACCAAGACTGTAATATATCAATAAAATAGCTCACAATATGTCAGAGGTAGAGGCTCTTGAATCTTTATGTCTTGCATTGAGGACCTTCCATCCATTTGCTGGGGAAAAAGCAGGAATGTATTATAGATTTTAATAAGCGAGCTATGTCCTATGTCTTAAAGTTAGAGTACCTTCTTTCTGAATCCATAAATTGTGATGATAAGAAAATCAACGCCATGGGGGATAGATGTAGTAAAGAGGGAAAGGAATGTAATGGCGGTAGTGATTGTGAATTCCCATGGCCTTTTCTATGATTTGTGGGGAAAGCAGGGCTGATTTGTCTTGCAATAAAACAGGAATCTGTTTTTTGCAACCTTTTATAAAGAGCTTATGGTTTAATGTTTTGCTGAATTTTCTAAAGCAGATGGGCAAAAATGACCTTTGACTATGCAATGAGGTGATGAATAAAACAGAGGAGAGGTGTTGGAGCAAGAGTATATAGTAGCAATGATAGAACGGTTTTTAGGATATACCTAATGGGGCTGGATTATGGCTTGTTTTCGGTTTTTGTTCAGAATGAGTCATAAGGGGTTTGACAGCATACTCGTCCACTTTGGCTGTAGGAAAAGTGATAACTAGAGGTCCAGGAAACAAGTCTTTGTTGTGGACTTGGATATATATGGTGGTGTACACAGAAAAGTTGATGGGTTTTGGACACAAGATTATATGAAGCAAACACAGTTGTAAGGCATTCAAGGCCTTTCACTGACAGTTGTTTTCAGCAAGTGCGAGCCGTTTGCGGTGGATTAAGGGAAGGCGGGTTAGGATGTGAAACTCAAAAACATCAAAAAATGGGACTTGACCATAGATGCCACCTAGGATTTTGGGTAGTTTATGTAGAGGGGGAGACAGGTTTTGAGAATTCTCAGGGTGACTTGAAGATTGTTTCCTGGCTCTTCTTGAGGTAGAACACATGTTTGTTCTGAGCTTTTGTTAGAAAGAAATGTGATTTTGTTCTTCAGTTGTGGATTTTCCTTCTGTTGAGGCAAAAGGCAAGTTGTTTTTTCAGGGCATAAACTACTATGCCTAACCCAGTATGCCCTTTTAGGTGTTGGCTTCAATGGTGGTAGGGTTGCTGGGCTTGGGATCCTAGGGATTCCCTGAGTTCAAAATCTCGCTCTGCCATTGAAATAATTGGCAAGGTGGGGTTGAACTTAGCTGTCAATCCTTCTTGGAGGTTGGCAAACAATAGTCAGTACCCAACAGCTTGCTTGGGGTATTGATTGAGCCATTTTGAGTGTCTTATGCGGTCGTGTGGCGGGAATCCTTGTCCAGGATGTTTGCCTAAATATTTCCAGGAGGACTGCTTTCGGCAACACCGATGCTCATTCTGTTATCAGAGAGTATTGGTCCCCGATGGATGGAAGGTATGGATGGTCATTTTGCCAATCAAGCTCATTGTGCCATGTTTTTGTGGCAGGTTAAGGGTAGTTGAAATAAAACGAAGACCCCAAGATGCGTGATAAAATATGTGCATCCCATGCGGAGGAAAGAAAGGCATAATTTCTTGAAAGTATCCAGGATGAGGGATGTCTAGATAAGTTAGAGTACAGGGATCGTCTTACAAAGTTATGATGGGGCCTGCTTTGAAGTCTGTGCCTCCGCCTTGAGTTGAATGCCAGCCTTGGTCATAGGTGTTGAAGGGTGGTTCTCTTGGAGAATGGCCAGAAGATGCTCCAATCTTTTAAATAAGCATTTATGGTCAGATTGAACCGGATTGAGGCTGAATGAGAATCTACCCAGACATTTTGTAGGGGTAGAAATTGGTAGTTATAACAAATGCCAGCCAGAGATGGTGTTGTATTGTTGCTCATTGATAAACGCGTGGTTCAGGAATTATCATTCAATTCCAATGATTCACATGAAGTCCTTGCAGAGCCCATTCGAGTGTGAGAGAGTGTGCGGTGTTAACCCTACCACCCATGGCCCAACTGGGCATTGATGGCCGGACCAATTGAATCACCACATATGTGGAGAGATAGTAGAGCGAAATAGAGTGGGACCAGAAGTTTTGGTCCCATGGTTGTCTTGTTGGAGGCAAATATGATAGAGGGATGTGTGTGGTAGTGTTTAGTGTCATCACTGTGTTGTTGTGTGGTACTTGGTACAGCTACAATATGAACATATAAGTGTCGCTGATGGGAGGCCAATACGCCAAAGGTATTTCCATTTGGGGGTGGTGGGGTAGTACGTCGTGCATGGAGAGTGGAGGAATTATAGTTTTTTGATTATAAATAGAGGAGCAAACTCTGCAAAGACCCAGGATGAAAGAAAGAAGGAGTATACTCATAGGTAGGCCAATATTTTTAAGGAAGTCTACTTGATGGTTCTTGATGAGTGATAATTAGTTTCTGTTTAGCAGATTGTCTGGATTTGGTACAGGTGGGCACCTGATATGGAAGAGATTGCTGTGTGTTATAGTGAATGGTGTGTCTCCGGATGTTTGAGATCTAACCCCACTTTCTTAAGGAAGATAGTGGAAAGGAGGCTTTGGTGTGCAGGATTGGAGGAAAGATTGAGTGAGGTATTATAACGAGGAGGATGAGTTGGGAGGTAGGTATAATTCAGTCTGTAGGAGATTGCCAGGAAGATATAAGGGTGAGAGGGCGCAGATGGAGAAAGAGGGACAAAAGGCTAGAGTGTGGTTGATGGGAGAGCACCAGTTGGTGAAGTTAATATATTAGAGTGCAGAGTTGGAAGTCGAAGAAGATTTGGAATGAGTGTGAAGAATGGGTTGAAAGGAGAGGAGGGTGGGGGTAAGGAGGAAACAAGCTTTGTGTGATGTGAGGGGTGGGGCCTTTTTGAGAAGGGGGAGTGAGGGGGGAGATTTTTGAAAGAGGTGAAGTTGGTGACCAGGGAAGCTTTTGAGAGGGAGGGGAGGGAACAATGAGAGGAGACAGCCCATGGGTGTGAGGCTGGGGAGAAGGGGATGAGTGAGGAGAGGGGGTGCGTTAAGGATGATTGAATTTGGTTTTAGGTGGTTATTGTGTTAACGATGCGGAAGCAGTTAGGTTGTTAAGGGGTGTGTTTTATTTGGGAACAAGATTTAGAGGGTGGTGGTTAACGAGTGCGCAGGGTGGATGGGGTTTGTATGAGTTAAGATATAATAGGAGCAATACTTTTTGAGATATTGTTGAGGAGGTTATGTATACCAATGAGTAGAGTGGAGATATCGTTAGGTTTGGGGATATGAGCCCACAGATGTTTTGGGGACACCAAAAACACAGTTTGGGACAATATAACATGAGTGAAAGCTGTTTGTTAGGTACAGTCATGGAGGGACAGTGAAGAGGTGTTTATAGAGAAGATTTTTGGTTTTAGGATGAAGTGGAAAGGATTTGGGTGGTTATAATCAGGGGAAGAGTAGTTAGAAGGTTGTGTTAATTTAAAGGATTTGGTGTGTGTTTGAATGGCAACTTGAAGGTTGGAAAAAAAACTAGAAACTCGATTGATTTGGATAATGCTAAACATTGTGCTTTTTGCAAAAATGGGGTTATATTTTTATTTCAATCATAGATATGTTTAAAGATGTCAGACCCCCAAGGGGTGGAGTAAAGGTTATCTGAAGTTTAAAGGAGAATTTGGAGTAAGAATCACTTGTAATAGTTGGGCAGATAGACTTTGTTTAGACATTGGATTCTGAAAAAGTTTGAAACTGAACTCATACCTTTTATAATAAGTAAGAATAAAAAGAAGAAGGAACAGTGCCATGTATACTTATTCTCCATAGAATAGAGAAAAAGCACAGGGGGGAATAAATAAAGTTGAAAATCATTTTATCCACACTGGTTTTTTTTATAGGGATATTTAAGAGAGTGAGGTGAAATTTAAGTAGAGGTGAAAGGAAAAAGATTGTTTGAAGTGTTCTATGGTGGAATGGCCTTCATGATCAAAGTAGGGAATGGAAAAGTGCGATTGGGCAAAGAAATGAGGAGGAAGGGTGAGTAGGAGGAAGAATGAGGAAGTTCATGTGGTACAGAAGTTGTAAGTGAGGAAGGGAAGAAGAAAAGAGCAGAGAAAAAAAAAAGTTTTTTTTTTTTGATATTTCAAAGGACATTAAATAGATAGGGTAGCAGTGGGAGGGGAATTGAATATGAGTGGTTAAAGGGATTTTGTGTGGGAAAATTAAAATATGTTTAAAGGTACATAATGGAGAAAATTACAACATAAAACCACGATTCATTGCACACAGATGAGGATAAGCCTAAGGTGTTAGGCTTTCAAGGAGCTCCCATATTGTTTGAAAAGCCTGAACAAATACACTCACTCCTCTATATATATGCACAAGATTTTAAAAACAAAACCGATAAACTAGGGCAACACACAGTGAGACATGATAGATAACTAATTTACAAGTTAATAAAAACGCGGATAAAAAAGGACCGTAAAACTATAACCTTGAGAAAGGTCGCGCAGAGAACTTTTGGAAGAACCAAGGCCTCAAAGAATCCCAGGAAAACCATAAAGTTTAAAAAGGTTAAATGAAAAAAGATCAAGACGCCAAAAACTTGGCAATGATGTTGGCTCCTTTCTAATGCACTTTCCAACCAGTTTCAACAAACAATTTCTTCCAGACAGTTGGGTGAGGATGATTGATACCTTGTAATAAAAGGTCTTCTTTTTTTTTTTTTCTTTCTTTTTTGGTTGTGAAATTTTTTGAAAGAGGGAAAACTTCCTTGGCCCACTTTTTTGGAAAAATGTTTTCCTCTTGGCCTGTGTATAAATTTGTTCAAAAATTAAGCAAGTTACAAACTTTATGCAATGAAATCTGACCCTTTGATAACGGAAAGGTCCATCTTAAGATTGATAAATCTTTACTCAAAATGAAAATAGGAGTTAAATAAAACAAACTGGGTGTTGAACGCCCCAAATGCTTAAAAATTTATTATTTTCTCAATTTTCAACTGCTCTTGTAAACAATAACACTGACCTCCCCCACCTCCTACCCCCCACGCAGGGCCACCTGAGAGCCATGGACTGGGCCCGGGGCAAATTACGTAATGTGTGGAAAAATGCCCCCCTTATTCCCTGTTTAAGATAATAATAATACAAGATAAATTCCTTGACAATATGAATATATTGTAAATCCTTCCAGTGGCTGCAGGATAGCCTCAAGCTGTACGCACACTTCCAACCTTCAAATTTAATCTTCCACCTGGGTTTGAAAATCCTGGAACCAAGCTATTAAAAACTGTCATCGTAGTTGTTATAACAAACAGTGCGTGGTGAACTCTCTTCCACAATCCTTTTACCCATCCCCTTCAACTTGAACGTTTAAAACTTGGGCATCCCGTCTGACGGCATTAGTTGGTGGATATTAAATAGGCATCCCATGGTGTCCCTTCGAAAAGTAGGGGAAGCTATATCTCCGGCACCATGGGGCCAAATTCATAAATTCCCCCACTTTGACCCATCTCGGGGGCACTTGCATCAATGGTCTCTCTTGCATCTCCCAGAAATGAATGGCAACCAGGCACCCAACAGTATTAGCACCCGAAAGAAAAAAGCAGCGAAATTCCTCTCAGTATATATATATTATATATATATTATAATATATATATTATAATATATATATATATATTATGATATTATATTATACCAGATCGAGAGAGGAGAGAGACGAGAGGATGAGAAGAGAGAGAAAGTTTCTATTTTAAACTGCCCTGATGTTATAATTACACACCCAATGAAAACTTAAAAAGTTGTGTTATTTTCTCCCCATTATTTTGCAAAAATAAAAAATTCTAAACCATGTTACAACTCAAATGAAACTTTACGCCAAAAATGGATTTGAAATGGACATCTGTAGGCAATTTTATTTCATTTTAATTAATCCATGGTCTTAGGCTCAATGGAAGAGCTTGGGCAAACAAAACAGATCAGGATTCAAAACATAACAAGGGAAACAGGCAAGAGAAAGGGGAGGGGCCAAACAAGGCAGGGTGCTGTTTAAGAAGGTAAGACGGAAACAAACCAAGATTGCAGGTAACGATGAGGGTCATGGGAGATTGCAAGGTGGTAGATAAGATAGGGAGTCATTAGTAAATTTTGCGAGGGGTGGGCGGTGGTGGTAAACGGTGGTAGAACAAAAATGATTTCATGCCGTTTTTGGATGAGGTGTGAAACTATGGACCTGGAGATGGTAGATAGCAACAAAGCTAATTTTGAAGACTAAAGGAGGGAAGAATGAGACAGAAAAAGTGTGGAAGATTGTTCCACAGGGGCCAAGAAAAAGAGGAATAAATATGAGTGGGAGGAGAGCCCACGTGGTTCTGGATGTATGGGCAGTTTCAATTGGAGGAGATTGGCAGCATACTTTGGGGGGGTGGGGTGGACAAGAGTTACAGAAGAGGGCAGAAGGTCAAGACCAAGAAATTGCTATGATGGAAAGAAGATAGAGAGACCCACCAAGACCTACCGACGATGGCAAAGTTTGATAGGGCCTCTATATTTTAAGGACCCCAAGCTTTCATCGCAAAGATAGATATTTTCCAATTGATCGGAAAAGCCTGGTTCGCGGGCCAAGCTGAGCAAAATTGTGAGGGCAGGGAGCCAGGCCCAGAGAGGAAGAATTGTTAACACTTTTAAAACCCCCCCCTTATTTCAAAACCCAACTAATTATTCCAGATGCAAGATGGCATTTCCAATAGGGAAAGAGGACGCAACAAACGGGATACATTCGAACCAAGCACATTTATTACAAGCACACGTATATACAGCCAAGGCAGTCATGCAATATTCAGGCGAGAAGCAAAAGCAATCAACCGAATATGATTATTATTTTACAGTCACTACAGTTCAACTTGTCGGACACGTGCCACCACCAACATTCACTCAAAAGCAAAGGAATGGCCACCCCAAAGACGGGAGTGGCAGACAGGGTCCGTGGACCTTTATAACGGGGACCTGGAGGCGACAACGGGTCCCGAGACCGTGGCAGGTTACCTGCCCCCTCGGTGTGTCGGCGAGTCCGTCGCCCCGTCCCCAGGGCAGCTAGCGTGGCCGTGCCTGATCCCGGGCTCTCGCGTTGCGGCGCAGCTCCCTCCGGCGCTCCTGCCACGGACGCGCAGGTTCGCGCCACCCAGCCGGCAGAGCTGCGCCTCCAGTCCACGTCTCCGGTGCGTCGCCCGACGACATTTCTACCTCCACGCCTCCAACAACAGGTCGCTCTCACAGGACCAGAGCGCATGAACCACAGGCGCACAGCACGCTAGGAGCGCCATAACCACCAGGACCAGAGCCAGGAGAAGCGATGAACCAGGACCGCTTAAGCGGTTCGTGTCCCAAGCCGACCTGCGCCGAGGTACGGCCCCTTGGTAGGTTACCCGCGTGAGTACTTAGGTATATCGATATTCGGCAAGTGACCCTATTTCGCGCGGGTAGAATACAGACTGGGCTGTGGTGAGGTTAAAAGCTCACCCGTGACTGGTTTCTGGCGTGGTTCCAGAAAGTCACGACTGAATTGTCCGACCGGTGGGCGACGCGGTTGCGATTAGAGGTACGCGGCCGATCGCACGCCGGCGGGCACGAATTCATAACAATATGATGGTAACCCCTAAGGTTTCCACACATTGTGGTTGACTCTTCATTGCCTCAGAGCATACTTGAATTGGGGAGTAAATTATTATCTTTGAAAATATTCCCTCCAAAAACCCCCCTAACCAAAAATAAATCGTCAAAGATTTAGAAAATAATTGATATCTTGTACTAGTCTGGGAGAATAATCTCAAAAGAGCTCCAAAATCACATCGGTGGTACCTAAATGTTACAAGCTATCCTCCAGGCCAGACTGCCAGGGTTTATCTTTGACCTTTACCCATCACAACCAGCCTGGATGACACGTTATATCGTGATTATTATTTTTTCACCAAGTTGCGACCTGTTTTGCAAAATTAGATGAATGTGCGTTATACTGATTTTGAAAATATGCATGATCGGCCATAAATCCATGAATTATAGTGCTACATAGCTAAATTTTGTATCAAAATCACTTGATTAATGAGACCGATGTTAATAATCAATACATACATCAATACTGTAGCGGTGGTTGACAGGAAAATACAAAATAGGCCAAAATATAGCAAAATCTTATTTTTGTTTCATGACTGAAAGTGTACGGAACTTTATAAAACTTTGTCACATACATCGAAAATGCTGACAATGTTTATATCAAACTTAAAACAATGTTCACTGTTGAGAACAAAAAAGATCCAACACAAAGGGACAAAACAGCTAAAGTGGACAAAGTACTCCTTCAGCGGCTTCTGGTGGCCAAAGATGCCGGACGTGAGATCGATCTCAAAAAGCTTTTGTGTCATGAACTATCACCGGTCCCACTCTCCTGAGCAGGCACAGCTGGAAATGTGCGATCCACCAACAAGGCTGCACTTGGAAAGATCTGAGAGGAAGATGTGAGCGTTGAGACCCTTCCGACTACAGAACTGAAAACTTGCACCATTATTGATGGTCAAGCCTTGTGACAAGTGATTGGAAAACCAACAGGATCAAAGACATTTGGGAATCTTTCTGATGCATTCAGTCGTTTCCATGAATGATGCTCAAGGATGGATGTTGTCTTTGATAGACACAGGAAAGAGTCAATCAAATCTGGTACCCGAGCAAAACGAGCATGTCAAAGCAGATCTGTATGCCGTAAGATTGATAGCAGAGACGTTCCTTGACCCGCGGCTGGAAACAATTCATCGACCTCCCAGACAACAAATCGAATCTGAGTGAATTTATGAGTGCGCAAATTCTGATCAAAGCAAAGGACACTTTGCAAAATTGTGAGTTAATCACATCTGGAGACTTTGCTGATGAAACTACTGCAGAATCATCCCAAGGATCAGATGTCCATCTTCTTTAATCAACTCAAGAAGAGGCTGACACATGCATTATACTACTGTACATGCGGAGGCAGCTTATCAAGCAGGGTTCGAACGTCTCATCATCTCATGCAGAGACACATGTATTGGTGCTCTTGGTTCACTTGGCAGCACAACTGAGTCAGGAGATATGGATGAGAACAGACGCTGCACTACAGCGATGCTTTTATTGCTGTCCATGCCATCCAGTTAACTCAAACTCTCCGAAGTAACATCCCGGGATATCATGCCTTAAAAGGATGTGACGCTGTCAGTCAACTGAATGGGAATGGCAAAACGTCCACATGGAGGACATTCCAGAAGCATGCAGCTCTATTGAACAATCTTGGACATGGATCTCTCTCTGAGGCCACAGAGAAACGCGTGGAGGGGTTCATTTGCTGAGTCGACTTGCCAAACACGAATGCTGCAACAATCAATGATGTGCATTACATACTGTTTCAGGAAAACACCAAAGATCGAGAAAAACTTCCTCCAAACTAGGGATATCTTACCCAGCACACCAAACATTCCCACTACCAGAGCCAGATTTGAAATTTGCCGAACAATCCTTTTCCTGATCACCCTTCCACCATTGACAATGGATGGTATAAGGATCTTACCAGTGGTGAATTGCACCCACAGTTTATGATAGATGACACCCCTACCACAAGAATTGATGGACGTTGTGTCCTGTAAATGTAAAAACTGTGCAACTGCAAGATGTACTACCTGCAGATCCGAGCGGTTAAAGTCCACAGGTGCATGCATCTGTGATCATGACGTCTGCCGAAACCCATTCACCACGATGGATGATGAGGAATCAGACTAATTCTCCAGTTCAGGTGTCTCTCGTGTGTGGAAGAAAATGTATAATTGTGTAGGAACGCCATAGCCTATCTACAAGTAATACGCCATCAACAAGGAACTCCTCAGATGATTAGGCAAGGATGGGCAAGGCATGTCCTATTCTGTTGTGCATTTAATAAATTCACTGGTGACTATTAATGGAAAGATGAGTCATAATGTCAGTTCCCATTGAAGGATTTCAATGTCAGCTCATTGTTAACCAGGTTTAATAAAAATGTGATGCCAAATGACACCAATTGGTCGCTTTCTGACAGCCATACCCCAAATATGGGGTTAACATTATCTTGGGTTTATTCATAAACGATGTTACATTATTTACCCAACTAGTTGGGATTATTTTCTTTGTAAATGAACTGGGAAAGTTTTGATACAAGCCGGTAGGCGGCGATGGGTCGCCGAGCATGGAAACTATAAGATATAGAGCAAAATGGATGTCATATAGCGGATAGGGAATCACCTTAAGATTATGCATATCAAATCTCATCCAGTTCCATCTACTGATAACTACTTGGTATCCATTTGAATGAAAAGTACCGAAAATGCGGTTTGAAATTGGAAATCCCCAAAGTTCGAGGGGTGCTGTGGGTGAACAAAAAATCTAAATCGAAAATCCGGCTGATCGTTTGTGCACAATGTATTCCAGACGATTAGTGTGAATTTTCATGACCATCCGACCATAACCAGGAGGAGTAGCATATGGCGCGAAGGCACCTCCAGCTCTCGCATATTATCGATTTTTGCACTAATTGACCTTTGACCCCTGACCTAAGCGAAATCGGTCAATATGTCCTGAGGCAAAGTTGTAGTACTCATTGAATACCATGAATCTGCAAAGTTTAATTCGTATCGATGCACTCACCTGGTCGCTAGGGGCCTTCAATTTTCGCCAATTTTTGCGCATACCCTAATTGTAGGGGCGCTGCGGGTAAAATATTCCATATATCACAAAAACCGGAATATATTTGATAGAGCATCACCTGTAGATAATTCGTGCCAAATTTCATAACCCTACGTGGGATAATGGCTTTCGGAATTGATTTCGCGTGAACGGTACGATTTTGAAGGTTTTTCGGTTGTTGCTAGGGAACCAAAGCGTCCTAGCAACCATCACAATTTCCAAAGCACTAGGTCATAAGATGTACCTACCACCCGAGTTTGGTCAAAATCGGCCCACGTTTACTACCAATTATGCTGTGACCAACGAACAAACATCCAAACAAACATCCAAACAAACAGACAGAACTACTGACAATAAGGGTCACCTATTTCGGCGACCCAATAAACATTGTCAGTATTTCCCAGGTCCTGTATATAACAAAGTTTGATAAACTATCATACACTTTCAGTTATGAAACCAAAACAAGATTTTGCTATATTTTGGCCTATTTTATTTTTTCCCATCAACCACCATGATAGTAATGATATATGTATTGATGATTAACATAGGCCTCATTAATCAAGTGATTTTGATACTAAATTTAGCTATGTAGCTCTACAATTAATGGATTTATGACCGTCATACATATTTTCAAAATCAGTATCATGCACGTACATCTAATTTTGCAAAACAGGTCACAACTTGGTAAAAAAAAAATAAAATCACAATATAAAGTGTCATCCAGGCT
>CM068963.1:79863386-79887202 GCA_035128595.1 Eptatretus atami | reverse complement strand
GGTAAAGGTCAAAGATAAACCTTGACCTGGAGGACAGCTTGTAACATTTAGGTACCACTGATGTGATTTTTCCGCATCATTTTCCTAAACTATACCTGAAAAGCTTCGGAGATAAGTTTTTTAAAGATTCAACTTCTAAATGTTTATTCCACACTACAGTAATGCAATGTGTTTATAAGTTCAGAGCCCTGGGATCCTGGAAACGGATGGGATCCCATCGGTGGGGCCGGCCTGAGGCCCAGTGACCTCTTTACGGATCCTGGGAACAGGTCACGGACCCCGGCCACCGAGCTACTTGAGAGTTTGTCTACTTCATATTCATGGTAAGTTTTATGCAAATCACATTGTAGGTTAAATTATATTATAATTACACGGCTGTATATAATATTTTGCAGCGTTATTTTTTAATGCGTTGCACCCCTTTATTTTACAAAAAAATTTGAAACCTTTTTACATTATATGACCCCTTTTTTGAATTTATGATTACAAATCACCACCGCCATATTTCTTACATCAGTCAGGAATCAGGAGGATGTGGTTTCAGCTGGTCGAGACCCTGTAATACACAGATGACTCCCACTAAAATCCTTTCAGTGTTATTGTTGGCCAAGTAGTTATGATTACTTACTGAGATTAGCAGTGAAGATACCAAGAGACAAAAAACATATTTTAACCAAAGTAACTTTCAGCTCGATTAAATTTAGCCATTGCAACATGATTTTGAAAGTACACTAGATAATTAATCAATAACTGTTCGAATGATGGATACTAATGGAGCTGCAATTTTGAGGCACCAAATATCTCTATGCAAAGGCAAAGGTTGTAGAAGCAAGACCTGAAAGGTGTCATCCCAACAGTGTGCACATCACAGCCAAGCCAAATCCTTCATTTTCTCCAATGGCAATGAGTAATCTCAGACCATCAGTTCGGATTCTGATCTGTACACTCCATTCTGGACATGCTACATTCCTAAGAATAGATGGAGGCCCACAATCAGACACGAGATCGGGGTCATCTTTCTGGACATATCTCAAACATTCGACCTAGTGTGTTTCCCTGCATTGCTCTCTAACTTTCTGCCTATCGCTTTCAAGGTCACCTCCTCTTATGGCTTAACTGACTTTCCCCACTCATAAATGAGCTTGTGATTCTTAATAAGATCCTCTTATCTCCTCTCCCTGTCGAGGCTGGAGTGCCACAAGGCAGTGTTCATCTTCATCAATGATCTTTCTGATACTCTGTAAAATCCTCTATCTTCTTGCTTATGACCCCACCCTCTGCAGTATCATCTCTCAGCTGTCAGATAGGCAGGCAGAAGCCTCTTCCCTCTCTGCAGACCTTGATAGAATCAAGAGCTGGTCCAACACTTGGAATATGTTGTTCAACCCTGACAAATCCCACACACACACACACACTTTGTCCCTCTGAAAGGACTGTCTGGTGAACACTCCCATCTACTATACTTCCTTAACAAACCTTGAGTATAGATTCAATCACTCAAACTTTTGGGCTTCAGCATCAGCCATTATCTTTCTTGGGCAAACCATCTATCCAAGTTGGCCTCCAAAGCCAGCCACTAACATCCTCCATCATCTAAACTCTTTCTTTGGAATATCTGAACCTTTATCAGCTTAAAGGTCTTCATCTTTCGTTCACTTGAGTACTGCTCTCCCCTTGGATTGCTGCTCCTGCCTTGTACTTCTTGAGACTGTGGAAACCAAGGCACTCGAAAGAATCTCATGATGAAGCTCAGTTTCTGGCCCTGTTACTCTCACATTTCAGGTTGGTGGCCTGTCTGTCATATAGCACTTCCTTTTTGGTGTTTCTGCCTTCTCCTGTCCTTTCCTTGCCCCCCCCCCCTCCCATCTCCACCCTAAATTTTTGCAGGACACACATGATCTGCCAGGAACCCACTTCTGGTGAAACTTAAAATCCTGACTCACTGCTCATCTCCACTCATTTGGTCCTCTTTTCTCTCGCCTGTGGAACCAACTTCTTTCATCTGTTCAATCCCATGCTTCTCTCCAGGGCTTCAAAATGGCTGTCCACAACCACCTCGAGTCATACCCTATGCATACCCATGATCTTTTATACCCTCATTACCCCCCTCCCAAAGCACATCCCCTTTCTTTCCAAGTTATTGTTTCCTCCTCTCTTCCTCACACTTTTTTGTTGTTGGTCCATTTCTGTTTCATCCTTGGTTTTCCCTCCCTGTCCTGCTGTGTATGAGCAATTGTACACAGCCTGTGCGCTCCACGTGGCTCCCTCTTCCTCCCCTTGCTCTCATTCTTCCTCACACCTATTCTTTCTCCAAGAGTCCCTCTGTTGTGTCTTTCAACCCTGCTGTTGGTGTATTTCCCCTTAATTCCATTATGTTCTCCTTGTTCTGTTAAGGTCTGGTCCGTTCTTTAGTGTAGCTCTTCCACGAGTCTCAACTTCATATACAAAAAAAGCCATCCAATATTCATTCAACTTCAAACATACTTCCAGAGGATACCATGCTGACAACAATAGATGTTGAAGTGCTGGAGCTCTGTACCAAAACAGTCACCAAGATACCAATGACAAAACCTGCTACAGGATTTCCCAATACGGAACTATTGCTGAATATGTCTCCAGCCACCTTTCCTGAGAAAGAAAGAAAGTTGCAACATCATTTGAAAAGGAACCATGAGTACAACTCAATGCAATTCAAACATTAAGATAGTATAACCTCTTGATAAATCTTGATTTCTTTTTACCTCCCACAAGTTGAAATGCAGAGCTGAGAATGTCCAGGGAACAGACAAAAAAATAAAGGAAGCCAAGAAGTAATATAAACTTGATGATTGCCACCATTACTTGTTTGACTTTCTGCAAAGCAGTCAGTTCTAAAACAAATGCACACAACAATAGTAAAAGTGAAAATGTGTCTGTTCCATCAATGCGACCACCATTTCAAAAAAATATACATTATCTAATTAGTTTACTCCCAGTCACACCTCTTAGAATCCAATATATATATATATTTATATATATATATATATATATATATATATATATATATATATATATATATATATATATGGGAGAGGCAAGTTGCAGCTGTATAGGTGAGTGGGAGAGGCAAAAGTTAAAACTGTAGAACCGGGAACTTCCATGATTGGGAAGTTTCTGAATCTAAAGTATTTGAGAAGCACCATGAGGCGTCCACCACTGTGTGTTTAGTTGCAATGTCATTTGAAAAGGAACCATGAGTACACCTCATGGTCTTTGAGAAGCACCATGAGTGTATACTACTGTGTGTTTAATATATTATATAGATTGAATGTGGGGGCATATCATGATTCCAAAAGTATTCAGCCCCTTAGGTCAGTACTTGGTGGAAACACCTTTTGCAGCAATGAGTGCGATGAGTATTTTTGGTTCGGTGTCCACCAGCTTTTCACAGTGAGATGGTGAAATCTTTGTCCATTCTTCACGTGAACATTGCTCTAGTTCTGCCAAGTTTGATGGGGATCATCGATGGACTGCAGTCTTCAAGTCTCGCCATAAATGTTCAATTGGGTTCAAGTCAGGACTTTGGGCCACTCAAGAACATTTATTTTCTTCTTATTCAGCCACTCCAGTGTGGCTTTATCTTGTGGTTCAATTTTGTGGTTCAGTGTGGTTAAATTTTTGTCTCCTCTGACCATTAAACTTTTCTCCACATGACTGTCGTATCATTAAGATGCTTTTTCACAAACTCCATATGAGCTTTTACATGCTAACAACCTCCGCTGATGAAGTCACCAGTGGCATGTTTTTGGGTTGTTCATCCATCCGTACGTACGTCCGTGCTAATTTTCTCTGTTTTATCTGCAACCGCTTATCCGATTGAAACAAAAATTTTCACCACAGGTGCAACTACCCATGTATAATGTTTTAATGATAATGATGATGTCATAGGTCATGTGGTGTGACAGCCATGTTGGAAAAAAAAGGAAAAAAATTGGACCTCTGTATCTCCGAAGCCGCTCCATGGAAAAAAAATTTGAAGCTTGGCACATGTGAAGTACTCCGCATGGGAAACAAGTGTGATTTTTTTTGATGATGTCAAAGGTGGCTTTGTAATGACGTCATCATTGCATACATCAAATGCTTTATCCGATTAGTATGAAAAATTTTGAGGGTCATCTAAGGCTAAATTGTAATTGTTCAAAAAATTGACGTCATCGGTCACATGGTTTTGCAGCCATATATTTTTTTAACATAAAAACCTTCAAAAATCTTGTTCTCCGAAACACCTGAACAGATTGAGGCGAAACTTTACAGGCATGCTCACCTATCCATGAGGAACCAAAAGTTCTCCACCTATGATGTCATAGGTCACATCGTTTGGCAGCTATGATTTTTCTGAAGAATAAACATTTTAAAATCTTCTTCTCCAGAAGGGCTTGACAGATTGAGGGGAACTTCACCCACATGTTCCCCAAGACTTGGGGATAGCAGGCTGTTCATAATAATTAATAGGTCACATGGTCTGGCAGCCATATTGGATTGAATGAAAATCTCTTTTAAAAAAATATTTGGCTTGAACCGCTTCATTGATTGATGTGAAACTTCAAAATTATGACCTAGGAGTGATGGGGAAGATATGTTTTAAATTTCAACCTGATCGGACACATGGTCTGGCAGCCAGAATTGTTTAATTTTTAAAATATCTGGGTTCAGGGATTTAAATGAAACTTTGTGTAAGTACACATGTATAATGTAAAAATATGGGTGGAGGCATATCTGTCAACGCCGCAACGTCAAAGAGTGCCATTCTTGTTCAGTAATGGCTTCTTTATTGCCTCCTGGCCATTGAGGCCAGCTTTGGGAAGGGAACGGGATATTATTAATTGAAGAACACTGACCCCCATCTCAGATATAGAGCCTTGCAGATCTTTAAAAGTCAATGTTGGATTTACAGTGACATCCCGAACCAGTTTCCTGCCTGCCTGGCCACTGAGACCTGATCTGGGTCGAGTCGGGGTGGTATGATACGTCTTCCAATTCTTAATGATGGATTCCTCGTACTCAAAGGGATAATGAGTGATATTGAAATCTTAAAACCCTCTCCTGAACGATGCTTCTCCACCACTTTATGTCTGACTTCTTTGGAAATCTCCTTGGTCTTCATGTTTGCATTGTTGGTTGACCAAGTGAGTTGCACCTAAAACACTCTTCAGATAATGACAGTTAAAAAGCCAGCTGATATGGCCAGTATGCATGGGTTACTGTATTTGTGGATGGACATTGGTAAATGCATATAGAAATGAATGATTATAATCAATTGTTATATGATATAAATTTGATGTTACATGAATAGGTGACTGTATCCGTTTATTCGAAATACAAGTTTCGTATCAACCGTTACATTGTTTTCTGTGTTCATTGTACAGTTACTCAGAAGTCCCAGACATTGTCTGACAAAGATCCATTCCATTGATAGCTGACCTCTAATGAATGCAAGCCCAAGGTATGTGTTAACGAGTGTTTTTTCAGTTTTGATAGCCGAAAAAACACTCGTTGACGCATACCTTGGGCTTGCATTCATAAGAGAACGAGCTGGGTTCGGCAACCCCACCATTTAAATTAACAGATAAGTGGAGGAGTTTAATTGTTTAAGTTAAACCACTGATTGCATTACAGGTGAAACCCATTACACTTTTTTTGTAACCTTTCAAACAAATAATTTGCTCCCGAAGTGATTTCGGGTTAATTAGGAGAAGAGTTTGAATACTTATTCAACTGAGAATCATCTGATTTTCTCTGTTAAGTAAACTTATTCACATTCTATCTGCTTTTTAAAGCTTTATCACTTGGAAGTAGTTTTTGAAGACTCTATATATTAAGTTTGATTTGAAAACATCATTAAATAAGCTTCAGGTGGCAACAAAATGTGAAAACTTTGCAGGTGGGGGGGGGGGGGGTGAATATTTTTGCAGGCCACTGTACATATTTATATACAGTACATACATTCTATTAAAACTGATGTTTTGCCAGCTGAAATCCTGACTAATGAAGGTTAATTGGAATCATGGACAATATGGTGCAGAATGAACCTACCAGACCACTTCTTCCCAGTGTCATTGATCACAGGCATGACCCAAGGATCAACATCTTCAGAAGATTTATCGTCATCGCCTCTAATTGCTATTTGTGAGGTCGTCACCTCCTTGATGACCATCTCGTTGAAAGGCAGAGCTTTATTCTCATCGAGGTCAAAACTGACATTGTTATTTGCCAGGACACAATTAAAGTCACCTGCAAAATAACATGATATTCATTAGATAGTTTAGCTGCCAGATGCATTTCAATAATTATCTTTTGAATTTTAAAAACATACATTGCCTAATTAGTTTACCCCCAGTCATATCTCAGGATCCAATATTTACAGGAGAGGCAAGAGCTGCAACCGTAGAACCAGGAAATTCCATGATGGAGAAGTTCCTCAATCTAACGTCTTTGAGAAGCACCAATAAGGTGTATACCACTGTATGTACATTTTTTATTTTTTTAAACAACTAAAACTCATCTTTTGCCAGCTCAACTTTTGTCTGGTGTAGTTTAATTGATATCCTGGACAATATGGTGGAGAAAATGAACCTACCCGACCACTTTTTGTCAGGAATCCCAGGCATACCCGAGGGATCAAAGTTTTCAGAAGATTCATTGTTATTGCCTCCAAGGGTTATCTGTGAGGATGGAATCTCCTTGAAAACAATGTCGTTTGAAGGCAGAGTTTGATTCTCATCTTCAAGGACAAAGCCGACATTGTCATTGGCCATGACACAATTAAAGTCACCTGCAAAATAGTATTATACTCATTAGATCGTATTAAGTGAGTTCAGTTGACAGATGTATCTCAATAGTTATCCCCACACTTTTTGAAAGAAAAATACAGAGGGATATTGTAATCAGCTCCATCTGTCCGTCCATCCGTCACGCTGTCTCCTCCTAAACGGTTGGGCAGAAATTCACCAAACTTCGCAGTTATGATAACCACATGGCGAGAAGGTGCAAGAGTAGTATCCACTTTTGGCCCTGCCCCCTGGAACAGGGTCAAAAGGTGAAATCCCCCAAAAATGCATTTACGGGCACATTTTTAATGATTTTGAAATGAAACGGTATATGCAATCAACATTATGGACGCATGAAATATGTAACGATTTTTGGATTTCATCCCCGGATCATGCCCCCAGAGGGTGGGGACTGAGGGTCACAGGGGTCAAAACAATTTTTTAACTCAAAATTTGATATTGGGTCATTCCTGGTGGAACTTTTTGCCATCTTTCAACTTTGCATGGGGATTTTGGTAGGAAGCCTTCTGTCCTCTCCACCCTCTCTCCTCCCACCCCTCACTCTCTCCCCCCTCTCCCTTCTGTTGGAAGAAGAAGATGTTAGTTATTCCAGCTGAATGTTTTGGACCCGTCTTTTGCTGTAACATGAAGTTTGGACCAATAAGTCTTGGAAAGAATCCATCCATTGGGACCATTCTCTGTGCAGAGCGTTGGTGCTGCCTAAGTAGACTCCTTGGCTATTGGGCACAACCCTGGATGTGTCACCACCCCGACACAGGATACCAGCAAGCTGGCACTCATTTTGCCAACCTCGGAAGGATGACAGGCAGAGTCACAGGCAGAAGGATGACACGAAAGCAGCTGACTATTTTTCATGGGGTCATTGTCGGTGTCAATTAAATTGGTATCTAAATAATCTGAGCACGAAGAAATAAATGTTTGCACCATGAAAGTACTACTACATTAGCAGCACGGACTAACAACTAAAGTTCACCTGCACCTACAGTACCTGCATCAAAACACACCTTTTCATCGACCCAGATATCATGAGTGGCGTTGTCAGTTCGATCCTCGATGGAGTTTATAAATAAATTATTTAAAACATATTGTTTTGGGAATGCTCCTCGGGAATCAATGAGCCTTAGTATAATTATAGCTATTCCTTAGTACAATAATACATGTTTTAGATAAGGGTTTCCATGAAGATCGCCATTTGGAAACTCAAAGGTTGGTGTTTGAGGACGGGGTTCTTCCTTGAGTTTCATGAAGTTTTTAAGGAAAAACTTAAAGAATATTCGAAATTGCAGCGATCCTCAAATTAAGTATGTCCTGAAGGGGAAACTTGAGTAAATATTTAAGTTAATCCTAAAATCTTTCCTTAAGATTGCTTTGTGCAACCAGGTACCAGGCCACTATCTCCAGGTATTGCTAATCCTTGTTAGACAGCTTCTTGGCTCTTCCAAGTCGTGGGTTTGTCAATTACGGATGATGTTATACTATCTGTACATCTTGATTGTGCTTCGGATATCACAAATTGAAAATGCTGTCTTCATGCCGTGGGCCTGTGCTCCAGAGAACTGTCCTGAGCTAAATAACAACAACCCTAACAACACAACCACCACCATCAACAACAACAACAATCCTTTTACGGATTACCATCATAACATCCTTTGACATTTTTCTCAATCCCACAAGAAATGTAAGACACAACTACAACGGCACTCGCCAGAGCACATACCACCATCCGGATGAACAGTTTAGGTTTTGTATCCTACTGATAGGTCGGATCTGGATCTGGACTTGAACCGATCCAGACATGGAAAAATCCTCTTTACCTTTTCACAAATGACTCCACATTGTGTCTTACTGTATCCTATCCCACTATCAGGCAGACTGCAGGCATGCCACTCTCTGCTGATCTGGAATTGATTAGATACTGGTCTGATCAATGAAACATGTCCTTCAATCTTGGAAAATCTCACTGTCTCGCTCTGTCATTCCAGAAGGATCGGAAAGCTAACTTACCTATCTATATTCATGAACAGCCCCTGGAAGAGGTCCGGTCTCTTGAACTTCCATACCTCACCATCAGCTATGACCTCACCTGGGCCAACCGCATAGCAAAGCTGCCCCCCCCCCAAGCCAGCCACAGACTGGGCATCATCCATTGATCCAAGCCCTTTCTTGGAAAATCACAGCTACTCACAGTCTATGAGGACTTTCTTCCTTCTTTCCATATAAGTGCTGCTTCATCAGGATGAAGATTACCGACTTTGTCCATAACTAACTCAATGGCGAAACTGCTCTCCCCTCTGGGCCTGGCACCCCAGCATTACATCTGCCTCTCCTGGATTATGTGCAATCTAAGTCTCTCAACATTATTGTAATCTTTCCTTATGAGGCTGAAACACAGGTATGTTGCTCTCAAATTACAGGCAAATCAGAGGCCTCGCAGGCAGAGGTGTTTATTGTTTTGCTCTCTTGCACTCTGCTCTCGTAGTCCTTCAACCTTCCCCAACAACTCCATAAGACACAACCAACAACTCCAGGATAAACGCATTCGTCCAATAACCTCCTCCTTGTTAAATTTCCAAACTCCAAGCTGACTGCACACTTCAACTCCTTTGTTCCTTATTTCTCCCATCTATAGAACCACCTTCCAGAGGCCATCTTTCGCACTCTTTCCTCCAGGGCTTCAATCAGGCAGTGCACCGCCACCTCATATCATCCTCCATCCCGACCCATGATCTTTATTACCCCCATTAATCCATCCTAACTTAACCTTACATACAAGTTTCCATGTTTCCTCCCCTCCTCTGTCTCTCTTCTTTTCCTGTTTGGTTATTCCCTTGCCAGTTGTCCCCAATTGTTGGCCTGCTACACCCATTCTGTCAATTCAACATTTCTCTTCCATGATCCTCACTCTTGTAAGGGAAAAAGTGTAAACTTAGCTCGTACATACACACAGCCAATCATTTTGGAATCTTCTGTAAAAAAAAAAACAAATTTTTTCTGAAAGATAAACTAGACCAAAGAATTCAAATAAATAAATCAGAAACGTTGTATATGCAATGTAAAAAAGATTTAGTGAAAATAATAATTATTTTCAAGGCATTCATAATTGCAGTATACATATATATATATATAATATATATATATATATATATTATATATATATGAGGCACCACGAGAGGAGTGATGTAAACGACATTTTTTAATGAATGATGATGATAGGCTCGGATGATAGGGTAAGGGTTAAAATAGTGCTATATGGCATTAACTCCAAAATGGCCAATGTGTCCCTTACATCACTCCTCCTCGCATTATGTATATGTATATGTATATATATATATATATATATATATATATATATATAATATATATATATATATATATACTGTATGTGTATATATATGTATGTATATATGTATATTTATATATATGTATGTATATGTATATATATGTATGTTATATAGTATAGATATGTATATATACGTATATATGTATATAAATGTGTATATGTATGTATATGTATATAGATATATATATATATACAGTATATATGTATATATATGTGTATATATATATATTATATATATATATATATATATACAGCATATATTCATATATGTATATACAGTATATGTATATGTATATATATATATATATATATAATATATGTGTGTGTGTGTGTGTGTGTGTGTGTATAAATGAGGACACATACCACACCAAGAACTCCGAGTGCAGAGATGTGCCAAGGTAAGTAGATCTTGAGAGTTTGATGTTGGTGACTTCGTGGCTCAGGTTCCTACTTGTGGAAATAAAATTCTTATCAAGGTTGAAGTTTGAAAACGTATTTGCTCTGTAAGTGTGAGTGAAAGATCCTGGGCGAGGCATTCTTTTGTAGTTAATCATTAGAGCAGGTGAAATGAGTTGCTCTGCAGCTCCACCAATCATCAAAGGTCCTTATGAGTGTTTAATGGACTTTTTTTTTTTATCGAAAATTGTAATAAGCACTGATTTCAAATGGACAATGATCTATCAAGTTCATAAATTATATGCAGTGTTATTACAAATAAAGAAACTTTAATTACTCAGGTGTCCTCTGGACTGATTGTTTCCATGTTTCACATTCATTTTATCCTTGCATTGTGGAAAAACCTCACAAATCGTTACCTGTTGCATGAAAAACAATTAAGACGAACATTTTTCACCAACACTTGGTCTTTATCATGTCTAACAGGATGATACTTACCTTTAAGCTGTGAAGCCTGGGTTTGATTCACGATCCAGCTGAAGCTGTGAAGCCTGGGTTTGATTCCCGATTCAGCTATAAATGGTCAGATCGGTGCTTCGTAGCAAGGGTGTTGCATTACAAAGCGGTCCTCTGCTCAGATGGATGTTAAGCTGCGTGTCCAGCATTCGCTGCTGGATGACAAAAACTTCCCTGGTGGCCAGGTCAGGTCAGGCATGGGAGCATGCGCCGGACGTCGCTGCATCCACTTTCCACCGGTACTCCAAGGGCCTCCGTCTGGCTTTCCATCAGGGAGATGCCTGGCCCATCCCCATCTCCTTGAGATGCTGATCAACCTGCTGCAACCACATGTCCATACAGCCGCAGCTGATGCTCACGGACTATGCAGGTAACAAATCTCATTTGAGTCTCTCTCAGCAACCGCTCGTTCGACACAAAGTCTGACCAGTGATTGCCAAGGATTCTCCGAAGAGACCTGGTACCAGCGCAATTAAGTCTCCGTCTCAGATCCCTGGTCAGAGTCCAAGTCTCACATCCATAGAGCAAGACTGGAAACAGAGAGAGATGTCCGCCCTGGAACCGTCGAACGCGAGAAGGAAGCAAGAAATCCCCAGCGAGGGCGCGGTTTCCCGCTCTTTCTTCCCTGGCCGCGCCAGGACGGATTCTCTCGCCCCCACCGGATGGCGCGGGAGGGGGGAGCGAGAGGGAACGCCCCCTTCTCGAAGCGCCTCGAAGGAGGGTGAGCCAAGAACGGGGCGGGGCGCCGGGGGTAAAGAGCCGGAGCGCAGGAGGTTCTCTCTCTCTGTTCGTGCCTCTGGTCGGCGTCGCTGCTCTCTGGTTCGGGCTCTCTCTTGTCGTTGCTCTCTGGGTTCGGCGCTCTCTTTGGTCTCTCTCTGTTCGTCGGTGCTCGTCCGTGGCGTCGAGGGGCCAGCACGGGCAGGCACGAGGCACGCCGGAGGACTCGCGTCGAGTGGAGCGGAGAGAGCGCAGACCGCGAGCGGAGGACGGTCACACAAGGACTTGAGAGCAGGGAAGTCGCGACTTCCATTTCTTTTGGGGTTGTGTGAACGTGTGTGTGGGCGCCGTGTCCATTAAGTAAAATTGTATAAGTGTTGCCGAGTGTACGCGTAGTCGGTCATAGCTCTGCGTTACTTGCATCATTGTTTTGTCTTATCTTACATGTGATATAGTGCATTTTGTTTAACTTGCTATAAATGCTATGTGTGCTCTATGTGTTGTGTTGAAATAAATGTGCTTTCTTGTTGAGATCTTCCCCCGTTTCGCTGCGTCCTTTCCTTTCTTGGGTCTCCATCTTGTTTTAACGTAAAGGTACGTAGTGGCGCAGGGACGCCGATAATTAATCTGGAACCGTCGAGGCCGACGATAACACCGCTCGGTTATCCGATAGCACGGAACGGATCGCTTAAGCGGCCCGTGTCCGAAGTCGACCTGCGGCGAGGTGCGGTTGCCCGGTTTACCAATCCGCGTGGTACTTAGGTAGGTCGAGTTTGGCGAACAACCCTATCCCACGCGGGTGGCCGATTGCACGATCGTGGTGAGGCCGAAAGGCCCACCCGTGACTGGATCCCGGCGTTAAGTCCGAGAGGGTCACACAGAATTGTCCGTCCGGTGGGCGAGGCGGTCGCGATTCGAGTCACGTGGCCGATCGCACGCCGGCGGGCGCGAATTCGCAACAATATGTTATGAAATCAGAGTGGCCAGTCATTTCATTCATAAAGATGTATCGGTGAGTTTATGTAAACTCTGTGTACACGTATGGGCACATACATGTGGAGCTTGGACAGTCAGTAATTTATGGAAACGTGACTGATGATCAGGATGTCTTAGAAAAATAAAGATTGGTGAGTAGATCAACCATGTTAAGTTTCTTTTTTCACTCCAAAAAAATATGTTGATATATTTCAGCTAAATGTGGGCTCAAAAGCAGGAGATTGCACCATTTGCTTCATTCATTTTTTTCAAAAAATTTCGGGGGGGCATGCCCCCGGACCCCCTAGGGACGCGTGCGACGCCAGCTACCGCTTTCCTTCAAAAAAGGTTGGCAGGTATGCATTAGGTCTTGGATTGATTGCTGGATCTTGAGTGTTGCCTGGGTTCTTCTTACATCTTTGATGTTTGTTCTTTTTCTTTCATACCTCTTTTATTCTCTCACAATTCCTTTACTGTTTCATATCTCTCTTTATTCCTATTACCCGTTTTAATACCCCCTCCCCCACCACCTGCACCTTATTTTTCTCTTCATTTTTGGTCCATGAGCTGCCTTCCCTCGTGTTCACGAAAACCAAGCAGCTGCTGACTTTGATCCGGTTTTAAGTTTGGGGGAATGGCTGTCACGCCCTAATCGCTAAGCATTGTCAGTGCAGGTGGAGAAACTTTCAGTTTTATACCAGGTAACCGCCATCTCAAGCGAGGCAGCCCCTTGCCAATAGGTATCCTGGTGATCCTGTCTCCTGTCTCTTCTGTCTGGTCTGAGCGAACCGGACTAGTTCAAAACCCGAAAAGTCTGACAATAATGTCAAGCTTACCAAAAACGAAGAAGCAAACAGTGTCAGAATGAGTCAGTATGTTTTGTTAAGTACTTGTAAAGGTGTTTTTAAAAAGGGTAATTCTCTCGAGTCGAGATCTTTGTGTTGTAAAGTTTTTAGAAGTCTACTCCCAAAGTTGATGGGATCCACTAGTTGTTAGATTGTGATTTTACCAGCAAGCAGGTGGATAGGCTCGGCTTCATTCTATTTTTAGGGATACTTGTGTAGAGAGTTTATTACCAGATAAAGTTAGGGAGCGAACCCCACTGAAGGTTTATTTCTCTTTCACTAAGACCACAGGACAATCCTTATTCAATTCTGGTAAATTCTTAAAACGTAAGTATAGATATCATAAAGGACATTTTGGAAACCGACTGTGCATGTTCGTCTTCCCCTTTTAATATGGTCCTTGTGCTCACGTCGTTTCTGGGGATTTGAATATTCATTAGTAAAAGTGAAATTAGGGATCTGATGAAAATGGGAGCTAAATATGGGGAACCAGTAACTCAACATTGGAGCTGCATTAGGTTCTTCAATTGTGGATTCTGTCTCTAATTTTGTTAACAAAATGTGCACCAACTTTAAGTTATCTGTAAACAGTTTTAATGCATGGTTTAACAGAGTTGTGGAATCCCTGGATAATCGGATTAAGTTTTTTTTAGGAGTCGGGGCTTGTTTTCACTGGGTCGGTTTAAACCAGTGTTGAACAAGCCGAGTGTTCATAAAAGACATTCAGGATCTCCATAACAGCTACGTAATAGCTCCAGCGGATAAGGCTGCTCATAATTTTTGTGGTTTGTAAAAAGTTTAATGTAGAGGTTTATTTAAAGAGAGTTTGAATTGGTACGGTTGCTTTCACTAGTAGAGGAAACAGCACATGTGTCCTTGTCATAAGTCACTCCAAGATATTATCTCTGAGCATCAGGAAGTTTTGTGTGTATGGTGTGTGTACTTGTGTGTTTGTGTGTATGTGGATGTGTGTTCCACCAGGCAGTTATCGGTTTTAGTTAACTCAGACTTACAAGTGTTAGGGACAGTTCAGGAAATATTGTTTGCATTTGAGAAGAATTCTGCTGTTAACACTTTCTGGCATTACTTCTCTTAGAGTTTAAATAGAATTAGATGCCTCAATATTCAAGTCAGTTGAAGTTTTTTATTTTTCATTTTTATATACAAATTTGGATTTCGACTACTGAGGGATTCACTCTTCAAAATAATGTCGTGTCCACCTGGTTAACACCGACCTGGATGGATAGCCGAACGGTTTTAACTTGGAGGGGAACAGCCGAGATCCTTGGAGATTATGGCGTGCGTGCGGGATGGGAAACAACAGAGGCGCCCACCAAGAGGCGTTTACCCAAAATGGAAACACACGGATTTATTCTCGAACTCACAACGAATAAACAAACACAAGTAAATTCAACAAATAATGGTTTAATGAAAATAAATCAAAGATTTATAATGAAAATAACTCAACAGTGAAAATGAAACGAGGTAAAACTAAATCCTAATTTGAGACGTCTCGACTCAGTCACAAAACAAGACAAGGGGAAAGATAAAAATAAAATAAAATCCTCCCTTATGCAGCACAGCTGTGTGTCCAGAGATGACCTTTTAGGAGCCTCACAGTCATCAAACCTCGAAGCCACTGCACGGGAAATGCACAAATGGCGCCAAGTCACACCCTGCGTGGGAAACGCACCAGATGGCCCAAGGACGCTCTCCGTGACCACGTACATGAGACAATTAGTGTGCGGTCCTTAACGCCAACAGCCGCCAGCCATCGTCAAAACGTCTCACAATCAAAATTGCCGACACCGCTCCTCTCTCACCACCAGGTCTGCTCACAGCAAAAGACGCGACCTTTCTCTTCGATCCTCCAACAAGGGATACTGCGAGTTTGACCTGAGAGACGCGCTCCTCTTCTTCTGCTCCTCTCCTCCAAAGCACACAGCAAATTCACACTCCACGAACAACGAGAATCACGCAGCCTTCTTGACCATGTCGAGGAGAAAACAAGCGAGCGACCCTCTGTGTTCCGACGTCATCTCCTCTCAATCATCCTCCCTCTTAGGTCACAATGACCAATAAATAATCAGCCTAGGGGCGTGGCCTGCCAGTTACCATTCCTGAGGGGTGGGAGCAGAGTTTAGCCTGCCGATTGCGTTCGCTGGATCGGCTGTTGTTGTTGTTGCTGTTGTTGTTGTAAGAACGTCGTTTGTTTTTATAGCTGGTCTTGTAATGCAAAAACGTAGGAAAAGGTCACAGGGGGCTATCACATACTGGGAGAACTAGACTTAGACCCTACCTAGTTAACACAGCACCACCCCCGTGTGGTGACACGCAACAATCTTAAGCTCACAGTTTTCCCTGCATAAATTACATCAAGATGTCTCCTACCCGTCACGGACCATGCCATACTATGCAATCCTACCTTTACTATGAAAACCCTCCATCTATCTCACAAACATAATGGCAATTAACAAGGTTTTTTAAACTCTTTTACCTCTGCCACCGATGGTGAAGGGGGTTATGTTTTCACCCCTTTCTGTCTGTTTGTTTATTTGTCTGTCTGTTTGTGTGCAGCATATCTCAAAAAGTTGTGGATGGATTTAGATAAAATTTTGTGGACAGGTTGGGTGTGTGACAAGGACGAACTGATTAGATTTTGGTGAAGATCCGGATCCAGATACTAGTTTAATAAGTTTTTATGTGTCAGGTATGATAGACCTGTCCAGGATTGTGCCCAATAGCCAAGGAGACTGCTTAGGCAGCACCAACGCTCAGCACAAAAATAGGTCCCAATGGATGGATGGATGGATGTTTGATAGAGCATTCTTTTCCAAAAAGAAATACTCAAGTTTCATTGTTTTGATAAGCAGAAGTTTAAGGATGCTGTTAATTTATTTTAGTCAATACTTTTGTGTCTTTTTGTGGGATAATATTCAACAGATTAAAAGGATTCCCATGGGTGGGAATTGCAGCCCCCAACGAGCAGACATTTTCTTATTTTCTGTGAATTTTCATTCATACAGAAACTGATGAATGAGAAGAAACTAGGATTCGCTAAAATATTATCTCATACATGTCGTTATATAAGATGATATTTGTTTGGTTGACTATAATTTTTTTGATAGGCAACTTCACAAAATTTATCCAGATAGTCTGATTGTAAACAGGAGTGCTAATTGACGTACAGTTTGTTGCATATCTCGATGTGTTGGTTCGAGTTGGCAGAATAGTTTTAGTACAAGTGTTGTTCATAAAGTTGACGATTTCAGTTTCCCTGTAGTCTTGTACACCTTTCCATGTGGCAATGTACCAATTAAAATGGGTTCAATGTCTTTTCATCTCAACAACTTAGATTTGCAATTGATGGGGGGGGGGGGGAACAAAGTTGGGACAGAGTTGGGAGGGAGAGGCTGAGGATTTATTGTTGAGTTGTCAGAATTGCATGTGACCATCCATCTATTGGGATCATACTCTCTCTCTGTACAGAGCATGGTGCTGCCGAAGCAGTCTCCTGGGCCATTGGGCACAATCCTGGACGGGTCGCCACTCCAACGCAGGATACTCGAATGGCTCAATCACACCAGCAAGCTGGTACTCATTTTGCCGGCCTTAGAAGGATGACAGGCTGAGTCAACACCACCTGGTATAAATTCAACGGCTGAGCGGAATTGAACTCAAGACCCTAGACCCAAATTGCATGTGTGAGTGTGAGTGAGTGTGGTGTGTGTGTGTGTTGTGTGTGTGTGTGTGCTCACTGGGAGGGGGTTGTGACGCAATCACTTTACGGCCGGATAATGTGCTAATGACTCCAAAAATGCCAATTTAGCAACTACTAAACCTATCAAATGCTTCTTTTTGATCAGTTTTGTACAATGGATTAGAATATTTAAACAGATTAGGATTGTTTTGATACTGCTTACTAAATGGGGTGTACAGCGGTTTACAAGAGGTCGCACTTTTGTTTTGGAAGTCAGCCACGTCCTCTAAATGGACTACTGGCACTGGTCATTGTTGTATTTGACGAAAGTTTTTGTGTCTCCAGGGGCATCGTGTTTGGTGAGCGACCCTAAGGGTAGTGCTCAACGGCGTGCACTTCGCCTTCTGAATCAAGGCCCTCGAGCACCAAGCCTTTTGGAGTTTGTATTTGGTTATGTGTACCAGTTTCATATACAATACAGTCATCACTACTTACCTAACTCTCTCCTATGGCTCCAAAAGGTTGCTAGTGAAATGGCCACACCCTGGTAAACCGCATTGGCTTGCAGGCTAAACGAAATGAGGGTAGCATGATCGGGTACACACACGTCACTGGAAGCATGTGAATGTTGGTAGATATTTAATAACATTTGAACAAACCCATCAAAGTAAAAGCTATTTAAAAAGAGTGATTGTCAATGCATTACCAGGGCAAATGGCGACATCGCTGCTGTAAAATTGAGCATGTGGTTCAGTATCGGCTAATTTACCCACACAACATGTTTAGTTCACATGTAACTTAGTGTCACAAATGCGATCTAATAAGCCATAAATTGATTAGATATCCACACCAAATGATGGGATGTGCCATCATGGGAGAGCCGACCCAAGGATGATGGGTTTTTTTTTGTCACTCGGAAGGTGTACAGATCACATGGGACTAAATAGCACTGGATGAACATCGGTGTAAGTGAGGGAAATATATGAGCCTAGATGTATCCCATACAAGAAAATGCATGTGGTGTAAGGTGGTAAAAGGATAGGCCCTTCACCTTAAACCATTCATCTTTCCCAATGTGGCTACGAAACTAAAATCTCATCTAAATTTCAAACCGATTGAAGTAAATGTTGCCCTTGTCAAAGAGACAAGAAAGAGGATCTCAAGTCATCACTAACTTCCTACAGTCCAGAACAGGATGGCGACAGCAAAATTGTAAAAACAAAAAAGTTCCTCTATCCCACATCATCAATGCTCTGCCACAATAAATTCCAACCAGAGTAGATGAAGGTGGTGAAGTAGAAGAAGTGTTGAGCCAACAAGAAAGGATGGGAGTACTTCTTGCCTTCTGAAAGAATGTTGGCTCAGTTATTTCACAGGCATTTGAGTATTTTTATTCATATTCTGGTGTTTTGCCCAAATGCAGGTTCAGTACTACCGAAGCAGTTTGTTGGCAAGGGTTATACTAGGTGGTTTGCCATTGCCTTCCCAACAGTAATTTTGGAATTTCTTCATGGTGCCGGTGATAGCTCGCCGAATCTTCGTCATTGACACCGTGGGATCTTTTATGTCCACCAACTAATGCCGGCAGATGGGACGCCAGTTTGATGTCGGCATCTGAGTACAGTGAGACTATTCTTCTAGCAAAAGCTGCCAAAAAAAACATGCTTGACCAAAAGTCATATTCAATGGAAACTTTCATGAAGAGTGTGTTGAGCAAGCCATTCCTCCAAAACTCTTCAGTTTTTGAGCATGATTGAACATGAAGCAGACATCAAATCACAACGATGGAAAGAGGTCTGCACGGCAAACATGGAATGTGTTCCTTGATGTGTCATATGCCTTCACAAAGCTAAGCCAGTACCTAATATCAATTGGAGACGATGATCTGCAAGTCATGAGAAGTCTGTTATCACAATGTAGTCAGATGCAGTACAGCTACAACTGTTAATGATGCACGTTAGACTTCTTCACCCGAAAGCAAAGGCTTTATGAGTAATCCCACCAAATCAAGCTGCTCTCCTGCAGCATTCCAAGCATGCTGTCTACCAAGTAGGTTGCTTATGGAGTCAGTCCACAATGGTGCCAGCTGGAATCTCAGAGTCCTGGAGCCGGGGATTGATACCTGAAGGTAGAATGTGGCATCTCCGATGGTAACTCTACACTCATTGCAGCATGTTGCCAAGACCTGCCAAATTGTAGATAACAAACATAATGTCAAGGAAGATGCAAATGTTCTTACTTTGGTCTCTGTTTCACTGATGTGCAGCTGCACATGCAGGACTAAATTATGTTAAAAAACACTGATCGAGAAACATTAAATAGTAGTTTAATCAAACTGGATTCTTCTCTTGAATGTTAATGCTAAAATATTGCACGGGATAACACAGAAATATCTAGACGAAGACACAGCAACAAAAAAGCACGACAAATCCGGTTCGGAAAACTCAGCTCTGTGAGGTGGAAACGAGGAGCTCAGATTTCACCAGCGCGTGCAAAAACCTCCGAAGCCGACGACGAACTCAGCCGAGTTTCTTGTCTCTTCAGTATGACTACTTGGAAAGGGATAGAGTTATACAAGTTTTTCGCTTATAATTATTCAGGCCAAGAGGGAAAAGGATTCAGAGGTAGTAATGGAAGAGCATTTTGAGACGGCTTCATGTGACCTTTCGTGCTATTAGATTGTTTTTCAGCATTATTTGATTCTAAAGTGCTAACAGCCAGGGTTTGGTCCTGATTTCTCCGATAAATACTCATTGCTGCTTGCGCAATATGTTGTATATTCTTGGTTTCTTGTGAAATCAGAGACTCTTTTGAAGAACCAATGTTATCTTCTGCAATAAAGTGTAAATGTAAATACATAACCCAGCGGTAGTAAAGGTTACATTACCACATTCTTGTGCACACAAACCACAGAAAGCATAAATTCTTACAGAAAGCATGGATTTTGTGGTGCGCATAAAATAGGTAAGTTCAGAGAACACCCTGAAAATAAACCTAATAGCCAAACAAAGTAAGCAAGTTCCTTTGCTCATAAAAAGTAACCTCGCATTCTTTGAATGTACAGTGAGTGCTATCTCTTGGAAAAATTAATTATTGCTGCTTTATTTGGCATGAATTATTGCTGCCACACTCTATACTGACAGTCACCATATTTGGAGCCACATATACATACATGGTGGAAAGCTTGTCTTTATAAAGACTAGAGGTGGTCTTTGTCGGCAGAAAAATAACAATTAATTTTCTTAAACAAATGTTGAGACCACCGTGGGAAATAAGATGAAGTTTTGGACTTGAGTCTTTCAACGCAAGAGAAATACCTTGTTCGACATTTAGTTGATTAAATTCTTTGTTCGTCTACATAATGCAATGTAAGTCACAGTGAAGGGTCAAAGAGATCTCATGATTGAAAAAAAAAATTGGGGGGAAGGACCAGGTCAGTGTTACATTACCACTAGTTACCTCCACCACCGAAGGTGGACCCCTGTTTGTCTGTGAGCACGATATCTCAAAACATTGTGGACGGATTCGGACGAAGCTTGGTGGACAGGTTTGGTTGTGTGACATGGACGAATTGATTCAAATTTGGTGAAGATCCAGATCCGGATACGATAATTTTTAAAGTGATTCTTCACCATTGAGAGATGGTACCAAAAACGATAGATAGCCTGATATTTCACAACGTTGTGGACAAGTTATGACAAAACTTTGTGGATGAGTTGGTTAGGTGACAAGAACAAGCCAATTAGATTTGGGTTCAGGTCCGAATCCAGATCCGGCCTATCAGTGGGTACAAAATGTAAACGATTCAGCGTGGCGGATGTACGTGCTCCACTAAGTGCCGTACAGCGACTATTACTACTGTTGCTGCTGCAGTTGCTACCACACGATGACAACTACAACTACTACTCATTTTGGTCCCATCTGTAATGGCCTCAATTATTCCATTTTGTTGTGTGGTCGGCCACCATTTTGTCAGGTCAGGTCAGATTAGATCTGTGACTTGCTGCAGGTATCATGTAAACCGCACTAACCTGTTCCATGGTCGGGTTGTCGGCGACTAAACATCTCCCCCACCAAGTTTCTTGGTGAGGAGGGTGTTTGGATATGGACACCCATCAGGATGAAAAACAAAACCTGTCAAAGGGTGGAGGAGCTCCTTGTGAGCCAACGGCCATCCATATCTAGTGCCCAACTGTGTCTGCGGACGTCCTCCTGCAGTTGGGTTACTTCCTATTAGGAGGTTGGTGGCAGGATTGCACTCCGGCCACCGTAAAACCCTTCATTCCGCAAAACATTCCAAAAGCATTTAAAAAATCTGAAACCCACTCCGTGGAAGTACCTCCTGTGCAGCTTCCTTCGCAGGGCAGCCACCGGATGACGGGATTAGGCAAAGCTTTCGGGACCCCCAATCTTTGATGATAGAGGGAAACCACGGGGTAACATTCCCGGGTCAGATTGCGGTAGTGTATGTCGGGGTAGTGCTGAGGTGTCGTCCACCAGACGGCCGGTTTCCTTGGGTTAACCTGAGGCGGTGGGTGCCTGTAATGTCCTATCCTAAGAGAGGATGATCATCTGTCTCTGTTATCATTCTGAGCTCAAGCGTTTGGACATCGGTATTGCAGCACTCTCTGAGGTTCGGAGACCGGATTGCGGCGAGATCATGGTGGTGGTTACACCTCCTATTGGTCTGGTCGCTCTGATGGTTACCATTCCCAAGGAGTTGCTGTAGCTGTGCCCAATAAGCTGACTCCAATGATAATTGAGGCAACACCGGTCAATGAGCGTATTATGAGACGAAGGATTTGTCACTCCTTGGGTGTCATTTCCCTGGTCTCTGTATATGCTCTGACTGAGGCGAGTGATTTCACCATGAAGGACGCATTCTATGCTAAATTGAGTCTGTGGTTTATCAGTGCCCCAGGCAAGATACTCTTCTAGTCTGGCTGATTTCAATGCATCGACTAGAACTGATAGGGATGGTTATGAAACATGTGTTGATCCCCATGGGTGTGGAATCGTGAACCTGAATAGCACTAAGTTCCTTGACTTTGCAAGAAGTCATGGACTTAGGGTGGCCGGTTCATGGTTTTAGCGCCCACAAGCTCATCGCTGGACTTGGTATTCCAACGCTGGCGGTGTGGCAATGGAGATTGAAATGTGCTCGTTGATGGTCGCTGGAGGATGATCCAGAACTGCAGGTCTACGGAGTGCTCAGTTCCTCAAAACTACGACAGGCTTATTGTAGCAACTCTGAAGTTGCAGCTTAAATCCATGAGAATGGTACCATCCCAGCTGAGGCTGGATGTTAGCAAGTTCAAGGATGAGAGGGTAGCTGTTGAGTTGTGAATAGGCTGAGTGGAGATTTGGGGGGTCTGGGTGCTTTGGGTGATCCTGAAGAGTTGTGGAGTGCCTTCATGACTACCATCCTTGATGTTGCCGGTGGATGTCTGGAACTCACCACAGGACGAAGAAGAATTTCGTCTCTCAGGAGACACTGGATACCATTGAACAGAGTCGCAGGCCAACTGAATGGGAGAGCTGAGCTGTTCAGGGAGTTGAGGCGTAAAACTGTATGTGCACTAAGGGTGGACAAGGAGGCCTATGTGCGAGGAATCTGTGAGGGGGTAGAGCATCACCTGTGGTCAAGTGATTCTCGTCCTGCTTACAGGGGAATCCGCGCATTGCGTTCTCCAAGCCCGTCCTACGGTGTACTGCAGTTAGAGCGGAGGGTTGTGGGCTCTTGACAGAGGAGATCTGAAGTGAAGGCCCGCTGGGCCGGTTTCTTTGAGCGGTTGTACCAGGCTGATCCACCAGCTGTCGAGTTGGATGTCAGGGGTGTTACTGTCTATTGCTGACCTACCAATCAACTGTGGTCCACCTTCGTTTGTGAAACACAGACTGCGGTGAACCAGTATGATGGGGTAAAGCTCCTGGGATCTGTGCTCATTAGCTGAACTTCTCAAGGCTGGTGGAAATGCTCTACTCATGTCGTTGCATGCAGTTCTGTGCTCTGCCTGGAACACAGACATCATCCCAACTGACTGGAAGAGGGGCCTTGTTGTCCCTCTCTGGAAAGGGAAGGGTGACTGCCCAGACTGAAAAAATACCGAAGGGTGACGCTGCTCTCAGTGCCGGGCAAGGTCTTTGCTCGGATAATTCTTGATAGGGTTCGCCACCGTCTGCTTGAGAACCAGCCCCAGAGGTGCTGAATGAAGAGTCGGAGCGCTGGGATACGGGTTTCCTGGGTCAAACTAAGATCCAGGCTTTCAATAACATATTGGATGCTGCTGTCCTGTCTGCACCTGCTCATGGTGGGGATGTTGAGGTCACGAAGAGATTCACTTACCTTGGCAGTGATATTCATGTCTCTGCTGGCTGTGAGCCAGAGGTCAACAGACGTCTGGGTCGGGCCTGGGGAGTCATGGACTCACTGGATCATGGGTATGCACTGCCGGTACCTGTGCAGGAGGACGAAAGTCCGAGTCTTCAGGTCCTTGGTG
>CM068963.1:79850266-79863361 GCA_035128595.1 Eptatretus atami | reverse complement strand
GCCACCCCCCTGTTCTGCTTGAGAACCAGCGCCCAGAGGTGCTGAATGAAGAGTCGGACCGCTGGGATTACGGGTTTCCTGGGTCAAATCTAAGATCCAGGCTTTCAATAACATATTGGATGCTGCTGTCCTGTCTGCACCTGCTCATGGTGGGATGTTGAGGTCACGAAGAGATTCACTTACCTTGCAGTGATATTCATGTCTCTGCTGGCTGTGAGCCAGAGGTCAACAGACGTCTGGGTCGGGCCTGGGGAGTCATGGACTCACTGGATCATGGGGTATGCACTGCCGGTACCTGTGCAGGAGGACGAAAGTCCGAGTCTTCAGGTCCTTGGTGTTTCCAGTCTTGCTCTATGGATGTGAGACTTGGACTCTGACCAGGGATCTGAGACGGAGACTTAATTGCGCTGGTACCAGGTCTCTTCGGAGAATCCTTGCAATCACTGGTCAGACTTTGTGTCGAACGAGCGGTTCTGAGAGAGACTCAAATGAGATTTGTTACCTGCATAGTCCGTGAGCATCAGCTGCGGCTGTATGGACATGGTTGCAGCAGGTTGATCAGCATCTCAAGGAGATGGGGATGGGCCAGGCATCTCCCTGATGGAAAGCCAGACGGAGGCCCTTGGAGTACCGGTGGAAAGTGGATGCAGCACGTCCGGCGCATGCTCCCATGCCTGACCTGACCTGGCCACCAGGGAAGTTTTTGTCATCCAGCAGCGAATGCTGGACACGCAGCTTAACATCCATCTGAGCAGAGGACCGCTTTGTAATGCAACACCCTTGCTACGAAGCACCGATCTGACCATTTATAGCTGAATCGGGAATCAAACCCAGGCTTCACAGCTTCAGCTGGATCGTGAATCAAACCCAGGCTTCACAGCTTAAAGGTAGTAGTATCATCCTGTTAGACATGATAAAGACCAAGTGTTGGTGAAAAATGTTCGTCTTAATTGTTTTTCATGCAACAGGTAACGATTTGTGAGGTTTTTCCACAATGCAAGGATAAAATGAATGTGAAACATGGAAACAATCAGTCCAGAGGACACCTGAGTAATTAAAGTTTCTTTATTTGTAATAACACTGCATATAATTTATGAATTTGATAGATCATTGTCCATTTGAAATCAGTGCTTATTACAATTTTCGATTAAAAAAAAGTCCATTAAACATCATAAAGGACCTTTGATGATTGGTGGAGCTCAAAGCACTCATTTCACCTGCTCTAATGATTAACTACAAAAGAATGCCTCGCCCAGGATCTCACTCACACTTACAGAGCAAATACGTTTTCAAACTTCAACCTTGATAAGAATTTTATTTCCACAAGTAGGAACCTGAGCCACGAAGTCACCAACATCAAACTCTCAAGATCTACTTACCTTGGCACATCTCTGCACTCGGAGTTCTTGGTGTGTATGTGTCCTCATTTATAACACACACACACACACACACACACATATATTATATATATATATAATATATACATATACATATACGTATATACATATATGAATATATGCTGATATATATATATAAAATATATATATATATATACACATATATATACATATATACTGATATATATATATATCTATATACATATACATACATATAACATTATATACATATATACGTATATATACATATCTATACATATATACATACATATATATACATATACATACATATATATAAATATACATATATACATACATATAATATACACATACAGTATATATATATATATATATATATATATATATATATATATTATATATATATATATATAACATATACATATACATATATGCGAGGAGGAGTGATGTAAGGGACACATTGGCCATTTTGGAGTTAATGCCATATAGCACTATTTTTAACCTTACCCTATCATCCGAGCCTATCATCATCATACATTAAAAAATGTCGTTTACATCACTCCTCCTCGTGGTGCCTCATATATATATTATATATATATATATATATATTATATATATATATATGTATACTGCAATTATGAATGCCTTGAAAATAATTATTATTTTCACTAAATCTTTTTTACATTGCATATACAACGTTTCTGATTTATTTATTTGAATTCTTTGGTCTAGTTTATTCTTCAGAAAAATTTGTTTTTTTTTTTACAAAGATTCCAAAATGATTGGCTGTGTGTATTACGAGCTAAGTTTACACTTTTTCCCTTACAAGAGTGAGGATCATGGAAGAGAAATGTTGAATTGACAGAATGGGTGTAGCAGGCCAACAATTGGGGACAACTGGCAAGGGAATAACCAAACAGGAAAAGAAGAGAGACAGAGGAGGGAGGAAACATGGAAACTTGTATGTAAGGTTAAGTTAGGATGGATTAATGGGGTAATAAAGATCATGGGTCGGGATGGAGGATGATATGAGGTGGCGGTGCACTGCCTGATTGAAGCCCTGGAGGAAGAGTGCGAAAGATGGCCTCTGGAAGGTGGTTCTATAGATGGGAGAAATAAGGAACAAAGGAGTTGAAGTGTGCAGTCAGCTTGGAGTTTGGAAATTTAACAAGGAGGAGGTTATTGGACGAATGCGTTTATCCTGGAGTTGTTGGTTGTGTCTTATGGAGTTGTTGGGGAAGGTTGAAGGACTACGAGAGCAGAGTGCAAGAGAGCAAAACAATAAACACCTCTGCTGCGAGGCCTCTGATTTGCCTGTAATTTGAGAGCAACATACCTGTGTTTCAGCCTCATAAGGAAAGATTACAATAATGTTGAGAGACTTAGATTGCACATAATCCAGGAGAGGCAGATGTAATGCTGGGGTGCCAGGCCCAGAGGGAGAGCAGTTTCGCCATTGAGTTAGTTATGGACAAAGTCGGTAATCTTCATCCTGATGAAGCAGCACTTTATGGAAAGAAGGAAGAAAGTCCTCATAGACTGTGAGTAGCTGTGATTTTCCAAGAAAGGGCTTGGATCAATGGATGATGCCCAGTCTTGGCTGGCTTGGGGGGGGGGCAGCTTTGCTATGCGGTTGGCCCAGGTGAGGTCATAGCTGATGGTGAGGTATGGAAGTTCAAGAGACCGGACCTCTTCCAGGGGCTGTTCATGAATATAGATAGGTAAGTTAGCTTTCCGATCCTTCTGGAATGACAGAGCGAGACAGTGAGATTTTCCAAGATTGAAGGACATGTTTCATTGATCAGACCAGTATCTAATCAATTCCAGATCAGCAGAGAGTGGCATGCCTGCAGTCTGCCTGATATGTGGATAGGATACAGTAAGACACAATGTGGAGTCATTTGTGAAAAGGTAAGAGGATTTTTCCATGTCTGGATCGGTTCAAGTCCAGATCCAGATCCGACCTATCAGTAGGATACAAAACCTAAACTGTTCATCCGGATGGTGGTATGTGCTCTGGCGAGTGCCGTTGTAGTTGTGTCTTACATTTCTTGTGGGATTGAGAAAAATGTCAAAGGATGTTATGATGGTAATCCGTAAAAGGATTGTTGTTGTTGTTGATGGTGGTGGTTGTGTTGTTAGGGTTGTTGTTATTAGCTCAGGACAGTTCTCTGGAGCACAGGCCCACGGCATGAAGACAGCATTTTCAATTTGTGATATCCGAAGCACAATCAAGATGTACAGATAGTATACATCATCCGTAATTGACAAACCCACGACTTGGAAGAGCCAAGAAGCTGTCTAACAAGGATTAGCAATACCTGGAGATAGTGGCCTGGTACCTGGTTGCACAAAGCAATCTTAAGGAAAGATTTTGGATTAACTTAAATATTTACTCAAGTTTCCCCTTCAGGACATACTTAATTTGAGGATCGCTGCAATTTCGAATATTCTTTAAGTTTTTCCTTAAAAACTTCATGAAACTCAAGGAAGAACCCCGTCCTCAAACACCAACCTTTGAGTTTCCAAATGGCGATCTTCATGGAACCTTATCTAAAACATGTATTATTGTACTAAGGAATAGCTATAATTATACTAAGGCTCATTGATTCCGAGGAGCATTCCCAAAACAATATGTTTTAAATAATTTATTATAAACTCCATCGAGGATCGAACTGACAACGCCACTCATGATATCTGGGTCGATGAAAAGGTGTGTTTTGATGCAGGTACTGTAGGTGCAGGTTAACTTTAGTTGTTAGTCCGTGCTGCTAATGTAGTAGTACTTTCATGGTGCAACATTATTTCTTCGTGCTCAGATTATTTAGATACCAATTTAATTGACACCGACAATGACCCATGAAAAATAGTCAGCTGCTTTCGTGTCATCCTTCTGCCTGTGACTCTGCCTGTCATCCTTCGAGGTTGGCAAATGAGTGCCAGCTTGCTGGTATCCTGTGTCGGGTGGTGGACACATCCAGGGTTGTGCCCAATAGCCAAGGAGTCTACTTAGGCAGCACCAACGCTCTGCACAGAGAATGGTCCCAATGGATGGATTCTTTCCAAGACTTATTGGTCAACTTCATGTTACAGCAAAAGACGGGTCCAAAACATTCAGCTGGAATAACTAACATCTTCTTCTTCCACAGAAGGGAGAGGGGGGAGAGAGTGAGGGGTGGGAGGAGAGAGGGTGGAGAGGACAGAAGGCTTCCTACCAAAATCCCCATGCAAAGTTGAAAGATGGCAAAAAGTTCCACCAGGAATGACCCAATATCAAATTTTGAGTTAAAAAATTGTTTTGACCCCTGTGACCCTCAGTCCCCACCCTCGGGGCATGATCCGGGGATGAAATCCAAAAATCGTTACATATTTCATGCGTCCATAATGTTGATTGCATATACCGTTTCATTTCAAATCATTAAAAATGTGCCCGTAAATGCATTTTTGGGGGATTTCACTTTTTGACCCTGTTTCCAGGGGCAGGGCCAAAAGTGGATACTACTCTTGCACCTTTCTCGCCCTGTGGTATCATAACTGCGAAGTTTGGTGAATTTCTGCCCAACCGTTTAGGAGGAACAGCGTGACGTGACGGAGGACGGACAGATGGAGCCGATTACAATATCCCTCTGTATTTTTCTTTCAAAAAGTGTGGGGATAACTATTGAGATACATCTGTCAACTGAACTCACTTAATACGATCTAATGAGTATAATACTATTTTGCAGGTGACTTTAATTGTGTCATGGCCAATGACAATGTCGGCTTTGTCCTTGAAGATGAGAATCAAACTCTGCCTTTCAAACGACATTGTTTTCAAGGAGATTCCATCCTCACAGATAACCCTTGGAGGCAATAACAATGAATCTTCTGAAAACTTTGATCCTCGGGTATGCCTGGATTCCTGACAAAAAGTGGTCGGGTAGGTTCATTTTCCCACCATATTGTCCAGGATATCAATTAAACTACACCAGACAAAAGTTGAGCTGGCAAAAGATGAGTTTTAGTTGTTTAAAAAAAATAAAAAATTACATACAGTGGTATTACACCTATTTGGTGCTTCTCAAGACGTTAGATTGAGGAACTTCTCCATCATGGAATTTCCTGGTTCTACGGTTGCAGCTCTTGCCTCTCCTGTAAATATTGGATCCTGAGATATGACTGGGGTAAACTAATTAGGCAATGTATGTTTTTAAAATTCAAAAGATAATTATTGAAATGCATCTGGCAGCTAAACTATCTAATGAATTCATGTTATTTTGCAGGTGACTTTAATTTGTGTCCTGGCAAATAACAATGTCAGTTTTGACCTCGATGAGAATAAAGCTCTGCCTTTCAACGAGATGGTCATCAAGGAGGTGACGACCTCACAATAGCAATTAGAGGCGATGACGATAAATCTTCTGAGATGTTGATCCTTGGGTATGCCTGTGATCAATGACACTGGGAGAATGGTCTGGAGGTTCATTCTGCACCATATTGTCCATGATTCAATTAACTTCATTAGTCAGGATTTCAGCTGGCAAAACAATCAGTTTTAATAGAATGTATGTACTGTATATAAATATGTACAGTGGCCTGCAAAATATTCACCCCCCCCCCCCACCTGCAAAGTTTTCACATTTTGTTGCCACCTGAAGCTTATTTAATGATGTTTCAAATCAAACTTAATATATAGAGTCTTCAAAAAACTACTTCCAGTGATAAGCTTTAAAAAGCAGATAGAATGTGAATAAGTTTACTTAACAGAGGAAAATCAGATGATTCTCAGTTGAATAAGTATTCAAACTCTCTTCCTAATTAACCGAAATCACTTCGGGAGCAAATTATTTGTTTGAAAGGTTACAAAAAAGTGTAATGGGTTTCACCTGTAAGCAATCAGTGGTTTAACTTAAACAATTAAACTCCTCCACTTATCTGTTAATTTAAATGGTGGGGTTTGCCGAACCCAGCTCGTTCTCTTATTGAATGCAAGCCCAAGGTATGCGTCAACGAGTGTTTTTCGGCTATCAAAACTGAAAAAACACTCGTTAACATAACTTGGGCTTGCATTCATTAGAGGTCAGCTATCAATGGAATGGATTTTGTTCAGACAATGTCTGGGACTTCTGAGTAACTGTACAATGAACACAGAAAACAATGTAACGGTTGATACAACTTGTATTCGAATAAACGGATACAGTCACCTATTCATGTAACATCAAATTTATATCATATAACAATTGATTATAATCATTCATTTCTATATGCATTTACCAATGTCCATCCACAAATACAGTAACCATGCATACTGGCCATATCAGCTGGCTTTTAACTGTCATTATCTGAAGAGTGTTTAGGTGCAACTCACTTGGTCAACCAACAATGCAAACATGAAGACCAAGGAGATTTCCAAAGAAGTCAGACATAAAGTGGTGGGAGAAGCATCGTTCAGGAGAGGGTTTTAAGATTTCAATATCACCTATTATCCCTTGGAGTACGAGGAATCCATCATTAAGAATTGGAAGACGTATCATACCACCCGACTCGACCCAGATCAGGTCTCAGTGGCCAGGCAGGCAGGAAACTGGTTCGGGATGTCACTGTAAATCCAACATTGACTTTTAAAGATCTGCAAGGCTCTATATCTGAGATAGGGGTCAGTGTTCTTCATTAATAATATCCCGTTCCTTCCAAAGCTGGCCTCAATGGCCAGGAGGCAATAAAGAAGCCATTACTGAACAAGAATGCACTCTTTGACGTTGCGGCGTTGACAGATATGCCTCCACCCATATTTTTACATTATACATGTGTACTTACACAAAGTTTCATTAAATCCCTGAACCCAGATATTTTTAAAAATTAAACAATTCTGGCTGCCAGACCATGTGTCCGATCAGGTTGAAATTAAAACATATCTTCCCCATCACTCCTAGGTCATAATTTTGAAGTTTCACATCAATCAATGAAGCGGTTCAACCAAATATTTTTTTAAAAGAGATTTTCATTCAATCCAATATGGCTGCCAGACATGTGACCTATTAATTATTATGAACAGCCTGCTATCCCCAAGTCTTGGGGAACATGTGGGTGAAGTTCCCCTCAATCTGTCAAGCCCTTCTGGAGAGAAGATTTTAAAATGTTTATTCTTCAGAAAAAATCATAGCTGCAAACGATGTGACTATGACATCATAGGTGGAGAACTTTTGGTTCTCATGGATAGGTGAGCATGCCTGTAAAGTTTCGCCTCAATCTGTTCAGGTGTTTCGGAGAACAAGATTTTTGAAGGTTTTTATGTTAAAAAATATATGGCTGCAAAACCATGTGACGATGACGTCAATTTTTTGAACAATTACAATTTAGCCTTAGATGACCCTCAAAATTTTTCATACTAATCGGATAAAGCATTTGATGTATGCAATGATGACGTCTTACAAAGCCACCTTTGACATCATCAAAAAAATCAACTTGTTTCCATGCGGAGTACTTCACATGTGCCAAGCTTCAAATTTTTTTCCATGGAGCGGCTTCGGAGATACAGAGGTCCAATTTTTTTTCCTTTTTTTTCCAACATGGCTGTCACACCACATGACCTATGACTCATCAATTATCATTAAAACATTATACATGGGTAGTTGCACCTGTGTGGAAATTTTTGTTTCAATCGGATAAGCGGTTGCAGATAAACAAGAAAATTTGCACGGACGTACGTACGGATGGATGAACACCCAAAAACATGCCACTGGTGACTTCATCAGCGGAGGTTGTTAGCATGTAAAAGCTCATATGGAGTTTGTGAAAAAGCATCTTAATGATACGACAGTCATGTGGAGAAAAGTTTAATGGTCAGAGGAGACAAAATTTAACCACACGAACCACAAAATTGAACCACAAGATAAAGCCACACTGGAGTGGCTGAATAAGAAGAAAATAAATGTTCTTGAGTGGCCCAAAGTCCTGACTTGAACCCAATTGAACATTTTATGGCGAGACTTGAAGACTGCAGTCCATCGATGATCCCATCAAACTTGGCAGAACTAGAGCAATGTTCACGTGAAGAATGGACAAAGATTTCACCATCTCACTGTGAAAACTGGTGGACACCGAACCAAAAATACTCATCGCACTCATGCTGCAAAGGTGTTTCCACCAAGTACTGACCTAGGGGCTGAATACTTTGGAATCAGATATGCCCCCACATTTCAATCTATATAATATATTAAACACACAGTAGTATACACTCATGGTGCTTCTCAAAGACCATGAGGTGTACTCATGGTTCCTTTTCAAATGACATTGCAAACTAAAACACACAGTGGTGGACGCCTCATGGTGCTTCTCAAATACTTTAGATTCAGAAACTTCCCATCATGGAAGTTCCCGGTTCTACAGTTTTAACTTTTTGCCTCTCCCCTCCCTATACAGCTGCAACTTGCCTCTCCCATATATATATATATATATATATATATATTTATATATATATATATATATATATATATATTATATAAATATATATATATATTGGATTCTAAGAGGTGTGACTGGGAGTAAACTAATTAGATAATGTATATTTTTTTGAAATGGTGTGTCGCATTGATGGAACAGACACATTTTCACTTTTACTATTGTTGTGTGCATTTGTTTTAGAACTGACTGCTTTGCAGAAAGTCAAACAAGTAATGGTGGCAATCATCAAGTTTATATTACTTCTTGGCTTCCTTTATTTTTTTGTCTGTTCCCTGGACATTCTCAGCTCTGCATTTCAACTTGTGGGAGGTAAAAAGAAATCAAGATTTATCAAGAGGTTATACTATCTTAATGTTTGAATTGCATTGAGTTGTTACTCATGGTTCCTTTTCAAATGATGTTTGCAACTTTCTTTCTTTTCTCAGGAAAGGTGGCTGGAGACATATTCAGCAATAGTTCCGTTATTGGGAAATCCTGTAGCAGGTTTTGTCATTGGTATCTTGGTGACTGTTTTGGTACAGAGCTTCCAGCACTTCAACATCTATTGTTGTCAGCATGGTATCCTCTGGAAGTATGTTTGAAGTTGAATGAATATTGGATGGCTTTTTTGTATATGAAGTTGAGACTCGTGGAAGAGCTACACTAAAGAACGGACCAGACCTTAACAGAACAAGGAGAACATAATGGAATTAAGGGAATACACCAACAGCAGGGTTGAAAGACACAACAAGAGGACTCTTGGAGAAAGAATAGGTGTGAGGAAGAATGAGAGCAAGGGGAGGAAGAGGGAGACCACGTGGAGCGCACAGGCTGTGTACAATTGCTCATACACAGCAGGACAGGGAGGGAAAACAAGGATGAAACAGAAATGGACCAACAAAAAAAAGTGTGAGGAAGAGAGGAGAAAACATAACTTGGAAGAAAGGGGATGTGCTTTGGGGGGGTAATGAGGGTATAAAAGATCATGGGTATGCATAGGTATGACTCGAGGTGGTTGTGGACAGCCATTTTGAAGCCCTGGAGAGAAGCATGGGATTGAACAGATGAAAGAAGTTGGTTCCACAGGCGAGAGAAAGAGGACCAAATGAGTGGAGATGAGCAGTGAGTCAGGATTTTAAGTTTCACCAGAAGTGGGTTCCTGGCAGATCATGTGTGTCCTGCAAAAATTTAGGGTGGAATGGGAGGGGGGGGGGCAAGGAAAGGACAGGAGAAGGCAGAAACACAAAAAGAAGTGCTATATGACAGACAGGCCACCAACCTGAAATGTGAGAGTAACAGGGCCAGAAACTGGCTTCATCATGAGATTCTTTCGAGTGCCTTGGTTTCCACAGTCTTCAAGAAGTACAAGGCAGGAGCAGCATCCAAGGGAGAGCAGTACTCAAGTGAACGAAAGATGAAGACCTTTAAGCTGATAAAGGTTCATATATCCAAAGAAAGAGTTTAGATGATGGAGATGTTAGTGGCTGGCTTTGGAGGCCAACTTGGATAGATGGTTTGCCCAGAAAAGATAATGGCTGATGCTGAAGCCCAAAAGTTTGAGTGATTAATCTATACTCAAGGTTTGTTAAGGAAGTATAGTAGATGGGAGTGTTCACCAGACAGTCCTTTCAGAGGGACAAAGTGTGTGTGTGTGTGTGGGATTTGTCAGGGTTGAACAACATATTCCAAGTGTTGGACCAGCTCTTGATTCTATCAGGTCTGCAGAGAGGAAGAGGCTTCTTGCCTGCCTATCTGACAGCTGAGAGATGATACTGCAGAGGGTGGGGTCATAAGCAAGAGATAGAGGATTTTACAGAGTATCAGAAAGATCATTGATGAAGATGAACACTGCCTTGTGGCACTCCAGCCTCGCAGGAGAGGAGATAAGAGATCTTATTAAGAATCACAAGCTCATTTATGAGTGGGAAAGTCAGTTAAGCCATAAGAGGAGTGACCTTGAAAGCGATAGGCAGAAAGTTAGAGGAGCAATGCAGGGAAACACACAGGTCGAATGTTTGAGATATGTCCAGAAGATGACCCCGATCTCGTGTCTGATTGTGGGCCTCCATCTATTCTTAGGAATGTAGCACATGTCCAGAATGGAGTTGTACAGATCAGAATCCGAACTGATGGTCTGAGATTTACTCATTGCCATTGGAGAAAATGAAGGATTTGGCTTGGCTGTTGATGTGCAACTGTTGGGATGCACCTTTCAGGTCTTGCTTCTACAACCTTGCCTTTGCATAGAGATATTTGGTGCCTCAAATTGCAGCTCCATTAGTATCCATCATTCGAACAGTTATTGATTAATTATCTAGTGTACTTTCAAAATCATGTTGCAATGGCTAAATTTAATCGAGCTGAAGTTACTTTGGTTAAATATTTTTTTGTCTCTTGTATCTTCACTGTAATCTCAGTAAGTAATCATAACTACTTGGCAACATAACACTGAAAGGATTTTAGTGGAGTCATCTGTGTATTACAGGGTCTCGACCAGCTGAAACCACATCCTCCTGATTTCCTGACTGATGTAGAATATGGCGGTGGTGATTTGTATCATAAATTCAAAAAAAGGGGTCATATAATGTAAAAGGTTTCAAATTTTTTTGTAAATAAAGGGGTGCAACGCATTAAAAAATAACGCTGCAAAATATTATATACAGCCGTGTATTATAATATAATTTACCTACAATGGATTTGCATAAACTTACCATGAATATGAAGTAGACAACTCTCAAGTAGCTCGGTGGCCGGGGTCGTGACCTGTTCCAGGATCCGTAAAGAGGTCACTGGGCCTCAGGCCGGCCCCACCGATGGATCCCATCCGTTCCAGGATCCCAGGGCTCTGAACTTATAAACACATTGCATTACTGTATGTGGAATAAACATTTAGAAGTTGAATCTTTAAAAACTTATTCTCGAAGCTTTCAGGTATAGTTTTAGGAAAATGATGCGGAAAAATCACATCAGTGGTACCTAAATGTTACAAGCTGTCCTCCAGGTCAAGGTTTAATCTTTGACCTTTACCCATCACAACCAGCTGGATGACACTTTATATGTGATTTTTTTTTTTTTTACCAAGTTGTGACCTGTTTTGCAAAATTAGATGTACGTGCATGATTACTGATTTTTGAAAATATTATTGAGGTCATAATCCATTAATTGTAGAGCTACATAGCTAAATTTAGTATCAAAATCACTTGATTAATGAGGCCTATTTAATCATCAATACATATATCTACTTATATGGTGGTTGATGAAATAAAATAGGCCAAAATATAGCAAAATCTTGTTTGTTTCATAACTGAAAGTGTATGATAGTTTATCAACTTTGTTATATACAGGACTGGGAAATACTGACAATGTTATTGGGTCGCCGAAATGGTGACCCTTATTGTCAGTAGTTCTGTCTGTTTGTTGGATGTTTGTTTGGATGTTTGTTCGTTTGTCATCAGCATAATTGGTATAAACGTGGGCGATTTTGACAAACTCGGTGGTAGGTACATCTTATGACCTAGTGCTTTGGAAATTGTGATGTTGCTAGGCGCTGTTGGTTCCCTAGCAACAACCGAAAAAACCTTCAAAATCGGTACCGTTACGCGAAATCAATTCCGGAAAGCCATTATACCACGTAGGGTTATGAAATTTGGCACGACGAATTATCTACAGGTGATGCTCTATCAAATATATTCCGGTTTTGTGATATATGGAATATATTACCCGCAGCGCCCCTACAATTAGGGTATGCGCAAAAATTGGCGAAATTGAAGGCCCCTAGCGACCAGGTGAGTGCATCGATACGAATTAAACTTTGCAGATTCATGGTATTCAATGAGTACTACACTTTGCCTCAGGACAATTGACCGATTTCGCTTAGGTCAGGGGTCAAGGTCAATTAGTGCAAAAATCGATAATATGCGGGCTGGAGGTGCCTTCGCGCCAATGCTACTCCTCCTCGGGTTATGGTCGGATGGTCATGAAAATCACACTAATCGTCTGGAATACATATGTGCACAAACGATCAAAGCCGGATTTTCGATTTAGATCTTTGTTCACCCACAGACCCCCTCGAACTTTGGGATTTCAATTTCAACCGCATTTTCGGTACTTTTCATTCAAATGGATACCAAGTAGTATCTCTCTGAACCCTATCAAGAATTATCCGAGCAAAGACCTTGCCCGGCACTGAGAGCAGCGTCACCCTTCGGTAGTTTTTTCAGTCTGGGCAGTCACCCTTCCCTTTCCAGAGAGGGACAACAAGGCCCCTCTTCCAGTCAGTTGGGATGATGTCTGTGTT
>CM068963.1:79827540-79848649 GCA_035128595.1 Eptatretus atami | reverse complement strand
CTATCATCAAAGATTGGGGGTCCCGAAAGCTTTGCCCTAATCCCGTCATCCGGTGGGCTGCCCTGCGAAGGGAAGCTGCACAGGAGGTACTCCCACGGAGTGGGTTTCAGATTTTTTAAATGCTTTTGGAATGTTTTGCGGAATGAAGGGTTTTACGGTGGCCGGAGTGCAAATCCTGCCACCAACCTCCTAATAGGAAGTAACCCAACTGCAGGAGGACGTCCGCAGACACCTTGGGCACTAGATATGGATGGCCGTTGGCTCACAAGGAGCTCCTCCACCCTTTGACAGGTTTTGTTTTTCATCCTGATGGGTCCATATCCAAACACCCTCCTCACCAAGAAACTTGGTGGGGGAGATGGTTTAGTCGCCGACAACCCGACCATGGAACAGGTTAGTGCAGGTTTACATGATACCTGCAGCAAGTCACAGATCTAATCTGACCTGACCTGACAAAATGGTGGCCGACCACACAACAAAATGGAATTAATTGAGGCCATTACAGATGGGACCAAAATGAGTAGTAGTTGTAGTTGTCATCGTGTGGTAGCAACTGCAGCAGCAACAGTAGTAATAGTCGCTGTACGGCACTTAGTGGAGCACGTACATCCGCCACGCTGAATCGTTTACATTTTGTATCCCACTGATAGGCCGGATCTGGATTCGGACCTGAACCCAAATCTAATTGGCTTGTTCTTGTCACCTAACCAACTCATCCACAAAGTTTTGTCATAACTTGTCCACAACGTTGTGAAATATCAGGCTATCTATCGTTTTTGGTACCATCTCTCAATGGTGAAGAATCACTTTAAAAATTATCGTATCCGGATCTGGATCTTCACCAAATTTGAATCAATTCGTCCATGTCACACAACCAAACCTGTCCACCAAGCTTCGTCCGAATCCGTCCACAATGTTTTGAGATATCGTGCTCACAGACAAACAGGGGTCCACCTTCGGTGGTGGAGGTAACTAGTGGTAATGTAACACTGACCTGGTCCTTCCCCCCAATTTTTTTTTTCAATCATGAGATCTCTTTGACCCTTCACTGTGACTTACATTGCATTATGTAGACGAACAAAGAATTTAATCAACTAAATGTCGAACAAGGTATTCTCTCTTGCGTTGAAAGACTCACGTCCAAAACTTCATCTTATTTCCCACGGTGGTCTCAACATTTGTTTAAGAAAATTAATTGTTATTTTTCTGCCGACAAAGACCACCTCTAGTCTTTATAAAGACAAGCTTTCCACCATGTATGTATATGTGGCTCCAAATATGGTGAACTGTCAGTATAGAGTGTGGCAGCAATAATTCATGCCAAATAAGGCAGCAATAATTAATTTTTCCAAGAGATAGCACTCACTGTACATTCAAAGAATGTGAGTTTACTTTTTATGAGCAAAGGAACTTGCTTACTTTGTTTGGCTATTAGTGTTTATTTTCAGGGTGTTCTCTGAACTTACCTATTTTATGCGCACCACAAAATCCATGCTTTCTGTAAGAATTGATGCTTCTCTGTGGGTTTGTGTGCACAAAAATGTGGTAATGTAACCTTTACTACCGCTGGGTTATGTATTTACATTTACACTTTATTGCAGAAGATAACATTGGTTCTTCAAAAGAGTCTCTGATTTCACAAGAAACCAAGAATATACAACATATTGCGCAAAGCAGCAATGAGTATTTTATCGGAGAAATCAGGACCAAACCCTGGCTGTTAGCACTTTAGAATCAAATAATGCTGATAAAACAATCTAATAGCACGAAAGGTCACATGAAGCCGTCTCAAAATGCTCTCCCTTACTACCTCTGAATCCTTTTCCCTCTTGGCCTGAATAATTATAAGCGAAAAACTTGTATAACTCTATTCCCTTTCCAAGTAGTCATACTGAAGAGACAAGAAACTCGGCTGAGTTCGTCGTCGGCTTCGGAGGTTTTTGCACGCGCTGGTGAAATCTGAGCTCCTCGTTTCCACCTCACAGAGCTGAGTTTTCCGAACCGGATTTGTCGTGCTTTTTACTGTGTCTTCATCTAGATATTTCTGTTGTATCCCGTGCAATATTTTAGCATTAACATTCAAGAGAAGAATCCAGTTTGATTAAACTACTATTTAATGTTTCTCGATCAGTGTTTTTAACATAATTTAGTCCTGCTATGTGCAGCTGCACACTCAGTGAAACAAAGACCAAAGTAAGAACATTTGCATCTTCCTTGACATTATGTTTTGTATGTACAATTTGGCAGCTCTTGGCAACATGCTGCAATGAGTGGGAGAGTTGACCATCGGAGATGCCACATTCTACCTTGAGGTATCAATCCTGAGGCTCCAGGACTCTGAGATTCCAGCTGGCACATTGTGGACTGACTCCATAAGCAACCTACTTGGTAGACAGCATGCTTGGAATGCTGCAGGAGAGCAGCTTGATTCGGTGGGATTACTCATAAAGCCTTTGCTTTCGGGTGAAGAAGTCTAACCGTGCATCATTAACAGTTGTAGCTGTACTGCATCTGACATACATTGTGATAACAGACTTCTCATGACTTGCAAGATCATCGTCTCCAATTGATATTAGGTACTGGCTTAGCTTTGTGAAGGCATATGACACATCAAGGAACACATTCCATGTTTGCCGTGCAGACCTCTTTCCATCGTTGTGATTTGATGTCTGCTTCATGTTCAATCATGCTCAAAAACTGAAGAAGTTTTGGAGGAATGGCTTGCTCAACACACTCTTCATGAAAGTTTCCATTGAATATTGACTTTTGGTCAAGCATGTTTTTTTTGGCAGCTTTTGCTAGAAGAATAGTCTCACTGTACTCAGATGCCGACATCAAACTGGCGTCCCATCTGCCGGCATTAGTTGGTGGACATAAAAGATCCCACGGTGTCAATGACGAAGATTCGGCGAGCTATCACCGGCACCATGAAGAAATTCCAAAATTACTGTTGGGAAGGCAATGGCAAACCACCTAGTATAACCCTTGCCAACAAACTGCTTCGGTAGTACTGAACCTGCATTTGGGCAAAACACCAGAATATGAATAAAAATACTCAAATGCCTGTGAAATAACTGAGCCAACATTCTTTCAGAAGGCAAGAAGTACATCCCATCCTTTCTTGTGGGCTCAACACTTCTTCTACTTCACCACCTTCATCTACTCTGGTTGGAATTAGTTTGATTGGCAGAGCATTGATGATGTGGGATAGAGGAACTTTTTTTGTTTTTACAATTTTGCTGTCGCCATCCTGTTCTGGACTGTAGGAAGTTAGTGATGACTTGAGATCCTCTTTCTTGTCTCTTTGACAAGGGCAACATTTACTTCAATCGGTTTGAAATTTAGATGAGGATTTAGTTTCGGTAGCCACATTGGGAAAGATGAATGGTTTAAGGTGAAGGGCCTATCCTTTTACCACCTTACACCACATGCATTTTCTTGTATGGGATACATCTAGGCTCATATATTTCCCTGCACTTACACCGAATGTTCATCCAGTGCTATTTAAGTCCCATGTGATCTGTACACCTTCCAGGTGACAAAAAAAAAACCCCATCATCCTTGGGTCGGCTCTCCCATGATGGCACATCCCATCAATTTGGTGTGGATATCTAATCAATTTATGGCTTATTAGATCGCATTTGTGACACTAAGTTACTGCTAAACATGTTGTGTGGGTAAATTAGCCGATACTGAACCACATGCTCAATTTTACAGCAGCGATGTCGCCATTTGCCCTGGTAATGCATTGACAATCACTCTTTTTAAATAGCTTTTACTTTGATGGGTTTGTTCAAATGTTATTAAATATCTACCAACATTCACATGCTTCCAGTGACGTGTGTGTACCCGATCATGCTACCCTCATTTCGTTTAGCCTGCAAGCCAATGTGGTTTACCAGGGTGTGGCCATTTCACTAGCAACCTTTTGGAGCCATAGGAGAGAGTTAGGTAAGTAGTGAGGACTGTATTGTATATGAAATGGTACAATAACCAAATACAAACTCCAAAAGGCTTGGTGCTCGAGGGCCTTGATTCAGAAGGCGAAGTGCACGCCTCGTGAGCACTACCCTTAGGGTCGCTCACCAAACACGATGCCCCTGGAGACACAAAAACTTTCGTCAAATACAACAATGACCAGTGCCAGTAGTCCATTTAGAGGACGTGGCTGACTTCCAAAACAAAAGTGCGACCTCTTGTAAACCGCTGTACACCCCATTTAGTAAGCAGTATCAAAACAATCCTAATCTGTTTAAATATTCTAATCCATTGTACAAAACTGATCAAAAAGAAGCATTTGATAGGTTTAGTAGTTGCTAAATTGGCATTTTTGGAGTCATTAGCACATTATCCGGCCGTAAAGTGATTGCGTCACAACCCCCCTCCCAGTGAGACACACCACACGACACAAACCACACACTACTCACACTCACACATGCAATTTGGGATCCTAGGGTCTTGAGTTCAATTCCCGCTCAGCCGTTGAATTTATACCAGGTGTTGTTGACTCAGCCTGTCATCCTTCTAAGGCCGGCAAAATGAGTACCAGCTTGCTGGTGTGATTGAGCCATTCGAGTATCCTGCGTTGGAGTGGCGACCCGTCCAGGATTGTGCCCAATGGCCCAGGAGACTGCTTCGGCAGCACCAATGCTCTGTACAGAGAGAGAGTATGATCCCAATAGATGGATGGTCACATGCAATTCTGACAACTCAACAATAAATCCTCAGCCTCTCCCTCCAACTCTGTCCCAACTTTGTCCCCCCCCCCCCCCATCATTGCGAATGCTAAGTTGTTGAGATGAAAAGACATTGTAACCCATTTTAATTGGTACATTGCCACATGGAAAGGTGTACAAGACTACAGGGAAACTGAAATCGTCAACTTTATGAAACACACTTGTACTAAAACTATTCTGCCAACTCGAACCAACACATCGAGATATGCAACAAACTGTACGTTCAATTAGCACTCCTGTTTACAATCAGACTATCTGGATAAATTTTGTGAAGTTGCCTATCAAAAAAATTATAGTCAACCAAACAAATATCATCTATATAACGACATGTATGAGATAATATTTTAGCGAATCCTAGTTTCTTCTCATTCATCAGTTTCTGTATGAATGAAAATTCACAGAAAATAAGAAAAATGTCTGCTCGTTGGGGGCTGCAATTCCCACCCATGGGAATACCTTTAATCTGTTGAAATATTATCCCACAAAAAGACACAAAAGTATTGACTAAAATAAATTAACAGCATCCTTAAACTTCTGCTTATCAAAACAATGAAAACTTGAGTATTTCTTTTTGGAAAAGAATGCTCTATCAAACATCCATCCATCCATCCATTGGGACCATATTTTGTGCTGAGCGTTGGTGCTGCCTAAGCAGTCTCCTTGGCTATTGGGCACAATCCTGGACAGGTCTATCATACCTGACACATAAAAACTTATTAAACTAGTATCTGGATCCGGATCTTCACCAAAATCTAATCAGTTCGTCCTTGTCACACACCCAACCTGTCCACAAAATTTTATCTAAATCCATCCACAACTTTTTGAGATATGCTGCACACAAACAGACAGACAAATAAACAAACAGACAGAAAGGGGTGAAAACATAACCCCCTTCACCATCGGTGGCAGAGGTAAAAAGAGTTTAAAAACCTTGTTAATTGCCATTATGTTTGTGAGATAGATGGAGGGTTTTCATAGTAAAGGTAGGATTGCATAGTATGGCATGGTCCGTGGACGGGTAGGAGACATCTTGATGTAATTTATGCAGGGAAAACTGTGAGCTTAAGATTGTTGCGTGTCACACACGGGGGGTGGTGCTGTGTTAACTTGGTAGGGTCTAAGTCTAGTTCTCCCAGTATGTGATAGCCCCCTGTGACCTTTTCCTACGTTTTTGCATTTACAAGACCAGCTATAAAAACAAACGACGTTCTTACAACAACAACAGCAACAACAACAACAACAGCCGACCCAGCGAACGCAATCGGCAGGCTAAACTCTGCTCCCCAACCCCTCAGGAATGGTAACTGGCAGGCCACGCCCCCTAGGCTGATTATTTATTGGTCATTGTGACCTAAGAGGGAGGATGATTGAGAGGAGATGACAGTCGGAACACAGAGGGTCGCTCGCTTGTTTTCTCCTCGACATGGTCAAGAAGGCTGCGTGATTCTCGTTGTTCGTGGAGTGTGAATTTGCTGTGTGCTTTGGGAGGAGAGGAGCAGAAGAAGAGGAGCGCGTCTCTCAGGTCAAACTCGGCAGTATCCCTTGTTGGAGGATCGAAGAGAAAGGTCGCGTCTTTTGCTGTGAGCAGACCTGGTGGTGAGAGAGGAGCGGTGTCGGCAATTTTGATTGTGAGACGTTTTGACGATGGCTGGCGGCCTGTTGGCGTTAAGGACTGCCCACACTAATTGTCTCATGTACGTGGTCACGGAGAGCGTCCTTGGGCCATCTGGTGCGTTCCCCACGCAGGGTGTGACTTGGCGCCATTTTGTGCATTTCCCGTGCAGTGGCTTCGAGGTTTGATGACTGTGAGGCTCCTAAAAGGTCATCTCTGGACACACAGCTGAGTGCTGGCATAAAGGGAGGATTTTATTTTATTTTTATCTTTCCCCTTGTCTGTTTTTGTGACTGAGTTGAGACGTCTCAAATTAGGATTTAGTTTTACCTCGTTTCATTTTCACTGTTGAGTTATTTTCATTATAAATCTTTGATTTATTTTCATTAAACCATTATTTGTTGAATTTACTTGTGTTTGTTTATTCGTTGTGAGTTCGAGAATAAATCCGTCTGTTTCCATTTTGGGTAAACGCCTCTTGGTGGGCGCCTCTGTTGTTTCCCATCCCGCACGCACGCCATAATCTCCAAGGATCTCGGCTGTTCCCCTCCAAGTTAAAACCGTTCGGCTATCCATCCAGGTCGGTGTTAACCAGGTGGACACGACATTAATTTGAAGAGTGAATCCCTCAGTAGTCCTAAATCCAAATTTGTATATAAAAATGAAAAATCAAAAACTTCACCTGACTTGATATTGAGGCATCTAATTCTATTTAAGAGGAAGAAGTAATGCTCCAGAAAGTGTTAACAGCAGAATTCTTCTCAAATGCAAAACAATATTTCCTGAACTGTCCCCTAACAACTTGTAAGTCTGAGTTAACTAAAACCGATAACTGCCTGGTGGAACACACATCCACATACACACACAAACACACACACAAAACTTCCTGATGCTCAGAGATAATATCTTGGAGTGACTTATGACAAGGAACACATGTGCTGTTTCCTCTACTAGTGAAAGCAACCGTACCAATTCCAAACTCTCTTTAATAAAACCTCTACATTAAACTTTTTACAAACCACAACAAAATTATGAGCAGCCTTATCCGCTGGAGCTATTACGTAGCTGTTATGGAGATCCTGAATGTCTTTATGAACACTCGGCTTGTTCAACACTGGTTTAAACCGACCCAGTGAAAACAAGCCCCGACTCCTAAAAAAAAACTTAATCCGATTATCCAGGAATTCCACAACTCTGTTAAACCATGCATTAAAACTGTTTACAGATAACTTAAAGTTGGTGCACATTTTGTTAACAAAATTAGAGACAGAATCCACAATTGAAGACCTAATGCAGCTCCAATGTTGAGTTACTGGTTCCCCATATTTAGCTCCCATTTTCATCAGATCCCTAATTTCACTTTTACTAATGAATATTCAAATCCCCAGAAACGACGTGAGCACAAGGACCATATTAAAAAGGGGAAGACGAACATGCACAGTCGGTTTCCAAAATGTCCTTTATGATATCTATATTAAGTTTTAAGAAATTTACCAGAATTGAATAAGGATTGTCCTGTGGTCTTAGTGAAAGAGAAATAAACCTTCAGTGGGGTTCGCTCCCTAACTTTATCTGGTAATAAACTCTCTACACAAGTATCCCTAAAAATAGAATGAAGCCGAAGCCTATCCACCTGCTTGCTGGTAAAATCACAATCTAACAACTCGTGGATCCCATCAACTTTGGGAGTAGACTTCTAAAAACTTTACAACACAAACATCTCGACTCGAGAGGAATTACCCTTTTTAAAAACACCTTTACAAGTACTTAACAAAACATACTGACTCATTCTGACACTGTTTGCTTCTTCGTTTTTGGTAAGCTTGACATTATTGTCAGACTTTTCGGGTTTTGAACTAGTCCGGTTCGCTCAGACCAGACAGAAGAGACAGGAGACAGGATCACCAGGATACCTATTGGCGAGGGGCTGCCTCGCTTGAGATGGGCGTTACCTGGTATAAAACTGAAAGTTCTCCCACCTGCACTGACAATGCTTAGCGATTAGGGTGTGACAGCCATTACCCCAAACTTAAAACCGGATCAAAGTCAGCAGCTGCTGGTTTTTCGTTAACACGAGGGAAGGCAGCTCATGGACCAAAAATGAAGAGAAAAATAAGGTGCAGGTGTGGGGGGAGGGGGGTATTAAAACGGGTAATAGGAATAAAGAGAGATATGAAACAGTAAAAGGAATTGTGAGAGAATAAAAGGAGGTATGAAAGAAAAAGAACAAACATCAAAGATTGTAAGAAAGAACCCAGGCAACACTCAAGATCCAGCAATCAATCCAAGACCTAAATGCATACCTGCCAACCTTTTTTGAAGGAAACGCGTAGGCTGGCGTCGCACGCGTCCCTAGGGGGTCCGGGGGCATGCCCCCCGAAATTTTTGAAAAAAATGAATGAAGCAAATGGTGCAATCTCCTGCATTTGAGCCCAATTTAGCTGAAATATATCCATATTTTTTTGGAGTGAAAAAGAGAAACTAAACATGGTTGATCTACTCACCAATCTTTATTTTTCTAAGACATCCTGATCATCAGTCACGTTTCCATAATTACTGACTGTCCAAGCTCCACATGTATGTGCCCATACGTGTACACAAGAGTTTACATAAACTCACCGATACATCTTTATGAATGAAATGACTGGCCACTCTGATTTCATAACATATTGTTGCGAATTCGCGCCCCCGGCGTGCGATCGGCCACGTGACTCGAATCGCGACCGCCTCGCCCACCGGACGGACAATTCTGTCGTGACCCTCTCGGACTAACGCCGGGATCCAGTCACGGGTGGGCCTTTCGGCCTCACCACGATCGTGCCAATCGGCCACCCGCGTGGGATAGGGTTGTTCGCCAACCTCGACCTACCTAAGTACCCACGCGGATGGTAAACCGGGCAACGCACCTCGCCGCAGGTCGACTTCGGACACGGGCCGCTTAAGCGATCCGTTCCGTGCTATCGGGATAACCGAGCGGTGTTATCGTCGGCCTCGACGGTTCCTGATTAATTATCGGGCGTCCTTGCGCCCACTACGTACCCTTTACGTAAAACAAGATGGAGACCCAACAAAGGAAAGGACGCAGCGAAACGGGGGAAGAATTCAACAAGAAAGCACATTTATTTCACACACAACACATAGAGCACACATATATAGCAAGTTAAAACAAAATGCACAATATATCACATGTAAGATAAGACAAAAACATAATGCAAGCAACGCAGAGCTACGACCGACTACGCGTACACTCGGCAACACTTATACAATTTAACTTAATGGACACGGCGCCACACACACACGTTCACACAAAACCCAAAAGAAATGGAAGTCGCGACTTCCCTGCTCTCAAGTCCTTGGTGACCGTCCTCCGCTCGCGGTCTGCGAGCTCTCTCCGCTCACTCGACGCGAGATCCTCCGGCGTGCCTCGTGCCTGCCCGTGCTGGCCCCTCGACGCCACGGACCGAGCACCGACGAACAGAGAGAGACCAAAGAGAGCGCCGAACCAGAGAGCACGAACAAGAGAGAGCACGAACCAGAGACGAGCGAACGCCGAACCAAGAGAGCACGAACAAGAAGAGAGAACCTCCTGCGCCTCCGGCTCTTATACCCCACCCCGCCCCCCGTTCTTGGCTCCACCCTCCTTCGAGGCGCTTCGAGAAGGGGGGCGTTCCCTCTCGCTCCCCCCTCCCCGCCATCCGGGGGGCGAGGAGAATCCGTCCTGGCGCCGGCCAGGGAAGAAAACGAGCGGGAAAACCGCGCGCCCTCGCTGTGGGATTTCTTCCTTCCCTTCTCGCGTTCGACGGTTTCCAGCGCGGAAACCGTCGTACATGGACCGCGGAGGATGGCGTTCGTTGGTGTGGGTAGTGGCGAGATGGTGTGGTTTGTTGTGAGATGGCGGTGCTGGCGTTGTGGAGTGGTGGGTGGTTGGCGTGTTGTAGTGGTGGCGTAGTTGTTGTGGTGGTTCGAAAATAAAGCAAGAACAGAAAAACGCCTAACTCAAAGTGTCGCAGCCCGAATTAATCACATTAATTCCCTCTAAACAATGGGTTTGGGCTAACTACACATGTACTTCAGAAATTATCTCACCTAGGGACCTGAATGGTGTAATGCGAATTTCCACAGCCGTAACACTACCCCCTCCCCTTTTTACAGACTCGTCCCGAGTCGTCAAATTATCGTGTGCCATCATGTGTAGTTTCCCCCTAGTACGTTTTACCTACGGATCCCTGAGTGCGACATTCATGGTATTCGTGTCCCCAAAATAAATAACCTGAGGCTGAGTAACTAACTAAACAAACTCACTCATACAGACGACTTAATAAATTGCCGGCGCTAAGACATACATGCGGGGGGCGCCACTCATATTTACAATCACAACTTAACAACTTAACTTACAATTTACACTAAACCATGGCCCAGGATCAATGGACTCTGCAGAAAAAGGGCAAAGAGTCAACGGCGCACGGGCCGCCACTGCAGGCCCGTGTTTAGCTGCCAACAGGACAGTCCTGCAGCTTGCAAACTGTGTAACGACGATCCTGGCGCACATGGCAATGAACAAGGGGGCAAAGCAAAATTGAACAGAACGGGGCTGGTGAACAGGGGCAGTGGCATGGCATGGCAAAGGTGAGCAGGCGAACACAGCCTGCAGAACAAGGCCGCTGCAGGCAAACACAGCCGGCAGATGAACTGGCCGGCACAGGCCTTGCAGAACACAGCTGCTGACAATCCGGCCGGCACAGGCTTGCAGAAAACAGCTGCAGACGAAGTTGGCCGGCACAGGCCTTGCAGCAAAACAACAGCTAGCCGATGAAGTTGGCCAGCCTCCCGCCGTGCAGTGCAGGTTGGTGGAGGGAGTGCGGTGGTGGCTGGCCACTCGCAGAGAGGCGGCTCGGACCTACCTACCTGTCTCCCTCCCACCTATCGCCTTTGCCTGTCACTGTCCTATACCCACCCCCTTAATTTGTCAAACCAATTTAGCCCCAACTAATTTTTTTGTTGTTTTATTTTCATTTCCCTCTATAATTCGTCCCTAACCCCTTTATCGTCCTTGTTCGGCTAACTATTCTGTCACCTAGCCTACTCCCAACCCTACGTTCCCTTCCCGGAGGGAATAGGGAGAGCTGGCATCCTGTGCCGAGGCCCAATCTAAGCCTCAGGATGGCCTCCCCAGATCTCAGCGATCTAACCCAAAGTGGTCCAGTGGCCCACAACGAGAGCGAAGGAGATGGATGGTGCGGAGGGGTACACTTCCTAATCTACCCTATCCATTTAACTGTTAAACTACCCGGGGCTTTCAACAAGCGCTCTCGCTTAATCTATTGGTTCTAAAACCCAGATTCCCGTCGCCTGTGTTGCGTGTGGTCCACAAATTTCGGGCCTCGCCTCTATTTTCCCTCGTGCCCTTGCACGGTTTCGTGGCTGGACGCGTGGCTCCCTTTGGCAGGCACGACCCTCTGCCGAATCCCCTACAATGCACCCCGGGCACTACACTGCCTCCGAGCCTACCAGCTCCCTAAACACCGGGGAGTGCCCCCATGGCAACTCCCTGAAACGCACACTGGCAGGCTGGCCGCCCGGGCCTTTCCGAGGTCACCCGTGCCCACGACACTGCCCCCGGCTAACGGCGCTCCGGGCCCCGCGACCAAGCGGCGCGCACCGTGCCCACTACGCTAACCCGGCCCCCATGGGCCCTTGGCTACCACGGCCGACTAGCCCGGTGCCCGGGGTACACTCAGCGATACTCACCTTTCGCAGCCACGCTCCCAGCCCGTCAACAGGGCTCCTGCACCCTCCAAACGGGTATCGAGCCTACATTCCCACACAACAACAAAACGACCTCCATTTTTGTTAATTTGACTAACCCAGCTACGTCACTCTACACTGACCCGGGTCCCTTGGGCGGAGTCACTCCTCCCCCCAATCACTCATCGCACCATGCATTCACATTCGCTCCACTCACACAGACCCGCTGGCCTCACCCACTCATCAAGTACCCGTTCCACCTCACACTTCACAACTCACCGCTGAATCTCTGCCATCCTCTAACTACCTCCCTAACTATCTCGTGCTCCCACGTCGTCCCTTAAACTACAGCACGTTCCTTTTAACACTACTAGCTAAGCTACGTCACTCTACACATTCACTGTCTGTCACCGTCCTCTAATCCATTTAAATCATTTTCCCATCCTAAATCTCACTAAAATCCCTCTAACTAATCCATTCCACGGGCCCCATGAGGACTTACCCCTGCCCCATGAGACCGGTCTAGCTATCACTAACCTTCCCCTAACTAGTTCCATCCTGTGCCCTGTAAGGGGTCTTCCACCCCTTACCCGGGAATCCTGTTCACGCGAAAGCGAGGCTTGCTTTCGTTAATTTTGTTTCTCCAATTATGCGCAGCACCAGCGCGGCAACTCGCAGCTCGCGCACTTTGCACCTTGCCGTGACGTCATGCAGCTGCACGTGCACCTCGTCCCTCTTGGACGGTACCATCCGGCAGGATTCACCCTCCTGCCGGATTCCAACCCCACGTGCAGCCATGACGTCACCCTGCGCACCTCCAAAAACAAACCTCGCACTCCGAGGGGCTCCCCCACGCGAACACATGTGCTCTGCCCATTGGAGGTTAACACAAGCTCGCGTGAAGAACCCATCCGGTCCAAATTCGTCTACTGCCTAGACTTTTCCGTCCGCGGATCGGCAAATCCACCGCTGGCGTTCCGGACCGGGCTTCATCCCGCAAGCGAGCACGTGGGGGTCTCGTGCGCTGCACAGCACGGACCTCGCGCTCTCCGCGGGTGAACCGGCACGGTCCCCAAAACAGCTACAGCCGCTACCCGGCTTCCGTCTCTCTGTCGCCGTCATGCTCCGTCGCACTCTCGCGCTCAAGCTCCCTCGTCCACGAGGCTCACACACCTCGAGAGGGCATTCACACCGGGGAACGCGGCTGCATGCTCACGCATGCCGACCGACATCTCCCTCACATACAGAGACGTACGGCACACGGTCTCCTCACACGGACCTCTCACTCACACCCAACCTTCCACCTGCACAGGGGGTCTCACTCACACCATGCGTGCCGGAAAGCACGCATCTCCGACACTCGCAAACACACACCCTGCACAACCACACTGGGGATTCGTGTCCCCACAAGGGTTCCCGGGGCCTCTATACCCCAAGCTGCACGTGCACCTATCACAGCACCGTCCGTTCAACTCCGCTTGGCACGAACCGAACCCACCTGGTCGTGATTCGCCTCAAGGGGGCATACTCCCTCCCCTCGTTCCTGGAGGAGGCCATCCAGCTGGCTTCACACCGGGTCTCTACCCCAGTCCGCGAGCTCACCCCCATTATCCTCCACTACCTCTGTGTGTGTGTGTTGTTCCTGTTCTTAACCCCGTCATTATCATGCAGTCTCTCCCTATTTTTTCTGTCTCCCGCGTCCTCTATCCATTTGATTAGTTCTTCTGTTTCTTTCTGGAGTTTTTCCATCTCTTGACTTCAATTTTACTTCTCTCTTCAGTTCATTAATTTCAAACTCGTATAGTTTTGTTTTCTCTCCCACGTTTCTCTCTCTGCTTTCATTTCCAATCTCATCTTCTTCAATTGGCTCATTTCCTTCCTGTTTTCATTCGGCTGTTCTCTCATTACCCTTCCTTGCTTCCTCTCCTGTCTTCCTTCTCCAATTTCATGGTTTGCTTCATTTGGTTATCTCCTTCTGTTGTGTTCAGTTGCTGCTGTCTCATTACTCTTCCTTGTTTTCTTCTCCTGCCCTTCCTTCTGCAGTTTCATGGTTTCTTTCATGTGGTTAATTTCCTTGTGTGTGTTCTTCGTCGTTCTTGCCTATCTCCTCGCACTCCAGCTTGGCTTTTCTTTCAATTGGTCAACCTCGGCTTCATGTTCCTTTTGTTTTCTATCCCATTGTTCCTCTCGCTCTTCTCCTCTCCAATCTCGTTGTGTCTTTCAATCCCCTGGATTTCTCCTTCCTGCTTCATTCCTTGCTCCTTCATCTTCTCCTCGTATTCCAACCTATTTTTTCGTTTGTCGTTCAGTTTCAAAATTCATACTCTTTAAGTTTTTATTCCACTGTCTCTCTTGTTCCTCGTTCTGTAATCTCGTCATTTCTTTCAACTGACAGATTCTTTCTCTTCTCATTCCTTGTTCTTCTCAGTATCTTTCTTGTTCCCTCATTTCTTTAATCTGGCCTTTGCTTCCAGCTGTTCGATTTGTACACGTCGTTTTTCTTAACGTTTCATTTTCCGTTCTCTTCCTTTCCTCTTTTAACACTACTCAGTTCGTTTTGTAGTCCGTCTCTTTGTTTTGGTATTATCTGTAACTCAGTTTTCTTTTCCAATTCTTTCTCATCTCCGACACTCCGCACCTTGCTTTGGCTTTCTAACTGGTTTCCGGCTTGCCCTTGTGTTTGTCTATCCGTCTTCCCAGTTCCTCTGTCTCCGTTTTACCTCCCCGTCCCAGCTTATCACTCTCTTCGTCATGTTTGATAGTCTTTTCTCACACTCCACTATTTTTATTTCCTTCGTGCACGTCTCCTTGTCACCCCAATTAATTTTTCCCTCTCGGTCACCGTCACCTTTTCCGTCACCTCCACACTTCTCTCGCCAACACGTCTCCGCCGATTATTTTTCTCCTCACCCGCCTTCTACCGCGGGCCTGACAACCGTTGCACCTCTCCCAGCTCGTTCGTTCCCCGCACGTGGCGTCGCCATTACCGACTTCGCTGTGTGTTGCTTTCATGCCGCTGCAGGCTCCGGCCCATTTGCTGCGTTTCACCCGCATTCTTTTATTTCTCCTTCTTCCTTGCGCATTTGTTTCCATATTCGTTTTCATTTCGTTTGTGTTTGTTTCCTTCTGAGTGGCGTTTCCATCCATTTTTTCGTTCATACTTTTTATTTCGTTTTTTTCATTTCGAGTGAGTTTTCCATCCATTTTTTCGTTCATTCCGTTGTGTTTGTTTCCATTTGTTTGTTCACTCCTTTTATTTCGTTTTTCATTTCGTTCCTCATTTCGAGTGCATCGCCTTCATTTGGCCAGCATGGCGAATAGCTGGGCCATGTCGGGTGCACTCGGCTGAACCGATTCGCCAGGATCGGGGGGTTTGGGTGGAGAGGGGGAGGGGAGGTGTTATACACCGCGGCCCGCCGCCGCACCTATTTCGGGCTCTGTGTTTGGTTGGGGGGTAATTGTTCCTGCATGGGGATCTCGTCCTGAGCCATGGATTCTAAAAATTCTACATCCATTCCTATTACCCCGGCTCCGCTCGCCTTGAGACGCCATCTTATTCCACGTAAGGGGTTAATTTAGCTCGCTCGTAATTTGGAGGGAATCGGGGGTCGCTTTCTCACCCCTGGACCGATTCCCTATAATTTAGTTGAGACAGGAGGGTCGTTTTCCCGCTCTCTGACACCAGTGGTTGCGAATTCGCGCCCTGCCGGCGTGCGATCGGCCACGTGACTCGATCGCGACCGCCTCGCCCACCCGGACGGACAATTCTGTCGTGACCTCTCGGACTACGCCGGGACCAGTCACGGGTGGGCCTTTCAGCCTCACCACGATCGTGTCAATGGCCACCCGTGGGATAGGTTGTTCGCCAAACTCGACCTACCTAAGTACCCCACGCGGATGGTAAACCGGGCCCGGCACCTCGCCGAGGTCGACTTCGGCACGGGCCGCTTAAGCGATCCGTTCCGTGCTATCGGGATAACCGAGCGGTGTTATCCGTCGGCCTCGACGGTTCCTGATTTACTTATCGCGTCCGCGCCCACCTACGTACCCTTTACGTAAAACAAGATGGAGACCCAACAAAGGAAAGGACGCAGCGAAACGGGGAAGAATTCAACAAGAAAGCACATTTATTTCACACACAACACATAGAGCCAAACAATAGCACATATTTATAGCAAGTTAAAACAAAATGCACATATATCACATGTAAGATAAGACAAAAACAATAATGCAAGCAACCGCAGAGCTACGACGCGACTACGCGTACACTCGGCAACACTTATACAATTTTACTTAGTGGACCACGGGCGCCACACCACACACGTTCACACAAAACCCAAAGAAATGGAAGTCGCGACTTCCCTGCTCTCAATTCCTTGTGACCGTCCTCCGCTCACGGTCTGCGAGCTCTCTCCGCTCCACTCGACGCGAGATCCTCCGGCGTGCCTCGTGCCTGCCCGTGCTGGTCCCTCGACGCCACGGACCGAGCACCGACGAACAGAGAGAGACGCCAAAGAGAGCGCCGAACCCAAGAGCACGAACAAGAGAGAGCACGACAGAGAGCGAGGCGAACGCCGAACCAAGAGAGCACGACAAGAGAGAGAGAACCTCCTGCGCCTCCGGCTCTTATACCCCCGGCGCCCCGCCCGTTCTTGGCTCCACCTCCTTCGAGGCGCTTCGAGAAGGGCGTTCCTCTCGCTCCCCCCTCCCCGCGCCATCCGGGGGGCGAGGAGAATCCGTCCTGGCGCCGGACAGGGAAGAAAACGAGCGGGAAAACCGCGCGCCCTCGCTGTGGGGATTTCCTCCTTCCCTTCTCGCGTTCGACGGTTTCCAGCGCGGAAACCCGTCGACATGGACCGCGGAGGATGGCGTTCGTTGGTGTGGGTAGTGAAAGATGGTGGTGGTTGTTGTGAGATGGCGGTGCTTGTTGGCAGTGGTGTGGCAGTCGTGGCGTGGTTGGCGTTTTTGTAGTGTGGCGTGTTGGCGTTGTGTAGGTGGTGGCGTGGTTGGCTGTTGTTGGAAGTGGTGGCGTGCGTTGGAGTGGTGGCGTGGTTGGGGTCGTGGTTGGCGTTTAGTGGTGGTGTGGTTGGCGTTGTTGTAGTGGTGGCGTAGTTGGCGCGTTGTTGTAGTTTGGTTCGAAAATAAAGCAAGAACAGAAAAACGCCCTAACTCAAAGTGTCGCAGCCCGAATTAATCACATTAATTCCCTCTAAACAATGCGGTTGGGCTAACTACACATGTTCTTCAGAAATATATCAACCTACGGGACCTGAATGGTGTAATGCGAACATTTCCACAGCCGTAACATAATTTACAGTTTACCTCACGCGAAGCCTTGATACACTTGACTCTGTTGTCCAACTTTGGCTAAACTTGTTGACCCAGCGGTTTTTTTGTTGACCACCAGCGGTGGTGGTTTTTTTTTTCTGGTGTTTGCATTGTTTCGTGTGCACTGAAGCGATGAGTACTCTGTGTTAACTTCAGTCTTTGACTCAAATGGAAAATGCCAATGGCGCGTTGTCTGGAAATGAATGCCCGCTGTTTCCTGTCGTCCCATTTGATTGGTCATGCTTATTTGGAAGCAATAACCAATCGCTGACGAGATAAGAAATCAAGGTCAGGCACGATTTTTAGAATGTAGAACAGCCATCGTGTGATACGATCTTGGTAATTCGAGAAACGAACGCAAAATCTGAAAAAAACAACTATTTTTTTTTCAACAATAATAATTTCCAAATGCGGTATGTCTGACTAATAAAATCGGTAGGGTTGGCAGGTATATAAATGTAGTAACAAGTAATGCTACCAAAGAGGTCCATGAGGCAGGAGGCAAAGTCCACACAGCATCAGGATATGGTACGAGCAAAATAAAATAAAGACCAATTACTGTACCATAGTCCAAGAAGGAAGCCAGACAACCAATACAACACACACACACACATACACACACACGCACACATACACACACTACATACATACACACACACACACACATACACACACACACACACACACACACATATACATACCACATATATACATACACCACACACACACACACACATATACACACACATACATAACAACACACATACACACACACACACACATATATACATACACACACATACAACAATACATCATGTACACAGAGAATAAGACAAGGATGCAGTAACACTTAGAGATCCATAAACATGCATTTTGAATGACCAATAGCTTGAGCAAAGGTACACGAATGTACTAAATTGATCGCATTGTTACCGTCGCGGCGTGGTTGTTCCGGTTGTTTGCGAGTGAAAGGTTGAGAATGTCGCCGTGTGCGCGATTAGTATAGATCCCGAGGAGGTTGGAGGGTGTGTGGGGGGGGGGCTGGGGGGGCGTGGTGACTGCAGTGCACTTAGGCCGACAGTGTTCGTTTTCATTTTTCGAAACTCGGTGGTTAGAAAGAAACGCTGCTGTTGAATGTGTTTTATGCACCCCGGTAATGCCCTGGTGCGCTGCCTTCCCATTCCCTCACACTCAAACTGCTTGTCTCCCTTGCCATCACTCATTCTTTCATAGCAGGGTGATTCATCAATGTGTCTGTCCTCTCTTGGCATGGATGTTCAGCTGCAGTCACTTCTGCCGGAATCCCCCCTCCTCCTCTCCTCCCCTTCACTCACCCTCACCTCACTCCCTCTCTCACTCATTGCGTCTCCCGCCTCCGATCCCTCTCTCTCCCACCTTATCCCCTGCTCACACGACTATCCCTCTCTCTCCCACCCTTACCCCTCTCTCCCCACCAATTCTCCTCTCTCCCACCTTATCCCCCTCTCTGTCCCACACTATCCCATCTCTCTCACCCCTATCCATCCTCTCCACCCTCTATCCCATCTCTCCCACACTATCCTCCTTTCTCCCACCCCTACCCCCTCTCTCCCACCACTATCCCCCTTTCTCCTACCCTTATCCCCTCTCTCCACCCTTATCCCCTCTCTCCCACCCTTATCCCCTCCCCACCATATCCCATCTTCTCACCCCTATTCCTCTCTCTCGCCACCCTTATCCCTCTTCTCCCACCACTATCTCTCCTCTCTCCACCCTTATCCCACTCTCTGTCTCCCACCCTTTATCCCTCTCTCCACCTTTCCCCTCTCCCTCTCCCACCCTATCCTCCTCCCACACTATTCCTCCTCTCCCACCTTATCCCCCTCTCTCCCACCACTATCCTCCTCTCTCCCACCCCTATCCTCTCTGCTCCCCACCATTACCCTCTTTCCCAACCCTTATCCCCCTCTCTCCCACCCTTATCCCCTCTCTCCCCTATCGCTCTCCCCCACCACTATCCCCCTTTCTCCACCCTTATCCCCCTCTCTCCACACTATCCCCTCTCTCCACCCCATAATCCCATCTCTCTCTCCCACCCTTATCCCTCCTCTCTACCTTATCGCTTCTCTCCACCCTTATCCTCATCTCCACCCCCTTATCCCTCTCCTCCACCCTCATCCCTCTCGTCTCACCCCACTCCTCTCTCTCTCTCTCTTCTTTCTCTCTCTCTCTCTCAACCATCTCCCTCTCTCCACTCCCCCCCTCCTCTCTCCATCAATCCATTCTTCTCTTCAACTTTTCCCCCCCCCCCCCACCTCCGAATATTCCCGTCAGCGAAGCAACGGGTTGTATTTGCTTGTGTTAAAATCAATGAAAATCGGAAACAAAATAACCCCATCACTTACGGCTCGTCTTCCTTTTAATCCATCGTTCTGTTTTTTTCCTTCTTTGTTTTCCTCGCCGAAGGATTTGGAGAATGTAGAGCATTTCGGTCTGTTTGTATGTGTGTATTGCTAAATTGGCATTTTTGGATTTGTAACACTGTTACATGCAAAATTGATTCAAATGCAAAATCGAAGATTTTTCAATTATATTGGTTCAAAATCAAGTCGATTTTGTTATTCTGTCTGTTTTTCACCGACATCTCACAATTTTAAACCGATCTTCACGACAGTTCACCACATGGTAGAGTTTGTCTTCAGGAAGAAGGCGATTGTTTTAGAAGTCAAAAGGTCAACATAGGCCAAAGGTCAACTTTGAACTTAGGTGAGATTTCTAAATTCCTCTTTTTTCATCTGATTGACTTGAAATTTGAAGAGGATTTATATTTCATGTCAATGAATTCAACCACCAATTATTTTTAAGCTCAACATCGACCAAAAGGTCAACCAACATATGCCCAAGGTCAACAACTAAGGTTCTAACAACGACAATTTCTAAAATCCTCAATTTTCATCCGACTGACTTGAAATTTGAGGATTTATATTTCAGTTCACTGAATTCAACCACCAATTATTTTTGAGGTCAAATTTATTTTATGGATTTTGTAAGTATCGTGCTCTGCATGATGTCTTGTTCTTGTTTGTTTGTCTGTCTGTCTGTTTGTTTGTTTGTCCGCACAGAACTTTTGTGTTTTTCTCCGCAACCGTTTGGCAGATTGAGACCAAATTTTCAACATTGGTGCGAATACTCATGTAGAATGTTCCAATGATAATTATGACGTCATAGGTCACTTGGTGTGGCAGCCATATTCGAAAAACTTTGGACCTCTGAATCTCTGAAACCACACCAAGGAAAAATTTGAAACTTGGCACATAGCAAGCACTCCTCATAGGGAATGAATATGATTTCTTTTATGACATCATCGGTGCCCTCGTTTTGTCGTCATAATTGCATATGTAGAACGCCACATCCGATCAGTATGATCAGTATGACTTGCATATGTAGAACGCCACATCCGATCAATTTTTGAGGGTCATCTAGGGATAAAATGGTCCACAGAAAAAAAATTCATGATGTCATTGGTCACGTCATTCGGCAGCCACATTGTTTTGTTTTTCTTAAACCTTCAAAAACCTTCTCTGACATGGCTGAAAAGATTGAGGCGAAAATGACCGCCTGCCCATAAGGAACAAAAGAGTCACACAAATGCTATCATCAGTCACCTGGTTTGGCAGCCATACTGAATTTACCTGAAAACCGATAAAAA